>OY726531.1:15996568-16596568 GCA_963383655.1 Bathymodiolus septemdierum
TATCTACAAAACACACATATAAAACTAAAGCTGGAGTAGCACAAACCCCACTGAAAACCGGTGGTAAACTCAGGTGCTCTGGAAGGGTAAGCAGTTCCTGCTCCACTAGTGACATCCGTCAAGGATTTCTTTGTAAAGTGTAGATTAATTATACATAGAGTCGACAAATGTAAGTTGATGTTAACATGTGTTTGTATGAATATGAACTATGAACAAGTTAAAATTAAGAAAAGGGTTAAATAATAAACAAGTAAAGCAAAAAGTTAAAAAAAGGGGGAGGTAATTCCGTGAGTGGGTGATTGTTGTTTAACGCCAATTCAGCAATTTTTTTCAGCTATATCAAGGCGAGTACAAGTTAATTATCAATGAGATGAGATGATGATGAGATCTGCTTTGTTCTAGATCAACACGCTGGATTGAATTTTTAGAGTGCTAGCTCCACACGGACACCTTATTCTCTTTCCGAGCCATCCAGTCTTTGCTCATTCTCCTTATTGCTGCCTGCTTAGCACAGATGCAAATAGTCTTTGGTTTGACCCGAGCGCGGCTCGAACCCACGGTCTACTACACTCGAGGCTCTAAGCATTACGCCACCGATACGGTTCTGAAAAATATATGGGCCCGGCCTTGTAAATTAAAAGAAGGATGCATTCGACTCGCAGACGCAAGTCATAAAGTCCACCAGTTGCCTGCACATGGTCAATGGTTCTCTCCGGGTACTCCGGCTTTTTCTACCACTAAAACTGGTCGCCATGATATAGCTGAAATATTGCTGAAAGTGGCGTTAAGCACAATACATCAATAAATCAAATCAATCTGAAAAAAAATATATGAACGAATACTTCGAATATATGACTGGGCATGCGGTTCTCATATTGAGGGCGTATATAAAAGTTGTTTTTTTTTAAACTCCAGAGTCACCACCTTAAGCAATTGTACCAAAGGTTAACATATGTAACCCCCTCCCCAAACACCCCCTTTTCCAAACGATCCAGCGTCATCACCGTAGCCAATATTACCTTAGGTTAAATTATGTACCCCCTCCCACCCCCACCCCAAAACAATCAAGCTCACACAACACCTCGAGATCGACGACTTGCTATTCTTCCTGCTCTATAACCTCAGTGCAAACATATTTATTATTCGTGGAAATGTTCGTATATTCTATATATAAACGTCCTCATATAAAAAGAGTTAGCTATATCTAGTAATGGCCAAACATCCTATGCCAACACAGATCAGTATGGAGGATTATGTTTGCTAGACTTCCATGTATTTTAATCATGTAAACGGCCATTAATTTAATTGTAGATTTGATTGAAAGTGTTTAATAACAAGAATTGTAACTGTTTAAGCTTCAGAATCAAATACATTTGCAACATCGAAGAAAACAATATTTCAAGATGGCTGATCTTATGCATGTACACCATTACTTGTAATAGTTTATGTTCGTTGTTTTCGTTTCAGAAACGTTGACATGGCAACAGCAACAACACAATGTTGCAACATCTGTGATCATGACAACGAATCTAAATTGGCGGCCACCTGGTGCCCGGAATGTGAGGATTTCCTGTGTACCGACTGTAACAGGCACCATTCTAGATCTTCAGCAACCAAACAACACATTGTAATTTCCATGGAAAATTACCAGAAATTTCCCAGTTCCATTCAATCTATTAAGAACAGATGCACCAAACATGACAATAAGTACGAATTCTACTGCTTGATTCATGGCGACCCTTGCTGCGCTATGTGCACAAGAGATGATCATCGCCACTACCAAGAATTACGTCCCATTCTTGAGGTAACAGAAAATGCCAAGGCATCGACAGCCACTGTGCACATAGAAAGAGATCTCAAATACATCGATGCTGCATTTGAAAAAATTAAGTCAGATATTACAAATAATATTTCTGATATTGATCAACAAAAAAGATTTTTTTTTGTCCGATATTTCAGACATGCGTAAATCACTTAACGACCATTTAGATCAAATTGAAAAACAAACAGTTGAAGAGATGGTGTCAGCAGAAAAAAATTACAAGTGGAATTAAAAAAGTATTGGTTGCCATGGAAACCAAAAGAACTGACTTTGAATATATTCGGCAAGATGTGAATAAAGTAAAGAAATATGCTAGTGATCTCCAGATGTTCATAGGAGTAAACAAAATGACGAGTGTTGTGGATGGAGAAGTTAAGAAACAAAAAGGGGCAATCAATTATGACCTTTTTGAACTGAAGCTGGACTTTTCATCAGAATTGGAATCTTTTGTGAAAGATGTTTCTAAATTTGGTGTTGTATCTGTTACAGAAAAGCATTGTAGTACCAGCCTTGTAAAAGAAGCTGAATTGCAAGCACATATTCCACAGGAAAGCAAGCTGGGTGTTACACCATAACTCAAAAGAAAGGTGACTGTCAATTTTCTAACAAAGGATAAAGGGAGTGTTTGTATAACAGGTTGTGACATATTACAGGATGGCAAACTTGTATTCACTGATCAAGAAGGCAAACGGTTGTTGATTTTTTCTAATAACGGAAATTACGAAAATGACATTGTCAGGTTTTCAGGTACACCGTTTGAGGTTTCATACACAGGAGAAAACATTGTAGCTGTTACAATTTTCGACAAACGAGAAGTGGTATTTGTAAACGTCATTACTAACACCATTACAAACACGGTAGATATTGGCCATAAATGTTGGGGAACCGATTTCACCATGAATCGTCTAGCCATTCGAGTAATACAACGACCTACATCAAATCACATTGTATATTTAGATCATAAAGGTAAATTGATTGATCGAGTCCAAATTCCCGGTAATAACTCAGCACACATATCATTACGTGATGATACCATTCAGTGTACGGACTGGAAAACCAATACGATTTACTGTTATACCTTAACAGGACAACAGACATGGACCTTCAAAGACGAAAACGTCTTACGAGAACCAATGGGAATTGCCTTAGATAAACATAGGAACGTCTATGTGGCTGGTAAGGGAACAAACAACGTTTTTGTACTTTCACCTGATGGTAAAAACTGCAAACAAATCTTAACCAAAAGTGATGGGTTGGATAAACCGATTTCATTGCGTATCAACATTGACCGTAGCGAGCTCCTGGTATGCAATGAGAATGGTTTAGCATTTCTTTTCTCTCTACATTAAATATAAGCTGTTATACTGGACGTTATCAATGTTGACAGAGAACTAGTGCAACTTATTGAAGTATCGGTGTAAGAATATTATGCATTGTAGTGAATATTTGACAGTGATGTCGATGAGGACTTATATTATTAATAAAAGTAAGATAATCATAGCCGATTTGGGGCTTCCTGTCTTGATCCGTTCGTTTCATTGCTCCCAAAACTAAAATGAAAACTATTTGGGATTGCATGTTTTTGATTTTTTGTGTACCTGATGAAGCTTATTCCATAAGCGCGACGTGCGCACAAAATGTGATAACTACATTTTGATCATTTATAGATACAGTACTTGTGTATAATGTGAACCTATATATAACTTGTGTATAATGAGAACTTATATAGAACTTATGTATAATGAGAACAATATGCTGGTTTTATTCCTATCTGTATATTGATTTTAAAATACTTACATCTATGTAAGTTAAAGGATATCTTCCCAATCTGAAATACACGTGTTCAAAGAAATTAGGTTCTATTTTGTACACGCGTTCAACGGAAGTAGGTCCTATTTAAATACACGTGTTGAAAGAAATTAGGTCCTATTTATATACACTTGTTCAGAGAAATTAGGTCCTATTTCTATACACGTTTCCAAAGAAATTAGGTCCTATTTCTATACACGTGTTCACAGAAATCAGGTCCTATTTCTATACACGTGTTCAATCAAGAGTTCAGTTATTATGAACATTATTCAATCTGGTTGATCTGATAAATAATGAATTCAAATAATAGAAAACAAATCAACTAATCTACTTATATGTATTAATATATATTTCAAAAGTTTTAAGAGTTCACTATCCTCTGTTCTATGTATGAAGCATTTCCCCTTCTTGTGTATGTGTTACGAGTTTTATCATGACGTTCGTTTTCATATCAGATTTAAAAAAAAACAGTATTATTTATCAAAATGTTCAAGTCGTGCAATAATGTGTTTTCAGATTCAATAGAGATATCTGACTGTCTCCCACTTTCATCAGACGCTTAACAGTGACCATGGCTCATCTCAGTACCGGATATTAACAATAATGCAGCTATGATTATAAACATGAAAACTCAGTGTTATTTTGTACTATCTGGGTTTTGTGTGTGCTTCCTTGTGTACTGATGTAGTTTAGCTGGTAGATTTTACTGTGTTTTGACGTGGCAAAATACTGTTCATAGCGGTGATGTATTGTGTAAAATAGAAAAATAACACAGCAGAAACTACTTGTCCTTCCGGAGCACCTGGATTCACCCCGATTTTTAGTGGGGTTCGTATTACTCGATGTTTAGTTTTATGTGTAATACTTTGTAGATCGTTGTTGTTCTGTTTCTTTTGTCTATTGCGTTGTCTGTCTTTCTTCGATTTACGGAATATGCTTACCCCTTTGGTATCTTCAAACTCTTCTTGTCCCTTTTTCTTTTGACCATTGTGTTGCTTGTCCCTCTTTGATTTACGGATTCTGATTACCTCTTTGGTATCTTAAAATCTTGAACATTAGGAATAACTAACAAAGGACTGGGAGTTATGAGGATCCACCTCAGTTTTGCACCTTAGAGCCTCTCCCTCTTTATCGTAATAAGTTCGTATAAGGACAAATGTAATTTCCCCCTGACTGTAGTACTGTGGAAAGAACCCATTCTGCTCCTATGAATATCAAGCGATAGACATATTAGGCTATACGGTATTTAAATATCTTTCCGAACAAGAAAAACAAAGGACAGGATAGTTTTTTGTAGGGTTTCTCAATCTTTTGTAAACACGACGGGTGTAACTAGTGGAACAGTAACTGTTCACTTCCAGAGCAGCTAATTTTAACATGGATAATGATGGGGTTCGTGCTGCTAAGCCTTTAATTTTTTGGGTAATGTTTTATAGATCACTGTTTGTCCTTTTTATCTCACCTTGCTAATTGCAATGTGAACTTTTGCCATCACTTGGCGTCCGCCGTCCGTTGTCTGTCGTCCATTAACCTTTCACATTTTAATATTCTCCTCTGAAACTGCTCAGCCAAATAAACTAAAACTTGGCATGAAGCATCCATGGAAGGTCCTCTCTCAAAATTGCATATTTTGTCCTGATCCACTTACAAACATGGCCGCAACAGGCAATTATTGCTTCTGATTGATTGATTTCTAAAAAATATTCTCCTCTGAAACTGCTAAGCCAAATAAATAGTAACTTTTGTAGGAAGCATCTATGAAAGGTCTTCTCTACATTTGGCTGATGTTGCCCCTATCCGTTAACAAACATGGCCGCCGCAGGCAATTCTTGTTTCTGATTGATTGATTTCTAAAATATCTTCTCCTCTGAAACTGCTTAGTTAAATGAAATCTAACTTGGTAGGAAGCATCTATGGAAGGTCCTCCCTAAAGATTGCACATTTTGCCCAGATCTTTAACGAACATGGCCGCCACAGGCAATTCTTGTGTCTGATTGGCCGATTTTTTCAAATCTTCTCTGAAATCGCTTGGCCAAATGAACTGAAATTTGATAGGAAGCATCCGTGGAAGGTCTTCTATAAATATTGCTCATTTCGTCCTCCACAGACAATTCTGACTGGCCGATATTTCTTAAATCTTCTCCTCTGAAACCACCTAGCTAAGTTAAGCGAAACATGGTAGGAAGCATCTATGGAACGTCCTCTATAAAGATTGCTGATTTCGTCCCGATCCGCTAACAAACATGGCGGCCACAGGCGATTCTTGTTACTGATTAGTTGATTTCTAAAACATCTTCTGTTCTGAAACTGCTAAGCCAAATGAACCGTAGCTTAGTAAGAAGAATGGAAGGTCCTCTATAACATGGCCGCCAAATGCATTTCTTGTTTCTGATTGGCTGATTTGTAAAAAATATTCTCCTCTGACACCGCTTTCTCAAATGAACTGAAATTTGATCTAAAGCATCATTGGAAGCCCCTCTAGAAAGATTGCTCATTTCGTCCCGAATCGTTAACAAGCATGGCCACCACAGGCAATTATTGCTTCTGATTGGTCAATTTCTAAAAGTCTTCTCCTCTGAAACCGTTTTGCCAAATGAACCGAAAGTTGATGGGAAACATCTACGTGAGGTCCTGATTCGTTTAAAAGATCGCCACCACAGTCAATTCTTGTTTCAGATTCATCGATTTCTAATAATCTTCTCTGAAACTGCCTAGCCAAAGGAACCGAAACTTGGCAGGAAGGATCTAGGGCAGATCCTCTATTAAGATCGATAATTTCGCCGCAATCTCCGCTCACAAACATGGCTGCCATAGACAGATCTTGTTTCTGGGTGGTCGATTTCCAAAGCACCTAGGGAAGGTTCTGTATTAAGTTTCCTCAAAGCAGAATGACAGGTGAGCAGCACAGGTTCCGTCCACTGAGTCTCTAGTTTATATGTACAGTCTGAAGCAGTGCACGAAATAAATGGACAAAAATATGGCAATCACCACACAGAAGGATTGTCTACTGATTTTATTAGAAAGAAACGTTGCAGAAATTTACGTATGACCTCAGAGCTATAATCGGTTGATAATTCAAAAGTCAAGTAAAATTGGCAGATCCCAGAAATCTACGGAATTGCCATTTAACATTTAAGGGGAAGGGAACATGTTTTTTGGGGTACATGGAAAAGGCATCACCCTACCCCTCAAGATAAATTGTCATTTCCTAAGACTTGTAGCATTATAGATCGGGAGTGAGATTATTCAAAGATATGCAGTTTCAATATCGGCATAAAAAATACACACAATGAAATCAAAAACCTTTTCTTTGGTCCAACTATAAGATAGAATCAACGACAATAATATTGTTTTGATCATTAGTATTCAACATTTGTTAAGATAAGAACCATCGTAAGTGATTGATTCCTGTTTACACGGGTATATTCTGTATTACTTAATATATGTCTATGTTCTTCTGCAGCACATATAAATCTTAGTCCCGATAATTATTGATACACAGTTGATTTCTGTACACGGGAGATAACACACAATTACTAAATTAAAACCTGACTGTGAAATTACAATTCTTCACGATATCAATATTTGCAGGAAACATGAACAATTCTTATTACATCAAGATTATTCAAATATATTCAATATGTTCATCCTCTAGTTCATTAATAGATCACATTTTTATGTAATAATGGTGAAAAAAAAGCCAATCCGGTGTTATCGAGATTAGCATTAGTGACCATCTCATAGCTTTTTTTGGACCAAAAAAACTACCGAAGAAAGCACGGCAAACATACCATGGTTCGTATAATATCACTGAAGTGCTATTTGAGTTCAAAGAATATACTCAATCAAATTGATTAGCGGGAACTCTATGTATAGATGTTAACCACGCAATTCTAAGCTCTGTAGCATCGTATAAAGATATACAAAATTCAGATCCATGGATGTTGTCAAAAATATCAAATAATATTAGATTACGTGATACTTTATTACTACAAAAGCAGGAAGTAAGGATTTATATTTGGAGTACTTTAGAATGTGTAATTTAGTACAAGGAGATGTAAAAATGCAAAATAAGTATATATATATATATATATATATCTAACAAAATCGAAGACAAATAATGTCTCCTTTAAAAATTATGGGAACAACTCAAAACCTTTTTTTTTAATATTATTTATTTTTTTAATATAAAATAAATAAAAAAAAATGAATTTACATCATATGATATTGTCATCCCCGTGGGAAACCTTATACAATGAACAATGTCTTTTGTTGGTTTTCCACTACAAGGAAGATTTTATGTTTTTTTTAAGCTTCCACGAAAGGGGGTTAACAGTATGGTTAGTCTATCAAACAAGGAAAAACTTAGCTGATTACATGTCTTCATTTAAACCGAAGGTAAATATATAATATTATTCTATGCTAAAATACACTACATTACTTTAAATTTGATATCCAAACACAAGCCAAATATATAGATGCGAGTGAACTGTTGCAATTAAAATGTTTTTTTTATTGCAACAGAAGCTTAGACTTTATAAATTCGACATTTAAGCGTTGACATATTTGCTACATATTGTAAAAAATGTTTTAAATAGACAACATAGACGTATTTTATCAATTTTTTAGAAGTGGCTGTTTTCTATTAGCAGTAGAGACAGATCGATAGAAAAAGCCAAACATTCCATTAAGTGAACGGAAATGTATATTTTGTAACACAAATTCTGTTGAAGATGAAATTCATGTTTTATTAGATTGTGATTTTTGTTCAGATTTACGATATGCTTTAACAGAAAATGTTTGTATTTTATTTGAAAATTTTGAAAATCTTATTTTAGAAGATACATTCATTGTTATTATGTCAAATGAAGAAATCCATCCTTTTTTGGCAAAAACTTTATATAATATGTTTTAAAGAAGAAAGTATTGTTTGCAATAACATGTATTTTAAGAAATCATAAATATTTTAGGTATGTGGAAGTATCTATTGACAGTGTCTCATAAGCCACATGTGGCTGGGTACTAATATTATAATTGATACAATTTTATTGTGTATGTTCTTGATTGTTTTAAACATGTACAGATGTATGAAATGTTTATATTGGTATGTGACACTAATAGAATAAAGTATTCATAAATTATTCTTTTAACACATTCTTTGTTTCTTTTTATTTATAGCACAATATCAACATATTCACTTCCTGGTAGAAGAAAGTTTTGAAGTAAGTATAAAGATTTGCTGTGAATTCTTTTGATAAAATTACAGGTATGGAAATATGTTTGTATGTCCCCGCCACTAAGTGTCCGGGACATATAGTGCTACCCATGTCCGTAATTCCGAAACCAAACAGTTGTCACTACTTTTTCCCCCTATCCTTTGAGACATTGACTTGATATTTTGCATGTGGGTGTATAATGATAAGTTACAGATCAAGTTTATGTTTCGTTCCGATCCAATGATGTGTGGCTGAGCTATGGCCCTTGGACTTTCAAATTTGGTCAAATATTTAGTTGTCACTACTTTATTTCACTATGATTTGAGATATTTACTTTATTTTTGGTAAATGAGTGTATTATGATGAGCTACAGATCAAGCGTACATTTCGTTCCGGTCCAATGATATTTGGACGAGATATGCCCCTTGGACTTTGAAAGTTGGCCAAATATTTAGATGTCACCACTTTTTTCGCCATGCTTGGAGATATTGGCTTGATATTTGGCATATTTCAACACAAATGACCTACAACAACGTGTGACCAACCTCACCATGATGTACGGATCAACATTGGACCTTGTTTTCACATTTGCCATCAATCATTTACAATGATTGTTATTACTCAGACCACATGACACTTTTAATTTAGAAAAGAATTCAATGACTAGTAAAAGGTAATGTTTTATAGGTATAGGACTTCTCATTCATATGCAAGTGTTGTAGATTCCTGATCATATCAAGATTTGCTTCCTTGAATAAATCTTGTGAATTTAAGGAGGCTTGAGGATACAGATCTTAAACAATAGTTTGTTATTTTTAGCCATTACTGAGGGAATTAAAAAAGGGTGAAACATTTGCGAGCCTCCTTAATATTCACAGCGGAGACATTTGTTGTTCCGACACATCTAGTTTTTAACAGGAATCGTCTTCCTTGGTGTCAGTTAGAGTTTGTTGATATTATAGGTCAAAATGTGGTGTGTACACAGACATAGAAAACAGTATTTTTCATTCGGTCATTGACAAGTTTGTCAAAGGTCTACAAAGTTCAAGCTGTATGGGAAATCTTAACATTTGGAAAGAGAAATAATATGAACAAGAGATATATAGAATCTAACACCGAGGAGAGTACAAGATAGGGAAATCTCCGACACCCGAGGGTAAGATTTCAATCGTTCTCTTTACGGGGCTTGCCGGGTGAGAGAACGATTGTAATCTTACCCAAGGGTGTCGGAGATTTCCCTATCTTGTACTTTTTCCGGTGTTTGATTTTATTTCTCACTAAACCACCTAATTGTTTTTGCTTACATTCCATAGAGCGTTTTACCGCAATATATATTTCCATTGCTGAAGTAAATATTCGATTTATCCATATGCAACCGTATTTCGGCAGTATTTCAAATTTATTTCATCATAAAGTACAATGTATTTAATAAATATATTATAAATGTTACTACAACAGAGATGAATACCTGTAAAAAATATTTGAATTTTGTCAAAGGGAGGTAATTTCTTTCTTTACGTTAGTTACTAACAAGGGAGAGCACTCTATTATTTACTCAAAGTAAGCAAACATTGACTGGAAGAGAGCTTGAGAAAAGAACCAAACGCCGTGAAAAGTGCACGTTAGCTAGCAGAATATAATACATAGATGAATTTAAAAATACTTATGTAGTAGAATCGTGGTCAATTGTCTATATTGAAAAGGAAAAGCATGGAGAATTGGGGGGCAGTTGACATAAACTGTACAGCATGCATTTGCCTGTAAAATGCACGTGAATTTTTTTGTCTTGCACTAGTGCAAGATCAGAAAATCTCACATCGCTAAAAATAGGAACTGGTCTGTCTCAAAAGTGAGAAATATAAATGAGTTACTGTATGCTATATTTTTGTATATATTTGGGTGTATCTGGTGGAACTACCAGATCCTATTATGATATAACCTTTAACCTTCTGTATCGAGGTCACGAGTATGACTTCCTACAATAAATGTCCTAATTATATATATGGTCGACACATGTAAGTTGATGTTAAGATAAGATTGCATGAATTAGGACATTAACAAGTTAAAATAGGAAAACAAGAGGAAATAAAAAAGAAATAAAGAATTTTATTGAAAATAAATATGTAAAGCAGAAAGTTAAAAATAGGGGAGGGTAATTCCGTGCCATAAGTGCCTGTGGTCGACACATGTAAGTTTATATTAACATACGATTGTATGAATATGGACATTAACAAGTTAAATTAAAGGAAAAAGAGATGAAATAATAAAGAAACAAAAACAAATTGTATTGCAAATGAATATGTAAAGTAGAAAGTAAAAAAGGGGGAGGGTAATTCCGTACCAGGAGTGTCTGTGGTCGACATATGTCACTGAGTTGTTGTGAACATAATAATGCGTGAATATGGACACGAACAAGTTAAAATAAGGAAAACAGAATGAAATAATAAAGAAATAAAGAAATTTGATTGAAAATGAATAAGTAAACAGGAAGATAAAAAACCTGGGGTAATTCCGTGCAACGAGTGCCTGTTATTGGGACGTAAATTTCCAAAATATTGATATATCAGGATGTCATATTCCTACAGTTTTTTCATTGCCAAGACAAATTCTTCTATATTCATGTTATGATTAATAATAAGGTGAAACATTGCTGAGTTGGTGTTAAACAACGATCGTTCACTCACTCACTCAATATATCAAATAGGTGGGAGGGGTGCGTTCTTCTATATTCATGTTATAATTTAAAGATCAGGTGCAAAATTTATCTATGTATGATTAGTTTAAGCTAATTATATGAATAGGTCAACAATAACTGAAAAATATATTGAGTGAGTGAGTGATTGTTGTTCGCCAAATCAGCATTTTTTTTCAAATATAGCAAGTTAATTATCAATAAGATGATGATGAGGTCCACTTTGTTCTAGACCAACATGCTGAGCTGTTCTTATTTATTGAATAATAAAGTTAAATCTAATTTATTAAATAATAAACTGAATATAGCTTACCTTAATGTGTGTGGTTTGAAGTCGAAGTTATTGAATTCTGATATTTCTTATATGATTAAAAAATATGACATTTTAATATTTGTCGAAGCTAAAACCGATGAATTCGATGAAAACAATTTACCGGGTGGGTTCCCTTACCATGTAAAACATCGATTTTTTTTTAAAAGGAAATCGGGTGGTATAATAATCATTTACAAAGATACTATTTCAAAATGCTTAACTCTTCCTACCTCAAACTTGAATTTTTTCAGTGGGTTGAAATTGCGAACGAAAGTTCATATTTTACAAAATTATTAATTGGGTGTGTATATATCCCACCAGAAAACAGAAAATATACGTCAGATAGAGTATTTAACGAAATTGAAAATGAAATGATGTCGTTTTCTCAAATACTAAACATATAGCATTGGTTGGAGATTTTAATTCAAGAACTTTGAATCTGACAGATTATATTTTACCTGATGAAGAATTGATTAATGAAATCTTAGACATTGTTGATGATGATGTTATTGAAAGTATGTTCTCCCATCAAATACTCCAACATCATGATGTTCCACTTGATAGGTGCAGTGAAGATCGAGCTCGTCCTAATACATATGACTCTGCAATGTCCCACGTCTTAAAAATATATCGTTATTTATAAGTAAACTTGTGTTTTTTCTCTAAATTATGTTTTTCCTGTTCTCATAGAAATCGCTTTGTCATTAATCACCAGTGTACCAATATATAATGTATTATTGCATTTCTGTATTTTGCAATGTTGTCATGTTTTTCTTTATATTTGTAGATGTACTATGATCTCATGTTACACATTTTCATGTGTCTGAGTGTACTAATAAAATCTTGAAATCTTGAAAATCTTGAAAAATAGTGCTAGCCCACACAAAACAACAGTTCGCGGATAGACATGTTACTTCACTCTGACACATTATTCTGATTCAGAGGCAACCAGACTTTACTCTTTCGCCTGAGTGCTGCGTTCTTTGCGAGCGGAGAGAAAAAATACCAATTTCGTAGTCTTCGGTTTGATCCGACCGCGGCTCGAACCCACGATCTACCGCACTCGATGAGAGCACGCTAACAATTTTACGCCACCAATGTGGCTCTGAAAAATATATGAATAAATACTTCGAATATATGACTGGGTATATTGTTCTCATATTGAAGGCGTATATTAAAATGGGGGCTGTTTTTAAACGGTACCACCGTCGGCAATTTTACCTTAGAATAACCTATGTAACCCCATACACACAATAAATACCCCCTTTCCTCACCACAATCGACGGCCGAGCATCGCCACCGTAGTCAATTTTACCCTAGATTAAATTATGTACCCTCCATTCCCAAACACCCCCCCCCCCCCCCAACACACACACACAATAACACCACCACGAACGACGACTAGCTTTTCTTCCTGCTTCATAAGGTCCGTACAAATATATACTATATTCGCAGTTAGCTATATCTTGTAATGGTCATATAGGGTTTACTTGTTAGACTGCCATGTATTAAAATCATGTAAACAGTCATTTTGTAATTATATACTTGATTGAAGGTATTCTAGATAAGCCTCTTTAACAGAATCAAATAGATTGGCAACACCTAATGAAACAGATGGCTGCTCTAATACAAGTACTTCATTATTTGCAAAAGTTTATGTTCTATGGGTTTTTTTTCAGATACGTTGACATGACAACAGCAACAACGAAATATTGCAACATTTGTGATCATGACAACGAATCTAAATTGGCGGTCACCTGGTGTCCGGCATGTGAGGATTTCCTTTGTACCGACTGTAACAGGCACCATGCAAAATCTTCATCAAGCAAAAAACACATCGTGATTTCTATGGAAAATTACCCGATAATACCTAGTTCTATTATATCTATAAAGAACAGATGCACCAAACATGGCAATAAGTACGAATTATACTGCTCGATTCATGGCGAACCTTGCTGCGCTATGTGCATAAGAGATGATCATCGCCATTGCCAACAATTACGTCCAATTCATGAGGTAACAGAAAATGCCAAGTCATCGACGGCAATTTCGCATATTGAAAGAGATCTCAAATACATCGATGGCACATTTGAAAAAATAAATTCAGATATCACAAATAATATTTCTAATATTGACAAGCAAAAAAGTAAATTTTTGTCCGATATTTCAGACATGCGCAAGTCACTAAGCGATCATTTAGATGAAATTGAAAAACAAACAGTTGAAGAGATGGTGTCAGTAGAACAAAATTTACAAGTGGAATTAAAGAATGTATTGGCTGTCATAGAAACCAAAAGAACGAACTTTGATTATATGCGGCAAGATGTGAATAAAGTAAAGAAATATGCTAGTGATCTGCAGACTTTCATAGGAGTGAACGAAATGACACGTGTTCTGGATGGAGAAGTTAAGAAACAGAAAGGGGCATTCAATTATGACCTTTTTGAAATGAAGCTTGACTTTTCGTCAAAATTGGAATCTTTTGTGAAAGATGTTTCTAAATTTGGTGTTGTTTCCGTTACAAAAAAGCATTGTAGTACCAGTCTTGTTAAAGAAGTTGAATTGCAAGCGCAGATTCCACAGGAAAGCAGGCTGGGTGTTACACGACAACTCACAAAAAAGACGATTGTCAATTTTCAAACGCGGGATAAGAGGCCTGTCGCTATAACAGGTTTCGACATATTACCGGATGGGAAACTTGTATTCGCTGATAGACAGAGGAAACGGTTGTTGATGTTTTCTAATAACGGGAATTACGAAAAAGATATTGTCCGGTTTTCAGGTACCCCGTATGATGTTTCATGCACAGGAGGAAACATTGTAGCTGTTACAATTTTGGACACACATGAAGTCGTATTTTTAAACGTGATTACAAACACCATTACAAACACGGTAGATATTGGCCAAAAATGTTGGGGAACCGATTTCAACATGAATCGTCTAGCCATTCGAGTAATACAACCACATACATCAAGTCACATTGTATATTTAGATTCCAAAGGTAAAGTGATTGATCGGGTCAATATTCCCGGTGGGAGCTCCACAAACATATCATTGTGTGATGATACCATTAAGTGTACGGACTGGATTACCAATACGATTTACTGTTATACCTTAACAGGGCAACAGATTTGGACCTTCAAAGACGAAAACGTCTTACGAGAACCAAAGGGAATTGCCTTAGATCAAAATAAAAATGTTTATGTGGCTGGTTATAAAACAAACAACGTCGTCATACTTTCACCTGATGGTACAAACTGCAGACAAATATTAACCCAAAGTGATGGGTTGAATGGACCGTTTTCATTACGTATCAACTTTGAACGTAACGAGCTCCTTGTATGTAATTTGAGTGGTCCAGCATTTCTTTTTTCTCTGCAATATATGTAAGCTGTGCTACTGGATGTTACCAATGTTGACAGAGAACTAATGCAACTTATTGTAGTAATAGTGTACAAGTATTGTACATTGTAGTGAATATTTGACAGTGATGTTGATGAGAACTTACATTAATAACACTAAGGTTCTCCTCTAAAAGGAAAAGGTAACCGTAGCCGACTTTGGCTATCCTGTTTAGATCCTTTTGTTGTATTGCTCCCAAAACTTTGAAAATTATTTGGTTTTGCAATCTTTCATTTTTTTTTGCGTACCTGAGGAAGTTTATTCCAGAAACACGCCGTGCGCATTAAGTTTGATTTAAGCGTTTTTCATAATTATATACATGTATATAAAGAGCTTGTGTATAATCAGAACTGATATAGGGCTTGTGTATAGCTAGAACTAATATAGAACGTGTGTATATGATATAATATGTTGGTTCTATTTCTAGCTGTATATCAATCTTAAAAATATTACTTGTATATGTATATAAGTTCAAGGATATCTTCAAAAACTTTAATGTGGGGGTGACATTTGTTATATTTTGTAATAAAAATGGGACAATGCACTGCACGTCTCTTACCATCATCTGCAGTGAATATTACACCCTGAAATAGCAACCTATTTAAATGACATTAACAAATGTTCATTGCTACGAAAAGTTTGAAGATACCAAAGGGGTGATAAGAAACCGTAAATTAAAGATGGTCAGACAACACAATGATCAAAGGAAAAAAGACAACGATCTTCAAAACACTATACAGAAAACTAAAGATCGAGCAACTTGAACCCCACTCAAACCCGGTGGTGAACTCATGTGAAACGGACGAGTAGGCAGTCCCTGCTCCATATGTGGCACTCGTCATGTTAGTATTGTTACAGACTAGAGGTGTATTTAATGATAATGAACTAAATATGTGTGACGAGTGTCACAAGAAAAAAAATATCTATGTAATCATTAAATTACAAATGTATGTACTCCTTTACAAAAATAAACACATTACAAAAAAAGTAGAAATAGTTAAACATTTTGAAGGTCATAGCTAAACTAATTAATTAAACATTTCATCAGATATCTGTCCATTTTTCCGTCATGTTGGTATCAGATATGTTTAATTGGTTTACTGTTGCTTAATCGCAAGTCTGCAATATTTCTGATCTATTCATGACGTAGAACATGTTTACAAACAATAAGAAGAGTTTGCAGATACCAAAGGGGGTAATGAGAATCTGTAAATAGAAGAGAGACAGACAACACAATGGCCAAAAGGAAAAGGACAAAAACGATCTCCAAAACAATGCACAGACTACTAAAGATGAAACACTAATAACTAGTGATGGTGCTGTGGAGGAGTAAGCAGTTCTTGCTTCACTAGTCACACTATCGCGTTTCTCTAGTTACAGTGATAAGCCAGGAATGGACCGGGAAGTGTTTACGATAAATGGAACACATCCGTGATTAATTGTGACACAGGTATTCCGTATCAGTAACAAAGTAATCGTTCCGAATTCAATTTTACCAGTAGAAACCCTTGGTTCCGTAGCTTCAAGGAAATCGTGAAAGGAACCAAAAGCTCTCAGTCTGGTATATCAGATCAGCTTAGAGATATATGAAGCGGTTGAAAGAGGGCATCTATGGATGAGATGTCATGTTTACAAACAATGAATCAAATGGTTAAAAAGTGACACCAAAGGATGAGATGTCGCCTTTGTAAATAATATATCACATGGTTGAAAGAGGGTACCTATGGATGGGATTTCCTGCTTATAAAAATTGATCAACGTTGTTAAAATGTTGATATATATGTATGCAAATAATGAATCACGTGGTTAAAAGAGGGTACATATGGATGGGTTGTCAGGTTTGCAAAGAAGAGTTCGAAGATACCAAAGGGGTAATCAGAATACGTAAATCGAAGAAGAATAGATAACACAATGAACAGAAGAAAAAATACAAAAGGACAAACAACGATCTACAAAACATACACATAAAACTAAATTCGGGTAACACTAAACCCCTAAAAACAGGGGGTCAACTCATGTGCTCCGGAAGAATGATCAGTTCCTGCTCCACTAATGTCACTCGTCGGGTCAATCTAGTTACACGCCTAGTGATAAGTCATGAATGTGGAAAGGACTGGGAAGTGTTTACAACAGGTGAATCATATCGCTAAAAGAATAAAATATATGGATGGTATATCCTGATTGCAAATAATAAATCACCTGGCTAAAAGTGGGCACCTATGGATGGGATATTCTGTTTAAATAATAAGCATGTGGTCAAAAGCGGGTAACTATAGATTGGATATCCTGATTACAAACAAATAATCACGTGGTTAAAAGGGGACAGCAATGGATGGGATGTCCTGTTTGCAAACAAAAAATCACACGTGTAAAAGAGGGTACCTACGGATTGGATGTTCTGTTTACAAATAATAGATCATATGGTTAAAAGCGGATACATGTGGATGGGATGTTGTGATTGTCACAAGTACAACGGTAGAAGATGGATATGATCTTTTATTCATTCCACCACAACTTGCCATCAACGTACAGTCCATGTACGCTGTACATAGCTCATCGACAACTGTTGTGTGTTATATTTTACCAGCAGTGAGCTTAGAACTGTCCAAGCACTAGACACACATTTACATCCCACCTCGAGGCAAATTGTGTGGTTATACGTCGCCCACAACCAGTGGATTCCCTCTTCGAGAGGTTGTACTTCACCGAAAAGAAATTAGGTTCTATTTATATACACGTGTTCAAAGAAATTACTTCCAATTTACATACACGTATTCAAAGAACTTAGACTCTATTTATAAACACGTGTTCAAAGAAATTAGGTCCTATGTATATGCATGTGTTCAACGAAATTAGACCTTATTTATACGTGTTCAAAGAAATTAGGCTCTATTTATATACACTTGTTCAACGAAATTAGGTCCTATTTATATGCACGTGTTCAAAGAGATTATGTCCTATTTATATACACGTGTTCAAAGAAATTAGGTCCTATTTATATACACGTGTTCAAGGAAATTAGGTCGAATTTATATACAAGTTTTCAAAGCAATTATGCCCTATTTATATAAACGTGTTCAAAGAAATTAGGTCCTATTTATATACACGTGTTCAATCAAGAGATCAGTTTTTATGATTAATATTCATTCTGCTTGATCTGATGAATAAGGAAATTCCATATAATAAAAAACGAGTCAACAAATCTATCTATTTCAAAAGTTCACCATCTTCTGTTCTAGACTATGTATGCAGGATTTCTTCTACCTGTTTATGTGCTACGAGTTTTATCATGACGTTTTCATTTCATTTAAAAAAAATCGATTCATTTATCAAAATGCTCAAATCGTGTAATAAAGTGTTTTCAGACTCAATAGAGATATCTGACTGTGTCCCATCTTCATTTGACGTTGAACAGGGACCAGAGTATATTTCAATAACAGGTATTAACAACAATACAGCTATGATTATCAACATAAAAACAGAATGTTATTTTGCACCATGTTAATTTTTTGCTTCCTTATGTACGGATGTAGTTTGGCTGGTAGGTTTTACTGTGTTTTGTCGTGGCAAAATATTGTACATAACGAACGGGTCCCCAAGAGACATGTTACAAGGCGAAACAAAACAAGCCTAGGGGGCCCGGGGAGAGGATGATATCTCCAAATTGAGGATTTGAGGTCCAATTAAAACGTTTGAACCTGAAAGACAGTAAATATATGTCCATCCTGGTTACAATGTAAATGTGAGTAATAATTAACAACCAGAATTCAGAATTCTAAGTCTATTTTACGTAGGCTAAATAAACTAAAGAGAGTTGAAAATACCAACGTCTATGGCTAAGGCTATGTGGCCTTTCAGAGATTCACATGCCTCTTCTTGGCTCTCCGGTCCCCGGGCCGATATTCCGGCTGAACCCCCGTCTCGTAGCTCTGCATAATGGATATGTATTGTGTAAAAGCAACACAGGAGGCAATATTTGAACACCATGAATAGCTAATACATTTATCAAATTAAGTTCTTATCAGGACAGACACAATTTCTCCCTGACAGTACTGTGAAAAGAATCTATTCTGCTCCTATGCATATCAAGTGATAGACACATTAGGTTATTCCTATAGACTGCTGTTCTTAGACATACGGAGGAGAAAAATACATACATGTACCAAATGCAAAATGGCTGATGGATCAAGTGAGTGAGTGATTGTTGTTTAATGCCAACTCAGCAACTTTTCGAGCTATACGATGGCGAGAAAAAGTTAATTTTCAATGAAATGATGATGAGGTCTGCTTTGTACTAGACCAAAACGTTTCGAGCCAACCAGTCTTTGCTTTTTCTGCATATTGCTGCGGGTTAATCGGAGAAGCAACAAGAACCAATTTTATAGTCTTTGATTTGACCCGATCGGGGTTCGAATCCACGATCTATCGCTCTCGAGGCGAGCACGCTAACCATTACACCACCGATGCGGTTGGTTGATGGATCAATTTTCTTTACACTGTGTTTTGTAAGCAAAATAATAAAGTCATAGATTTGTGAAAAAAAACAGATGAAAATAATTATGCACAGAAAAGAAGAAGTAGTACATATGTAGTAAACCTTTACGGGAGAAATTCATGAATGACAACAAATATACAATACAAGTTACATGTACAAACTAGCATATAACACAATACAAAGTTATATCTCTCACTGTTGAACTCGAGTTACTTCCCTTTAATCATTCAAATCTAAATCTGCTCAAGGTTATTTCCACTATCTAGAGTAAACAATTGTATTACGACAAATAAAGTCTCATGTTTGTTTTGATGACATCTTAAGATCAATAATGTATATACTATGAAGTTAGACTATGTAGTTAGAGTTACCCAAGCTACACTGAAAAAATGAAAATTGTCATTCATTAAATAAAATGTTTTTTTTTGTTTTAAGTATCAACATTATGCTTGTTTGTTTCATTGTGGCTAACGCCACTTTCAACAATATTTCAGTTATATCGTGGCGGTCAGAAAACCTCAGGGCGAGGTGCACAACATTATGTGATAAAGTTTGTCATTGACTTGCGGCAGGTCAGTAGATTAGTATATAATATTTAGTATTAACCTAGTATCACAAGTAACTTTGAGATCCAATGGGACAGATATATTGCATGGTTGTCACCTGCTTAGAAGTTTGTATAATATACTTTATTTCCTGCGACTGTATAATGAATTCTTCATTATCCTATACAATATATTAAAAATTGCTGAGTCAGATTGCTGTCAGATTATAATATTAAGTGTATTTGTACCATCTATACACGCTTAGACACATGTCTTATTTCTATCTCTAGATTTGCCTTACGAGACAAGGTAACACATCGACTATTGAAGCTATGTTTTAAAATAGCGGATGTGGTCGAGTGATCAAGGGCGCTGGACATAAGGCTAAGCGATTGGTGCTGCAGTGTATCAATGGTGTGAGTTCAAATCCCGTCGAGGGAAGAACAACAATTTGCCAGCTCATGGATCTAATTCTAACCCTGTTTGGTTTAATTTTCAGACGTATATATAGATATACAGTTAAACATGTACTGAGAGGTCATATTTCGAACAAAGGTAAAGTTGCCTTATAAGACACGTGATATCTTAAAAGAGGTTCAATTCATATGAAATGTTCTATAACTGGACAGGAAAAGATTACCTTTAAAGACAGGTGACTGCTTAAAAGAGGTGACCACATGGGAAGATTTGACTGTATATATACATTGAAGAAATGTCACGCCTCCAGAACAAAAACTTTAAACCTGTCAGTCAAAATAGAAAAAAAAACCATATAATCTCTTCAAATATAGACGATTTTTTGGTCCCAGACTTGTCTTGTTACAACTGTGGTGATTGCTTTATTACCAAAATTCAAAGGTGCGAAAAAGTAGAATTCATTGGTAGCCATAGGAGAGTTACAATGGAAGAAAATGTATGTGAAAACGATGACGAACGTATATATTCTGATTCCGATACAATCGAAAATATTGTTGAGAAAAGTATGCTGGTTGCATTTTAGTTGACAATCTGAATTAGGAGTACTACCTTCAAAACCTGACAACATGTCCAGAACAGATATTTTCTGATAGTTGGAGTGACTCATTTGATAGTGGTTCAACAATTGTAAGAGGATTGTATTACGACAGGGTACAAAGCAAGCCATCTTTATTTAAACTGATTCCCCGAAAAACTACCGCGTATTATTCCGCCGCGATCTGTTTCCTATATGCTGAATAAGAAGGAGATACAATTATTGTTCCGGAAGAGTTACATCTTGATATTCTTCAGTCTTTAGATACATGTATTTAATAATTAAAAGAAATGTTATCATAAAAGCTACACCTTGATTATTGTTAATACCCTCTGGCGAAGAGATGGGTATACAGTTTTAGGAATAGCTGTCCGTAGGTTCCTTCGTTCCTGTGTTTGTTTGTTCCTTCGATCTTGTCAATAAAAACCGAAAGACCAAAATAATAGATGGCAACAGGGACACACACACACAAATAGAGACAGACAGACACAATGATAAATACATATTGGTCTGAATAAAACGCATTTAAGCGACGTTCCTTTTGATACCCGAATGTTCATGCTAAAACGTCGAACATTGACGTTACCGTATCAGACGCATTCTCATGCGTAACGTCTCGTATGCCTGTAAATGGGTCAGATAATGTAAAAATCGGAATTCAAATTTAACTTAGAAAATAGAACATGATGTCTACAAATAGAAACAGGACAGGCTAAGGTAATGCCTTTAGAAATTAACACCTCATTGACCTATCTGCGTTGATTAAATTTACTTGAACAGTCTTGAGCTTCAAATAATGATCATGAACAGTGACTTCATTGTATTTTTAAGAATCTAACTCATTTACACGAAGAAATCCGGAAATGTTTAATATTATGATAAACCTGAATATCATCAAACCATCCGAATTTTTAAATTGAGAACCCAATTCAACAATCATATGACTTTTAACAGGTTCTTTCTTGTTGACTGGTTTGCTGTTCAACCATTGTAGAACACTGTCTTTCTATTAAATGAGTAATATACAAAGCAAAATGTAAGGGGTCTGTGGGATAATGCTTGTTTTACCCATGTTCTTTAATAAAATCACTCCATCTACTAAAGCTACGAAGTAAGACTTGTTGGTGTTCGTTTTTAGGAGTCCAATAAAAATATAGTCCTCTTTCCGGATAAACTGTGTAAAGGATGTTCAGAAGTAACACAACTGGAGGTCCTATTAAATAGAATGACTAATTCAAAATACAATTGAAAAAGCGACCATTTTAAATTTCAATGGATTTTCGGCAAAGACTCCGTTTTACCGGCTCCTGTCAAAACGTCACCTTTCTTAGATATTAATGAATTCATAGAAAATACATTTTTTTCTGTACAATTGGTCAGCAATGTGCTGATTTCCAAACAGGGAATATTAATATTTCTTTGATTCTACCTTGTCTAAGCTTGTTTAATATTCTTGCAATCAAGCTAGGCGACGGTACGAACCAAGTCATGTCGGTTCCCTATGACTGAGAGAATGCATCTATTTTCTCAGTTCCAGGAGTCCATACCTTAGAGTTAAATCTTTCATGAGGATTATTGTAGTGTGATGCGAATCTGTCTATAGTACATTTATCCCATAATTCATTCAGAACATGTAAAAATAATATTTAACGCCCAATCATCGTGATCTATGATCTTTGCTCAATTGATCAGCATGATCGTTTTGAGTTCTTGGAATCCAATAAGGTGTCAACTGAATATTTTGTGATTCACAAATACAGTGAATTTATGTAGTAGTATTGTATGTTGTGTTCTTGCTACCTACCTTAAGTATGTGTTCAACATTCTTATCTGAATTGATTTTGACTTGTTTATTTTCTAATTCATTTTAAAAAGTGTAAATCACTCTTCTAACACGTTCGAATTCTCTCCAAGTAGAACTCTAAAGACTTTCAGATTCGGTCCAATTACTGAATGTTTCCATGTTCTGTTAATGAGAATCTACATCGGAGTTAACCAAACCTCCAAAGCCTACATCTGAGGCGTCACAAAACTTTTCACGATCAAAAACCTGATTGACTGTCATTGTACTGACTTACAATACTAGCCAACAAGCTAACTCGAAACAAGTTAATCTAATCAATGCCCACCCCTTTTGTTTTAAATAGCATCTATATTTGTTTACGTGCTTGATTTGTTGTCATTATTATATGTGTATTACTTGTAGGGAGATGACAAGTCCATAAGTTGTAATATTTTTTGTTCAATCCCACTAGCTGTTTTATTTGCAATAAAATAATATTAACTCTAACCCATATCCCCCCTTTTTCTATATTACTGTGAGCATATTTATTTTCAATAAAACTTCTTTATTATTCCATTTCTATTTTCCCTTTATTTAACTTGCTCGTGACAATATCCATCCAATCTTATGGCAACAGCAGTTTACATATTCCTACCCTTTATACTTTAATATGTAAAGCAAGTTTGAAAAATGGAGGTAATTCAATGTCACAAACGCATGTGAACAAATAAACCACATATGATATCAAAAGGAACTAAATATCAAGTTTGAACAGAAAGAGGGAGGGGGTAGTTCCATACACATGTACTTGTGGACAGGACACAGCATCCCCCCTTTTTACACCCTACCCCCCTTATTTTTTATTTTATTTTCTTTCATTTCCATGGCTTAGAAATATGTAAAACAGCAATAATATGCCGTTTTCTGATTGCATAAGTCGACTAATATGTATATAGAAATGCCGTTTTCTGATTGCATCAGTCGATTGATATGTATATATAGAGAAGGTATCTCACTTCCACATAATTTTCACGAAATATGTGCTACTTGCTCGGGGAATCCCATATCTAAATCAATAAAAATGCATCTACCTTTGAGTTGGTGAGCACGCTTCGTCTCCGCTAATATTCCTTTTTTTAAGCGATCGGCATTTTTCACAAAAAATTTCCTCTGAAACAAGAAATCCGACGAACTTTACATTGTATCTGCAATTTTGGATTTCTAATCAACAGAAGTCTAATATGGACGATAACTATAATATGGCGCCAAATCCGGTTCCCTGAAGCAAAAGTTCCGAATGTTACTGCAGTCATGATAAGGTAAGAGAATTTCATTTAACAGTCAAATAAAGTTAGCGCTGTTTTATACAAACTGAAAAAAAATCCCCGAAAGTGTAAACGGGCTAGCAATTATTGGAAATAGCTTCAATTCGAAGTGACCAATTCCCACTGACATCATGGTTAATACAAATGTGGAAGAGTCGAGTGAAACAAATTTTATAGATTTGAAAGAAATTAAGAGCAAATTTCAATCTGATGTCTTAGTTGAATTTCCAAGTTCTATAACAATTGGAAATTTAATTACAAAATTATTCCATGGTGTGAAAATAAAACCTGGTCGTTGCAAGGATAACTGGGCTAAATCCACAAAGATATATTATGGTCTTTCTTGGCGCAAAGAACCCTGTGACAATGCAATTATTCATTTTAACAATCTGGCCTCATTTTTACCACCTGATTTTTTTGTTATTTCAAATACCTCAAACAATATTATTGTGGGATATTTCACCGGTTATCTTGTAAATGGTAGCAGGGCTATGATTGAAATAAATATTACAAACCTAAATTTTACGGTGCTAAAATTTTGTCTAAATAATAATTTGAACCTTCATCCACAGACTTGTATATTTTTAATTCACCTGCAACAGTTTGTATTTGTTGTGTAATTATGTATATTCACGTCAATATTTCTGGAAAAAAGATGAACACAATTTTCCTCATTTTCAAGAGACCTTGACAAGGAATTGATAAATGCCATATCTTCATCTGACACATTTCCTTTTTCCAAAGCATTTATACATTTAATTAAAGTAGTGTCACTTTTCCTGTGTATAAAATTTAATTAAATTTTGTGGGGGAAACATCTGTTAAACCATGGTATATTAAAGCAATGTAAACCACGATCACCTACAAGCTCATTTGCCACTGGAAGCAGCTGTAGCAAATCACCGGCTAAAATTACTTGCAAATTTCCAATTAAAACTGACGAACTCCTGACTTTCTGACAAATAAATTGCACTTGTCCTAAAACTTTTGAACTTATCATTGATATCTCGTCTATGATCAAAGTATTAGTGGACTGCACATTGTCCTTTACATCATTAAACCTTTCATCGGTTTTTATTAAATGAACTATCTCTTCATTTAAGTATCGGGCATCGCCAATTCCGGACCACTTATGTAACGTGGAACCCCCTAACTTGCCGTAATGTGTGGAAGCTATGCCAGCTGAACACGCTATAGCAACAGTTTTTCCCTTTGAACGTAAATAATTCACGATTTGTTTGATAAGAAATGTTTTCCAACAACCGCCTTGTACAATAACAACTAAATTGTGGCCAGCCTTGGCCAAATCGAACGCTGTTTGCTGATCTTCATCAAGCATGTTTACTCTTTGAAGTTTTCCCCGAACTTTATTCGATTGTTAAATGAAATTCTCTTACCTTATCGTGATTGCAGTAACATTCGAAAATTTTGTTTCAGGGAACCGGATTTGACGCCATATTAAAGTTATCGTCCATAGTAGACTTCCGTTGATTAGAAATCCAAAATTGTAAATACGATGTAAAGTTCGTCGGATTTCTTGCTTCAGAGGAACATTTTCGTGAAAAATGCCGACCGTTTGAAAAAAGGAATATTAGCGGAGACGAAGCGTGCTCACCAACTCAAAGGAAGATGCATATCAGTCGACTTATGCAATCAGAAAACGGCAAATTATTGCTGTTTTGCATATTTCTAAGCCATGGAAATGAAAGGAAAAAAAAAGAAAAAAAAAGGGGTGTAGGGTGTAAAAAGGGGGGATGCTGTGTCCTGTCCACAAGTACCTCTGGTTCCATATGCTTCAAGCGCATGTGATTCACATAAACCAAATACATGTATATATGAGAGTGAACAATTAACATGTTTTTATTATTGCAACAGAAGCATCGATTTTCACAAATTCTACATTTAAACGTTGACATTTAAAACATTTATTTGTTTCGTTTTATTTATAGCTCAATATCATCATATCCCAGGTGACCAGGAAGTCTTCCTGGTAGATGAAAGTTTTGAAGTATGAAGATTTGCTGTGACATCTTCTGATTAAATTACAGGTAGGGCAATATGTCTTTACACGGGAATCGTCTTCCTTGGCGTCAATTTGAGCTTGTCAAAAAGTGGTATGTACACAGACATAGAAAACAGTATTAATCATTCGATCATTGACAACATTGTCAAAGGTCTACAAATATCAAACTGTATGTGAAATATTAACACTGGAAAAGAGAAATAATATGAAGAGATATACAAATGAGATACTGCATGGTATATACCTGTGGTTGGGTGTATCTGGTACAACTACAAGATTCCAAACTATGATATGACCATTAATCTTCTGTATCGAAGGCACGAGTATCACTTCCTACAATAAATGTACTAATTATAGGTACCTGAACAAATCGTCACCTACAACATAATGCCCGTCAATATAGCCCCAATAGTTAACAAACTTGCCTCACTTCATATCTACCCCATACAAAATCGCCCCAACATTTTTTGTTGTAAATAATAATAGTTATTATCATTACTACTATTATTATTGGTTTTGAAAACGACATTCTGATGAGTAATAATTGAGATAATATATATATTATAGACATTAAAATTACAGTGCATGTAATCGGACTCGTTATTGTTTGATTATGTCAGTTAAGTGAAAATATTTATTTGTGTGTCCTTGCAATAATTAATTTCTTCTTTCAATCAAAAGAAGAGCTTGAAGATACCATATGGGTAATCAGAATCCGTATATTGAAGAAAAACAGACAACACAATGGCCAAAAGAAAAATAGTACAAAAGGACAAACAAAGATCTACAAAACACACATATAAAACTAAAGATCGAGTAACACGAACCCCACTAAAAACCGGGGTGAACTCAGGAGCCCCGGAAGGTTAAGCAGTTCCTGCTCCACTACTGACACCCGTCAAGGATTTCTTTGTAAAGCATAGATTAATTATATATAGAGTCGACACATGTAAGTTGATGTTAACATGTGTTTGTATGAATATGGACTCGAACAAGTTAAAATAAAGAAAAGGGTTCAATAATAAAGAAATAAGGAAATTTCATTGAACATATATATGCAAACAGAAAGTACAAACATCGGGCAGGGGGGGTTAATTCGTTGAGTGAGTGAGTGATTCTTGTTTAACGCCAATTCAGCAATAGCAATTTGTTCAGTTATATCAAGGCGAGTACCAGTTAATTATCAATGAGATGAGATGATCATGAGGTCTGCTTTGTTCTAGACCAACACGCTGGGTTGAATTTGCATAGTGCTAGCACACTGAAACAACAGTCCGAGGGTGTGCATGTCGCTTCATTCGGACACATTATTCTTATTCCGAACAGCCAGTCTTTGCTCTTTCACCGTAATGCTGTCTGCTAGCGAAGAAGCACATAGTCTTTGGTTTTATCCGATCGGGGTTCGAACCCACGGTCTACCACACCCGAGACTCTAACCATTACGCCACCGATACGTTCTGAAAAACATACGCGTCCGGCTTTGTATATTACAAAAGAATGCACTCGACTCACAGCCGCAACTGATAAACTCTACCAGTTGCCTGCGCATGGTCGATGGTTCTCTCCGGGTATTCCGGTTTCTTCCACCACTAAAACTGGTCGCCATGATATAGCTGAAATATTGCTGAAAGTGGCGTTAAACGCAATAAATCAATAAATCAAATCAATCTGAAAAATATATGAAGAAACACTTCGAATATATGACTGGGTATGCGGTTTTGATAGTGAGGGCATGTATAAAAATGGGGGTGTTTTTAAACTCCAGCGTCACCACCTTAGGCAATTGTACCTAATGTTAATATATGTAAACCCCCATCCCCACACACGCACGAAACACCCCCTTTCGTAAGCGATCCAGCGTCACCGCCGTAGCCAATTTTACCTTAGGTTAAATTATGTACCCCATTCCCACCCACACCCAAAAACAAGCAAGCTCACACAACACCTCGAGATCAACGACTAGCTATTCTTCCTGCTATATAAGCTCAGTGCAAATATATTGTATATTCGTGGACAATGTACGTATATTTGTCTCCTTTGGAGGGACACTGTTTCAGCAGGTCGTCGGCATACCAATGGGTACGAATTATGCCCCTCTTCTAGCCGATTTATTTTTATACTCATATGAGTCGGAGTTTCTTCAAAAGCTTGTAAAAGATAAGAAGATGCATGACGCTAGAGCCTTTAATTTCACATACAGGTATATTGATGACGTTTTATCTATCAATAATTCTAGATTTGCAGAATTTCTTCAATTGATATATCCTCCAGAGCTGGAAGTTAAAGAGACCACCGATACAGCTTCGTCCGCATCATTTTTGGACTTATACCTCGAATTTGATAAGCGGGACGACTTCAATTTTAAAATCATAAATTTTCCAAACATGTGCAGCAATATACCAGCTTCTCCTGCATATGGTGCTTACATCTCGCAATTGATTCGCTATGCAAGGGCCAGTAGCAATTATTCTGATATCCTGAAGCGTCATCTTCATCTGAGAAACAGGCTACTGGACCAGGGCTATAAAAAGATTCGCCTTATTCGATCTCTTAAAAAGTTTATATTTCGATGCCAATATCTTGTCGAAATATATTCCGTCTCTGCAGAAAAAACTATAAGCGATGCATTTTCATATAGTGAAAATGTATAAAGATAAAGAAGTCAAAAATGTCAAGAATTTTTTTGTCAATGTGTGACGTAAAAATATTTTTGACATTTACGTCACCGAATATGGTACTGCTTTGACAACTATTTTACCTATTTTGTTCCTGTATTTAAATACTGTTACAGTGACAGCCGGAACCTTTGAAACGTAATGATAGCGGGAACTTTGGCGCCTTAAAATCTGATTCAACCCACCATTTCTTTAGAAATGCCTGTACCAAGTCAGGGTCATTACGTTTTCAGTTTTCCGGTTGTTGACTGATTTTGTCTGTTTATATAATTATGAGTTTTGACTTTCCCTTTGTAAGATTGTTCGGAGTTCGGTAATTTTGTTATTACCTTTATATTCTATATATAAACGTCCTGATATAAGAACAGTTAGTTATATCTAGTAATGACTAAGCATCCTATGTTAACACAATTCTCTAATTTTTATTTATTGTAGACTTGATTGAAAGTGTTTAATAACAATAATGCTAAATGCTTAAGCTTCAGAATCAAATGCGTTGGTAATATCGAACAAAACAATATTTCAAGATGGCTGCTCTTATGCATGTACATTATTACTTGCAATAGCTTATGATTGATGTTTTCTTTTCAGAAACGTTGGCATGGCAACAGCAGCAACACAATATTGCAGCATCTGTGATCATGACAACGAATCTAAATTGGCGGCCACCTGGTGCCCAGAATGCGAAGATTTTTTGTGTGCCGACTGTATCAGGCATCATGCCAGATCTTCATCAACCAAACAACACATCGTGATTTCCATGGAAAATTACCAGAAATTACCCAGTTCTATTGTATCTATTAAGAACAGATGCAACAAACATGGCAATAAGTACGAATTATACTGCTCGATTCATGACGTTCCTTGTTGCGTTATGTGCATAAGAGATGATCATCGCCATTGCCAAGAATTACGTCCCATTCTTGAGGTAACAGAAAATGCCAAGTCATCGACGGCCATTGTGCACATAGAAAGAGATCTCGAAGACATCGATGCCGCATTTGAAAATATTAAGTCAGATATCACAAATAATATTACTGAAATTGATCAACAAAAAAGAAAATGTTTGTCCGATATTTCAGACATGCGCAAATCATTTAACGACCATTTAGATAAAATTGAAAAACAAACAGTTGAAGAGATGGTGTCAGTAGAACAAAATTTACAAGTGCAATTAAAGAATGTATTGGTTTCCATGGAAGCCAAAAGAAGTGATTTTGATGATATTCGGCAACATGTGAATAAAGTAAAGAAATATGCTAGTGACCTCCAAGCTTTCATAGGAGTGAACGAAATGACCAGTGTTGTGGATGGAGAAGTTAAGAAACAGAAAGGGGCATTCAATTATGACCTTTATGAACTGAAACTTGACTTTCCATCAGAATTGGAATCTTTTGTGAAAGATGTTTCTAAATTTGGTGTTGTATCTGTTACAGAAAAGCATTGTAGTAACAGCCTTGTCAAAAAAGTTGAATTTCAAGCGCAGATTCCACAGGAAAACAAAGCTAGGTGTTATACCACAACTCACAAGGAAGACAACTTGCAATTTTCAAACTGGGGTCAAGGGGCCAGTCTGTATAAGAGGCTGTGCCATATTACCAGATGGGAAACTTGTATTTGCTGAAAGAGAAGGCAAACGGTTGTTCATGTTTTCCAATAACGGAAATTACGAAAAAGACATTGTCCGGTTTTCAGGTATCCCGTTTGATGTTTCATACACAGGAGAAAATATTGTAGCTGTTACAATTTGGAACAAACATGAAGTCGTATTTGTAAACGTCATTACAAACACCATTATGATCACGGTAGATATTGGCCGTGAATGTTGGGGAACCAATTTCAACTTGAATCGTCTAGCCATTCGAATAATGCAACCACCTACATCAAGTCACATTGTATATTTAGATCCTAAAGGTAAACTGATTGCTCGGGTCAGTATTCCTGGTGAGAACTCAACACACATATCATTGGGTGATGATACCATTAAGTGTACGGTTTGGAAAGCCAATACGATTTACAGCTATACATTAACAGGACAAGAAATGTGGACCTTTAAAGACGAAAGCGTCTTACGAAAACCAATGGGAATTGCCTTGGATAAAAATAGGAACGTTTATGTGGCTGGCAAGGAGACAAACAACGTTGTTGTACTTTCACCTGATGGTAAAAACTGCAGAGAAATCTTAACCAACAGTAATGGGTTGGATAGACCGTTTTTATTACGCATCAACATTGACCGTAGCGAACTCCTGGTATGCAATGAGAGGGGTCAAGCATTTCTTTTCTCTCTGCACTAAATGTAAGTTGAGATACTGGACGTTATCAATGTTCACAGAGAACTAGTACAACTTATTGTAGTATTGGGGTAAAAGTATTGTACATTGTAGTGACTATTTGACAGTGATATTGATGAGAACTTATATTATTAATAAAACTAAGGTTCTCCTCCCCAGAAAAAGGTAACCTTAGCCGACTTTGGCTATCCTGTTTAGGTCCTTTTGCTGTATTGCTCCCAAAACTTTAACACTTATTTGGCTTTGCCATCGTTCAATTGATGTCCATCCTGGTTACAATGTAAATGTGAGTAATGATTAACAACCAGAATTCAGAATTCTAAGTCTGTTTTACGTAGGCTAAATAAACTAAAGATATTTGAAAATACCAACGTCTATGGCTAAGGCTATGGGGCTATAGGGCCCTTCAGAGAATCACAGTACCCTTCTTGGCTCTCCGGTCCCCGGGCCGATATAACGGCTGAACCCCTCTCTCGTAGCCCTGCATACTGGTTATGTGTTGTGTAAAAACAACACAGCAGGCAATATTTGAACACCATGAATAGCTAATACATTTATCAAGATAAGTTCTTATAAGAACAGACATAATTTCTCCCTGACAGTACTGTAAAAAGAAACTATTCTGATCCTATGCATATCAAGTGATAGACACATTAGGTTATTCCTATAGACTGTTGTTTTTAGACATACGGAGGAGAAAAATGCATACATGTACCAAATGCAAAATGGCTGATGTATCAAGTGAGTGAGTGATTGTTGTTTAATGCCAACTCAGCAACTTTTCAGCTATACGATGGCGAGAAAAAGTTAATTTTCAATGAAATGATGATGAGGTCTGCTTTGTACTAGACCAAAACGTTTCGAGCCAACCAGTCTTTGCTTTTTTTGCATAATGCTGTGTGTTAATCGGAGAAGCAACAAGAACCAATTGTATAGTCTTTGATTTGACCTGATCGGAGCTCCAATCCACGATATATCGCTCTCGAGTCGAGCACCCTAACCATTACACCACTGATCCGGTTGGTTGATGGAACAATTTTCTTTACAGTGTGTTTCGTAAGAAATAACAAAGTCATAGGTTTGAGAAAAATGCAAATGAACACAATTATGTAAAAAAAAGATGAAGTAGTACATATGTAGTAAACCTTCACGGGAGAAATTAAATAATGATAACAAATATACAAAACAATATACATGTATGGACGAACTAATAAAACAATACCAAGCTATATCCCTCACTGTTGAACTTGAGTTACTTTCCTTTAACCATTGAAATCTAAATCTGCTCAAGGTTATTACCACTATCTAGAGTAAACAATTTTACTACGACATATAAAGTCTCGTGTTTGTTTTGATTACAGCTTAATATCAATAATGTATTTACTATGGAGTTAGACAATTTATTTATAGCGTTACCCAAATTAAACTGAAAACTTGGAATATTTATTCATTAAAGTATCAACATTACGCCTGTTTGTACCATAAATGGTGTCTAACGCCACTTTCAACATTATTTCAGTTATATCGTGCGGTCAGAAAACCTCAGGGCGGGGTGTACAACATTATGTGATAAAGTTGTCAGTAACTTGTGGCAGGTTGGTAGACTAGTATATATATAGATGATGCATTAAATTAACGCCACAACAGTTAAATTTGGACAACAAACATTAGTATGTATATAATGTTCGGTGGCTTCAGTATGATTCCTGGTACACTGTTTGCAGAATTTGTTAAGAGGAAGATTATACTTGAATACATGTTCATTTAAACTACTTAGTCCAAGTCCAAGTCTGGTGTGGATATTGTTTTCATGACCATGTCCAAGAGAGTAAACGGGATTAATCTTCTGTCCGTCAGTTTGTTGGAGCATTTTATAAAACTGGGAACTAATTTGGCTGATAAAATGTCTTTGGGTAGACTATGCCACACACACTTTTTTCTTTATTGCGATGCCTGTCCCAAGCCAGGAGATCTACTAGAGATTTGTGTGTTGGGAAAAATGATTTTTATTCTTTCTACGATTTTTCTAGTGTGGTATTCTATTATATTGTTAAGTATCCCAACAGGGCGGTATTTTATTTTTGTTTTTCTATTATATTTTTTAGTATACCAACAGGGCGTTATTTTATCATTCAGTCACTGACAAATTCGTCACAGGTCTAGAAAATCATTCTACCTAACTTATATGGGATGTCATGATAGTTGGGAAGATAAACACTATGTAGTCCTATACTATATCATATCTCGTGCAACTGACTGGGAAAGGGGAGTAATTCATATATAATTATATACACAGAAGTGTCACTTGAATGGGTAGGTCAACAAATATAATTCTACCTAATGTATATGGGAAGTCATGACAGATGGAAAATGGAATAATATGGATGTAGTCCTATGATATATCGTTTCTCGTGGAACTCATTGGTCACTTTGGGGAGAGGGAACTTCCTACATAAAGGTATATACAGAAGTGCCACTGGAATGTGTACCTCTACAAATATCTTTCTACCAACTGTACATTAAGTCATTAACAACTGGAATGAGGAATACTACGTATGCATGGCTTATAATATATATTATCTCGTGCAACTGACTGAGGAGGGTGGGGGAGGGTGGGGGAGGTAAAAGTTAAATATATAGTTATATGTGACACTGGATTGGGTAAGTCTACAAATATCATTCTATCAAACTGTGCAGAAAACCCTTAACAACTGGAAAGAAAAATAATATGGATGTAGGGACTATACTATATTGTATCTCGTGCAACTTACGGAGAGTGGGGTATTTCTTATTTAACAAAACATATATATACAGTTATAAGTGCCGCTAGAATAGGTAGGTATACAAATATCTTTCTGCCAAATTGTACGGTAAGCTATTTACTATGGAAATAGAAATAAATATGGGCATATTATATAAATGAGTTACTGTATGGTATATATCTGGCTTTGTGGGTATCTGGTGCAACTGTAAGATCCTAACTATGATATAGCTTGCAACCCTTTGCACCTCAGGGACGGGAATCACTTCCTATATACAATCGTGTTTATCAATTTATCAGCTTTCAAATTTATGATTTGGTCGAAAATGTTCCACTTCAATGTAGAACAGCATCAGTGATGTAATGGTTAGCGCGAGCTCGCCTCGAGTGTGATGGATCGTGAATTCGGTTCCCGATCGAGTCAAACCACAGACAACAAAACAGGTGTTTGGTGCTTCTCTACTAAACATGCAACAGTAAGAGGGAAGGGCAAAAACTGGTTTGTTCGGAATCCGAATAATGTGTATGAGAAGGGCGACATGTCTATCCGCGGACTGTTGTTTCAATGAACAAGCAGAATACAAATCCTACTAAGAGTGTTGGTCTAATACAGAGCGGACCTGATCATCATTTCATGGCAACATTAACTTGCTCTCGCCATAATATAGCTGGAAAAATTGTTGAGTTGTCGTTAAACAACAATCACTCACTGACTGACTCACTCACTCAATATATCCAATGATGTTTGGGAGTGTTGCTCTATATTTATGTGGTATATAAAGATTTCTAGAATATCCTAGTAACAGAAAGATACAATCAACAATCAATTCAGTTTCTATACTTTAATAACAATAACAGAAATTACCTAATAATAAAAGAAAATTTCAAATATCAAATTAATAAATTATAATTGTCCTATCAATGAATACATATAATTTTCCTTTCTGGTATATAAGTTCGATCCTTATCTATAAAAATGAATTCATGTTGAATTAAGATAGGCCTTTGCTCCAGTCAATAAAGTGTCTAAATATTGTCTGTTGAAATTGTTAATAGTTCAATGTTCAAGTCACGTGAATTCACTAAGTAAATATATCCAAATATAATACTATAAATTCCAGTTGATATATAAACCCTCAATTTCAGACTGGCTGCTCTCCAATTTGCTGCCCTTTATATACTATTTTTTTATGAAGTATCTAGAATATTCCAAAGTAAACATCTAGAACATATTAAAACTGAAGGTCAGAATTAAAAACTTGTAAACAACTTGACCTATTTTTGATAACCTATTTGCAATTATGATGTAATATTATTAACAACAAAAATATTCTGATGAACAAAATGATCTATCATATTTCTAATATATACATAGCACATGTAATAGTTTAATGCTACGGTGCAAAATCTACAGTTAGTTATATCTGATAATGGCTAAAGATCTTATGTTAACACAGTTCTCTATGGAGGACTTTTGGGCAACCTTACTTATATACAAAATCATGTCACCGGCCATTTTTAATTGTAAACTTGATTGAAAGTGTTTTATAACAAGCATTGAAACTGTTTAAGCTTCAGAATTAAGTGGATTGGAAACACGTAACGAAACAGTATTCTAAGATGGCAGCTCTTATACATGTATATTAATGCTTCCAATATTCTATGTTCCATGTATTGTTTTCAGATACGTTGACATGGCAACGACAACAACACAATATTGCAACATCTGTGATCATGACAACGAATCTAAATTGGCGGCCACCTGGTGTCCAGAATGTGAGCAATTCCTGTGTACCGACTGTAACAGGCACCATGCAAGATGTTCATCAACGAAACACCATATCGTAATTTCCATGGAAAATTACCAAAAATTACCCAGTTTTATTCTATCTATAAAGAACAGATGCAACAAACATGGCAATAAGTACGAATTATACTGCTCGATTCATGACGTCCCTTGTTGCGTTATGTGCATAAGAGATGACCATCGCCATTGCCAACCTATGCGTCCCATTCTTGAGGTATCAGAAAATGCCAAGTTATCGACGGCCATTGCGCAAATTGAAAGAGATCTCAAATACATCGATGCTTCCTTTGAAAAAATAAAATCAGATATCACAAATAATATTTATGATATAGATAAGCAAAAAAGAATTTTTTTGTCCGATATTTCAGACATGCGCAAATCTCTTAACGACCACTTAGATAAAATTGAAAAACAAACAGTAGAAGAGATGATATCAAAAGAACAGCACTTACAAGTGAAATTAAAGAAAGTATTGGTTGCCATGGAAACCAAAAGAACTGACTTTGATAATATTCGGCAAGATGTGAAGAAAGTGAAAAAATATTCTAGTGACCTGCTGACTTTCATAGGAGTGAACGAAATGTGTTGTGGATGGAGAAGTTAAGAAACAGAAAGGGGCATTCAATTATAATATTTTTGAACTGAAGCTTGACATTTCATCAGAATTGGAATCTTTAATAAAAGATGTTTCTAAATTTGGTGTTGTATCTGTGGCAAAAAAGCACTGCAGTACCAATCTTGTAAAAGAAGCTGAATTGCCAGCGCAGATCCCACAGGAAAGCAAACTGGGTGTTTTACCACAACTCACAAGAAAGACAACTGTCCATTTTCAAACTAAGAATAAGGGGCGTCTCTGTATAACAGGCTGTGACATATTACCGGATGGCAAACTTGTATTCGTTGACGAAACAGGCAAACGGTTGTTGATGTTTTCTAAGAATGGGAATTGCGAAAAAAAACATTGTGCGCTTTTCAGGTATCCCGTCTGATGTTTCATACACAGGAGAAAACATTGTAGCTGTGACAATTTACGATAAACGTGAAGTCGTATTAATAAACGTCATTACAAACACTATTATAAACACGGTATATATTGGTCATGAATGTTGGGGAACCGATTTCAACATGAATCGCCTAGCCATTCGAGCAATACAAAATACAACAAGTTACATTGCATATTTAGATCCTAAAGGTAAATTGATTGATCGGGTCAATATTCCCGGCAGGAACTCCGCACGCATATCATTGCGTGATGATACAATTAAGTGTACGGACTGGAAAACCAATACGATTTACTGTTATACATTAACAGGACAGCAGATTTGGACCTTCAAAGACGAAAACGTCCTACGAGTACCAAGGGGAATTGCCTTAGATAAAAATAAAAATGTTTATGTGGCTGGTAGGGAGACAAAGAACGTTGTTGTTCTTTCACCTGATGGTAAAAACTGCAGACAAATCTTAGCCAAAAGTGATGGGTTGAACGAGCCGATTTCATTATGTATCAACATTGACCGTAACGAGCTCCTCGTATGCAATATGAATGGTCCAGCATTTCTTTTCTCTCTGAATTAAATGTAAGCTGTGGTACTGGAAGTTATCAATGTTCACAGAGAAGTAGTGCAACCTATTGTAATATTGGTGTAAAAATATTGTACACTGTAGTGAATATTTGACAGTGATGTCGATGAGAACTTATATTATTAATAAAACTAAGGTTCTCCTCATCAGGAAAAGGTAATCTTAGCCGACTTTGGCTATCCTGTTTAGGTTTTTTTGTTTTATTTCTCACAAAACTCTAAAGATTATTTGGTTTTCCAATCTTTAATTTGTTTGCCTACCTGATGAAGTTTATTCCAGAAACAAAACATGCCACTAAATATGATATCTACGTTTTTTTAAGAAAAGTTTGAAGAGGTAATGAGAGTCTGTAAATTGAAGAAGGACAGACAACACAATGACCAAAAGGAAAAAAGACAAACAACGATCTTTAAAACACTACACAGAAGACTAGAGATCGAGCAACATGAACCCCACTCAAAACTGGTGGTCAAAACCTGTGGTGAACTCAGTCGCTCCAGAAGAGGAAGCAGTTCTTGCTCCACGTGTGGTATTCGTCGTGCTACTCTTTTTATTAAACTAGTAGTGCATATAATGATAATAGCTAAATTTGTGTCATGAGTGTCAAAAGAAAGAAATATCTATGTAACCATTAAATAGCAAATATATGTACTTCCTTACAAAAAATGCAAATTACAAAAAAGTAGAAATAGTAAAATATTTTGAAGGTTATATTTAAACTAATCAATTAAACATTTGATCAGAAATGTGTCCATTTTCTCTACCATGTCGGTACCAGACATGTTTAATCGACTAAATGTTGTTTAATCACAAGTGAGCAATATTTTTCCTATATTAATGACGGAGAAAATATTAACATAAACAAACAATAAGAAGAGTTTGAAGTGGTATCAACGATGATAATCGGAATCCGTAAATCGACAGACAATACAATGGCCAAAAGAAAAAGAAAAAGAGAAAAGGACAAATAATGATTTACAAAACACCACACAGAAACCTGAATATCGAGAAACATGAACTCCACTAAGAACCGGGGATGAACACAGATGTTTCGGAAGACAAGCAGTTCCTACTCCACAAGTGGCACTCATCGTATATCTCTAGTTACAGATCCGGTGACAAGTCACGAATGGACCGGGAAGTGCTTACGACAAATGGAACATATCCGTCGTAATTTGCAACACAGATATTCCGTAACGGTTAACCAAGTCATCGTTCCGACCGAAAAACGTTCGAAGTGTTGCCTTCAATTTAACCAATATACAGAAACACTTGGTTCAGGGGCTTTTTTGTTAGCAAAAACCCTTGATCAAGGAAATACTGACAGAAATACCAAGCTCTCGAATATAGGATCAACCGAGAGATAAATCATGTGGTTGAAAGAGGGCATCTACGAATGGAATACAAACAATGAATCACGTGGCTAAAAAGTGGGTACCTATGCATGGGATGTCCTCTTTGCAAACAATAAATCACTTGGCTAAAAGTGGTAACCTATGAATGGGATGTCCTCTTTATAAACAATAAAACATCTGGTTTAAAAAGGGTACCTATTGGTGGGATGTTCTGCTTACAAACAATTAATCACGCGGTTAAAAGAGGGTACCTATGGGTGGGATGTCCTGTTTACAAACGACGAATCACGTGGTTAAACGTTACACCTATGCACCTAATGGTGGGATGTCCTGTTTATAAACAATGAATCACGTGGTTAACAAGTTAACAGTCTTGTTTACAAACAATAGATCACGTGTTTAAAAGGTGACACCTATGGATAGGAAGTCCTGTTTACAAACAATAAGTTACGTAGATGAATTCGGGTACCTGCATATTGGATATTCTCTTTACAAATAATAAATCATATGGTTAATTGCGGATATGTACGGATTGGATGTCCTGATTGTCACAAGTACAACGGAAGAAGATGGATAGGATCTTTCATACCACTACAAACCGCTATAAACGTCAAGTCCGAATGCGCTGTATATAACTCTTTGACAGCTGGTGCATCATGTATTTTACCAGCAGTGTCCAAACACCAGACGCACATATGCATCCCACCATGACGGCGAACTGTGTGGCTATATGTCCTCCACAACCAGTGGACTCACTCTATGAGAGGTTGTACTTCACAACAAAGAAATTAGGATCTATTTATATACACGTGTTCAACGAAATTAGGTCTTATTTATATACGCGTGTTCAATCAATAGTTCAGTTATTATCAATATTATTCATTCGGTTGACCTGATAAATAAACAAATTCAGATAATAAAAAGCGAATCAATTAATCTATCTATTTCACGAGATTCAAGTGTTCACTATTCTCTGTTCTATATATAAAGCATTTCCTCTTCTTGTTTGTGTATTACAAGTTTTATTATAACGTTCGTTTTCATTTTATTGATAAAAAGGTTCAAGTCCTGTAATAAAGTGTTTTCAGACTCAATAGAGATATCTGACTGTTTCCCACAACAACAAATAAACAAACAAAAAACACACTGCAGCCAATCGTTGATTGATTAATTAATTGATTGATTGCGTGATTGGTGTTTAACGCCAACTTTAGTAATATTTCAGCTAGGCGATATTTGAACACCACAAATAGCTAATAAATGTATCATAACTTCCTATCAGGACAGATGTAATTTCCACCTGACTGGAGTACTGTGAAAAGAACCTATTCTCCTCTTATATATATCAAGTGATATACCCTCGTTTGTAGACATTCTAAGGAGAAAAATACATGCATGTTCCAAATGCAAAATGGCTGATGGATCACGTGAGTGAGTGATTGTTGTTTAACTCCAACTCAGCAATTTGTCAGCTATATCGTGGTGAGAACAAGTTAATTTTCAATGAAATGATGATAAGGTCCGCTTTGTTCTAGATCAAAGGTTTTAACTGTATTTTAATAGTGCTAGTTCACTGAAATAACATATGAGGGAGACCGATCTACTTATGTTTGATTGCTTGTTTCTGAATCCCATTGTACATTGTTTGAGTATATATATTTGAATAATTGTATGCTGAAATTTCATGAAATAAATATTGTTTAAACTAAACAACAGTCCTCAGGTAGACATATAGCTCCACTCGGACGCATTAGCTTGATTCAGAGCCCATGCACCAGTCTTTGCTCTTTTCGCCAGTCTTTGGTTTGACCCTATCGAGGCTCGAATCCACGATCTACCGCACTCGATGCGTGCACGCTAACCATTTCACCATCGATGACGGATCAATTTTCTTTACACTGTGTTTTCTTCAAAGTAATAAAGCCATAAAGTTTTGTGACAAAAACAAATGAAACAAATTATGTACAAAAAAGATGAAGTAATACATATGTAGTAAACCTTCACGGGAGAAATTAATAAATGACAAAAGATATACAATACAATATACAAGTATGTACGAACTGTAACGTGTAAAACAATACCAAGTTATATCCCTCACTGTTGAACTCGAGTTACTTCCCTTTAATCAATAAAATATAAATCTGCTCAAGGTTATTTCCACTATCTATAGTAAACAATTTTATTACGACAAATAAAGTCTCGTGTTTGTTTTGATTACATTTTAAGATCAATAATTTATTTACTATGAAGTTAGACAATACAATTAGAGTTACCCAAGTACAGCAGAAAACATGAAATATTTCAAAATTATGCTTGATTGTTTCATGGTGTTTAACGCCACTTTCAACAGTATTTCAATTATATGGTGGCGGACAGAAAACCTCAGTGCGAGGTGTAAAACATTATGTCATAAAGTTGGTCAGTGACTTGCGGCTGGTCGGTAGACTAGTATATATGTATAGATAAAGAATTAAATTAATGCCATTTTCACAGCAGTTAAATTTGGGCAACAAACATTATATAATGTTCGATGGTTTCAGTATGATTCCCGTTACACTGTTCGCAGAATTTGCTAAGAGAAATATCATACTTGAATAAATGTTTATTTGAACTACTTAGTCCAAGTCAAAGTCTTGTGTGTGTATTTTTTTCATGACTATGTCCAAGACAGTAAACGGGATTAGTCCTCTGTCCGTCAGTGTGTTGGATTATTTTATTTAAACTAGGAACTAATATGGCTGAAAAGACATCTTTGGGTAGACTAATCCAATCTCTTATAGTGACTGGTAAAATGAATTGTCATACATGACAGTTTTAGCTCTTATAGGAATCAAAGTAGCGTTAAACACCATAACGTCAACAGTTTCTTTAATGACTGATTATTATGTCCTTACTGATCGGGAAATAAAACATTTAAAGGTTTGGACCCATAACACTAACTTACCCCCCTTTTCCCTTTCCCTCACTTTTGTTTTTATAGAAATGCTTGCAGCAACCCCGGAAAGTGAGCGGTCATCGTGTATTTGTGTGTAAGGTGTAACGATGTTCCCTCTTTTTACGATTTTTCTGTTTGAGTTTTTAACTTTCCCAACAGGGCGGTATTTTATTATTTTATCTCTATCTTTATCTTAACAATATCAACATATCTCACATGACTAGTAAACTCATTCACCTCCTGCTAGAAAAACAGATTTGAAGTATGAAGATTTGATGTGACATCTTTTGATATAATTACAGGTATGGAGATTATGTTTGGCGCAGAGTCCGTTTTCCTTCACGTTAATTGGTTTCATGTCAAAAAGGAACATATGAAACGTCTTCCGTGGTGTCAGTTGACTGTGTATGTCAAAAAGGGGTGTGTGCACAGACATTGAGAGTATTTATCATTCGGTCACTGATAAATTTGTCACAGGTCTACAAATATCATTCTACCTAACTTATATGGGAAGTCATGACAGTTGGAAAGAGGTATAATATGAATATAGTCCTATATTATATCGTATCTCGTCTATCTCATTGGGGGAGCAGGTACTTCTTATATAAAGATATATACAGAAGTGCCACTGGAGTACAGATATCATTCTGCAAAACCTGTATGGTAAATCCTTAACAACTGGAAAAGAGGAATAATTTTGGTAATATATCGTATATCATACAAGTCACTGGGGAAGAAAGGTTTGGTACTTCCTAGATAAAGATATTTATATATATATATATATATATATACAGTTATAAGTGCCACTGGGATGATTAGATCCACAAATATCATTCTATCAAACTGTACGGTAAATCCTTAACAATTGGAAAGAGAAATAATATGGATGTAGGGACTATGATATATCGTAGATCGTACCACTCACTGGGAAGGGATTACTTCCTTCACAAAGATATACACATGAGTGTCGCTGGAATGGGTAGATATGTTAGAGTACATACAATCTATGTCCCTCTCCTGCTGCAATAGCATTAAAATATTTGATTTGTCAACCCTCTACACAACTATTCCTCACTCTAAGCTGAAGGACAAATTAAGGGAGTTGGTCCAATTGTGTTTGATAAAGAAGAATGGCCAATCCATTTTTTAAACAATGATAATAATCTTTATGGGTTATTGATGGACCAAAATTAATTGATTTTTTTTTCGATATGGAGACTAAAAGTGGCCCAAATTCCGAGATTCCACATGATTATAAGCCATATTTAACACTTGATATAGTGAAACAAGACACATTTCAAAATACAATGGGTCCGGAAAATTTGTTTCGCTCTGTGATTATGCACCATTTGCCTCGAGTTGAAGATATGCCCCTTTATTCGCCGAGGGAATATTCTCAGATTCCCGCACAATAACGTAAGCTCGGTTTGTACAAATGTTTTAAAAGTTTGTGTTTTTGACCGTTTAACAGATACAGCTGTATGGCAAATCGCTCCACCCAACTGTACTATGGTGATAGCATTCATTGACACAGTCCACAGACAATACATAATAGAACACCAAGAAATTTGTATTCGTTTAAGTTGTTTCTTGTTTATGATATGCTTTGCAGTCCTTTGTCGTAGACTAAGCGCCTTGATTTTAAGCGAGGTTAAATTGATCACACTATACTATTGCCAGTCAATGCTCCTTCTTAACTGACTATTAGCTAAGATGGTAGAATATATTGGTAAGAGACTGTTACTCTTATGACTCTTTATTTATATCCGATGTTATGCTTTCCCGGGTACAGTCAAAGGTTTTGGTCCGCTTTGTCCTATTCACACTATCATTATTTCTGCATAAGACGAGTTTGAAGGTACCAAAGGGGTAATCAGAATCCGTAATTTGAAGAAGGACAGACAACGCAATAGTCAACAGAACAAGGACAAAGGACAACAGCGATTCACAAAACACTACACAGAAAACTTAAGATCGAGGAACACAAGCCCCACTAAGAACCGAAGAGAATCATGTACTCAGTAGAACACGTCGTGTCACTCTAGTATATAACTTCCATATTGTTGAACTTGTTCTTTTGTTGACTAAGCATGAAATATTAACAGCTGGATGTTACGCAAACAACAGTCAATTAATCATTGTTCGGTGTGCTGATATACTATTTTTCCTAAATAAAAAAAACGGGGGAGGGGGTTGGATCGATAATCAGATAGTTCAACAAATGTTTGAAGAATTGAAATAATAATGTCTATATTCTTTGTCCCCGGTTATTGATTGGGTTTGTGTTTTTAGTTGTTTGATTTAAATTTAAACTTATTTTATTGTTCATAATAACATCAAATGAATCAGACACAAGTTTTACAACTTAGAAATATCTTCTCCGCTAGTTACATCAATTTACATATAATCAGAACAGCATTATTTACATAATAATAACACATTTGTTCAGAATATGAAGACGAATAAAAAAAAACATACAATAGAACGAAAAATGCAAATTTCAAAGGTCGATGAAACATACTGTATGCTAAGGTATAATATATGGCAAGTCGAGCACACCTCAAAGATCATTCTTAAACACGTGGTGTATGTGTGTTGCATACTTGGATCGTATTACGATTAAACATAGTTTATATGTTGGGATTTAATTAATTCATGGGGATCTTGCATAGGTAAGTACAATTTGAACTGAATAACACATGTATATTTCATCGACCTTTGACACGTCAATCAATCAATACCCCAAGCGCGACCAAGAAACGAATATACATACATGTAGGAGAAGTACACAATGTTGACAATTGTCAATAATGTTATACATGTTGACTTGTTAGTTCAAGAGAAACGCCGTGTATCTTTTATGTATTTTTGTACACATGAAAATATAAACGTGTTTATTTCTACAGACAGGTCATCATTTCCAAATAACAAAATATCGATATTTACCGGTAGACCCCCCATATCAAGCATATTTAATTGAATGATCATGTTATTTCTTAGTAAATTGAATGTATTACAATATAAGGGAACGACCATTTAACTTGAAAAAATATTCTGATTCCCAATTTTGCTGAAAAAAATATTCTGATTTTGGTGGATGAAAAAAAAAAATAATCTGATTCAGAGTATTTGTCATATAACCTAATGTTAAATTCTGGAAAAAAAATTCTCCTTTTGCGCGACAAAAAAAAATAATATTCTAATTCTTGTGTTGTCCGAAAAAAAAATTCTGAACTAAGCAAAAAACCATAACCACCCTTCTTCAAGTTAAATGGTCGATCCCTAATAGAAAATGCTCGGAACATTCGTTTTTTTATCCACATGAACAAGAAGCACTAGGCACCAACTTCGATTTAAATAAATCGCTGTTCAGAGAACTACATTTATTTCTAAGCCTAGCATGCAATACACTAATATATCGGTCTCCAAAAGAAAAGTAAGAAGGTACAGTTTTCGGTTGAAAATATTTTTGTTGCAATTTGGATTTAAAATACGGGAGTGTCGGCAGTTGACGAAGGTTCGGATCTAGAGTGTTCCATAATTTAATCGTACTTGGAAAATAAGACTGTTGATATGTAGATAATCGGTATGATGGTTGTGAAATATTAAGTGTGTTCCTTAAATTATAATTATTAGTGTCAGCGACTGTAGATGGTATCAATTCTGTTAAATAATCAGGTACTTGACCGTTGACGATTTTATAAAATAGCACCAATTTTCTTACCTCCCTTTTAGTTTTCAACTTTCCCCACTCCGTCTCGATATAAATAGAATGTAAACTGGCAAACGATGGTAATTCCGTAACAATACGCGCAGCTTCAAGTTGTACTTTTTCTAATCTGTCCGAATTTGTTTGTCCACAATTATCCCACACTTCAGATGCATATTCCAATACAGGTCTAATAAATGTTAAATAAATTGTTTCTAAGTAATTTCTGTTAAGACGGTATTTTAATTTTCTGAGTACATTAAGTTGTTTCGAAGCTGATTCAATTAATTTGTCTATGTGCTTAGTCCACTTACAGTCGCTGCTGAATACAATCCCTAAATGTTTGTGTGTATGTACTGGATCAATAGTTGTTTGGTCAAAATTAAATGTTAAATTACATTCAACGCCATTGACATTAAAAATAATAATTTCAGTATTGGTGGGATTAAACTTTAATAACCACCTGTTTGACCATTTTTTCAGGTGATTCAGATCTGTATTAATCATATTTCTTAGTGTGCTTTCATCTTGTGCTATATGTTCAATAGACGTGTCATCAGTAAAAAGACGACCTAGACCTACTATCTCATCAGTAAATGTGAATGAAAATATTGAACCACTTTTGATTGAACAACCATTGTTAAATACAAATAGTACCGAAGATGCATGTATATGTACTAACAATACTGTTGTAAATATTGATTTGAATGAATCTACTGATATTGTTGAAACTGTATATAACGAGAGTGTTAATGAAAATGAGTCAACGTGTAGCGAAAGTATTGATACTAACAATTTGAACGTTTTATGTCTGAACTGTTGCGGGCTTAAGAAAAGGACACGTTACCCAGAATTTGAAAACTTGGTATGCAAACACGACATCATATGTTTGCAAGAAACAAAAACGGATGATTTTGATCAAATTGATATACCCGGGTATGTTTTTAAACTAAAAAACCGGAAAACTAAATCAAGAAATAAATCGGGGGGTATAGCTTTAGGTTTTAAAGAACAACTTTCCGACAAAATCTTTCCTGTAGAAACCGAATGTAGATTTGTATTCTGGTTTAAAGTAAGTGCTGATCTTTTAAATACGAACGGAGATGGCCTTTTTGGAATTGTATATATTCCACCCGAATACACATCTTACTCCTCAGATGATGCGTATCGGGAAATTCAAAATGAATATCTAATGTTTTCTCCAAATTATGAATGTGTTTGCCTACTGGGTGATTTTAATAGTAGGACTGCAACTGATGACGATTTTATATTTATAGATGATGATGACCCCTCAACAGAGGGGATTGATATTGTAAATAGTGTTTGCTTTTTAGATATGCATAGCTTGCCACGTAAAAGAAACAGCAGAGATAAAACCAGAAATAACTTTGGTAAATTATTATTGGATTTTTGTAAATCAAATGATTTTTTCATTCTAAATGGACGTTTAAATGAGGATGTAGAGGGGAAATTAACATTTAAAGGTGCGAGTGTTGTCGACTATTGTTTATGTAATGTAAATATCCTGTCAAATTTTGTTAGGCTAAATGTATTAGAATTTTCTAAATTATATTCAGACGCACACTCACCAATTTCCGTTTCAATTAAAGTAAACGGAAAAACGAATAATGCGACAGAATCTCGTAACCAATCTAATAAAGAGGAAGTAATGAACAAGTGGGACCCAGAAAAATTGCAAGAATTCATTGAAAATATAGAAACAGTGAAAGTAATTGATCTAGAAAATAAATTGATTAACTCAAATAATGATAACACATGTAAGCAGTCTATTAACCAATATGTGCATGACCTATCAGAAATATTTGTAGACTCGGCCAAGAAAACTTTGGGTACACGTACTACAAAAAACTCTAAGCAACAAATAAATAACAGTAAAACTCATAAACCATGGTTTACTGTGCAATGTAAATTTCAAAGACAAAATTATAGAAAATTGAAAAGAAAATACAAAAGGTATAAGACAGAAGCAGTTAAAAATGAGTTAGCTGCAGCGGAAAGACAGTATAAAAGAACACTTGATACAAGTATGTCACGACATAGAAAAGACATGCAAAATAAACTTAAAACTATGCGCACAAAAAATCCAAAAGAATTTTGGAAAATTTTAAATAAAGGTAAAAGAAAAGAGCAACCAGACATCCCAGTTGATACTTTTTTCGAGTTTTATAAGGAATTAAACCAGCAACCTAATCAAAAAGATACGCCAAACTTACCTGAACCAGAAGTTCAGGAAACAAAACAAATAAATGAAGAAATTAATAAGTATATCGACAAAAATGAGATTTTGAATTGTATAAAAAAGTTAAAATGTAATAAAGCTAGCGGAGAAGATTATATTACAAACGAGTATATTAAAGCTACCTCGACCCAGTTTATTAACATTTACGAGAAGTTATTTAACGTTATATTTGATACAGGTATTATCCCTGATATATGGTTAATTGGAAGCATTAAACCTATATTCAAAAACAAAGGAAATAAATATGACCCAAACAATTTTCGACCAATAACCATATTAAGCTGCCTAGGTAAACTTTTCACATCTATATTGAACGACAGACTAAATACATTCTCAGAAGAATTTAAGGTATTAAACGAAAGCCAGTGTGGATTCCGTAAACAATACTCCACTATTGATAGTATATTTATCCTTTATTCCTTCTTCGAATGTCTCAAAAGTAAAAATAAAAAATTATTTTGTGCTTTCGTGGACTTTGAAAAAGCGTTCGACAAAGTCTGGCGTGAAGCATTATGGTACAAACTTTTATTGAACAATATCAATGGTAAAATGTATCGTTTGATATTAAATATGTATGATAACATTAAATAATGTGTAGTATATAACAATTGTAAATCTGATTTCTTTAGGTGTGAAAACGGTGTTAGACAAGGCGAGAACTTATTCCCGTTTTTGTTTTCAATTTTTCTAAATGATTTAGAATCTTACCTGCAGTCAAAAGATGTCAGTGGGTTGATAACATTGTCTGAAGAAATTGAAAACCAGTTAAATGTATATCTGAAACTTTTCGTTATACTGTACGCCGACGATACAGTGATAATGTCGGAAACCAAAGAGGATCTTCAAAAACAACTTGATGTCTTTTCTGAATACTGTAAGTTTTGGCAACTTAAAGTTAATGTCGAAAAAACTAAAATTTTGGTTTTTTCTAGAGGGAGGCTTCCAAATAATCTAACATTCACATTTAATGAAATGGAAATTGAAATATAGTGTCTGAATTTAATTATCTGGGTGTTTTACTTTCAAAATCTGGGAACTTTTCAATGGCAAAAAAAGCTCAAGTAGAGAAAGCCACAAAAGCAATGTTCGAAGTTTTAAAAAGAGGAAAAGTTCATAACCTATCAATTCAGTGCCAGTTAGACTTATTTGATAAAATAATAAAACCTATTTTATTGTATGGGTGTGAAGTTTGGGGGTTTTCAAAAAACGAAATTATAGAAAGGGTGCACTTGCGATTTTGTAAACTATTGCTTAATTTTAAAACTTCCACACCAAGTTACATGGTTTATGGGGAACTAGGTAGATATCCCCTAGACATTGATATAAAAGTTAGAACAATATCTTTTTGGGCTAAATTAATCAGTGGAAAGCAAACAAAACTATCTGCTATCATTTATAAATGTATGTATAATATGTTGCGAGTGAGAGATAGAAACTTTATGTGGTTGAAATATGTAAAACATATATTGTGTAATTGTGGTTTTAATTATATTTGGGAGTCACAAACTTTTATTAATGAATTGTGGTTGAAACACTCAATTAAGCAAAATCTCACTGATCAATATCTCCAGACGTGGCTTTCTTCAGTAAACGATTCTCCGAAGGCACTGAATTACAGAATATAAAAAGATAATTTGGTTTTCGAAAACTACTTAAATATTTTAAATGATAAGGATAATTTGACATTAAGTAAATTTAGAACAACAAACCGTAAGTTACCAGTCGAAAATGGTAGATGGAAAAACATAGCCAGAGAGAATAGAATATGTCCCTTATGTAATAATGGAGAAATTGGAGATGAATTTCATTATCTATTTAAATGTCAGTATTTCGGCAATCAAAGAAAAATTTATATAAAGAAAAACATTCGTATAAATCCAAACATAATAAAGTTCAAACTATTAATGACATCAACTTCAAAAATAGAACTTCAAAAATTATGTCGTTTTGTCAGAATTATTAATAAAGGTGTGTCGACTCCCGGTTAACCTCTTGTTATGACCTGTCTGTATATATTGTAAATAGTGTACATATTTTCATATCTCTATACCTGTATGTATTATGGTTTAAGAGAAATAAAGAATCTAACAAGTAATATCGTTTATGAAGATCAAGAACATTAAAGGAACCAATACTGACCCCTGAGGCACACCCGCATGCAAATGACCAATCCCGGATAAAGCATCTTTTATCATAACCCTTTGAGTACGGTTAGAAAGATAACTTTTTAACCAACAAAGCAGATCACCTTTAATACCATATTTGCCAAGTTTATATAAAAGTGCTTTTACCCAAACTGTATCAAATGCTTTGCTTATATCAGCAAATGTAACGCTGGCCACTTGTTTTGCCTCTAATGCAAGTAATATTCTATGATACAACTCTATTAGTTGATGACTTGTAGAGTGACGTGGTATAAATCCCGACTGGAACTTGTATAATAGTTTATTTTCAAATAGGTGATTAAACACATGCTTGAAAATATTTGTTTCCAGCACCTTACTTACACAAGAAAGTAAAGAAATAGGTCTATAGTTAGACGGTAAAGATTTGTCCCCATTTTTAAACAAAGGGATTACATGGGCGATTTTCCAGTCCGATGGAAATATTTTTCACGTAAGGATTTATTAAATAAACTACCCAATGGTTTCGATATCTCCTCCTTTACAGACACCAACATCCTATTACTAATTATATCGGGACCAACAGCTTTATTAGCATTAAGAGTACATAACATATCGATTACTTCTTGTTCAGTAACGATAACTTGGGATAGAATATTTTCACATCTGTCATGAAACTCTGGCAAGACAGCATCATCGTCTTTCAACTTGGTAATCGAGCAAAAATATTTGTTCAAAACATTGGATTTCTGAGTGGCATCATATGCCAAATTAAAATTATTGAATGGATCATGGAGTGGAGGTAACTCATTCGTAGAGCGGTCATCTTTAAGTAACATGTGAATTGTTTTCCAATACATTTTGCTATTTACTGTTTTGAGATCATCAAGATGTTCGTTAATATTATCGTAAAACCGTTGTTTCGCCTTTTCTTTAAGTTATTAAATTTGTTTCTTTGTTCTTTAATTTTTTTTTCGGCTGTTTCCGTTTTCGTTCTAAAAAATATTTGCCGTAGTTTGTCGCGTTTACGCGATTCACGCCGTAAATCCGAATCGAACCAAACTTTATCATCACTACGAATGGTTACCTCCCTTGTAGGAATGCACGTTTTTGCTATATTAAGAAATGTTTTAGTAAAGTTTGAACATGCCGAGTTAATATCAATTTCTGCATCAATCACGTTTTCCCAGTCTGTTTCAGTTATTTTGTTTTTCATAAGTAAATAGTCCCCCCTCTTATAATCCCAGATGGTACGCTGAAAGGTTTTCCTGTTACAATAGCCACCGTCTATACTGACATAAGTGCCGTCATGGTCACTTATTTTCCTGTCAATAGGTATTGTATCACAATCAATAACCGGTATTGAATCGGTAATTAAAATTGGGTCCAATAGAGACGTGTTACTTGATCGTGCGTCGTAATGTGTAGGTTTATTTATTATATTAACTAATCCGTTGATGACAAGAATGTCATTAACGTTATGAGGAAGATTACCAAGAAAATGTTTGTTCATATCTCCCAATCAGATAATATTAGTATTCTCATCATGAGCCTGCTTAAGCATATGCTCAAAATATTGACAGTAATAAATATGAGATTGTCTCTCAGATCTGTAATTTATATTTATTAAAATATTATGTAATTTTGTCTTCAGCTCGTACCACATACTTTCAACATGTTCATGTTCTAAATCCAACCTCCTAGTCAAATTTACACAACTTGTATGATACGTAATAGTTCCACCCCCTCTTGAATCCCTATTTTTCCTACTTGGTGTTTCAAAACCCTCGATAATAATATCGCTGTCTAATACTTGATTATCTAGATGGGTCTCAGTAAAAAATACAATATCGAACTCTTCGATAATATCAGCTTTATAATTAAGTTTATTTCTGAGACTTCTAATGTTGCAATGGAAGATGGACAATATATTTTCATTCGCAATATTGGATGTGCCTCCTGGGCCAGGATTTATTTCAACATCGCCATATAATAACAATAAGCTGATGAGAAGCAAGTTAAATGAGAAAACAGAGTATGTAGATCTGAACCTGGTCAACGCAGTCCTACATATGGCATGTACATAAAATATTAACCAATGTAAAATGTGATATAAATTGAAAGATACAATCAGTTTAACTTTCCTACAACAAGCCATACCTATTTTATGATAAAACAACCCAATTACAATTCTATGTGCTACAATATCATTACCCATTATCAAAAATAAACAACATAGCATAAGAAAAATTGGGTTGCTTTGTTAGTACATGTAGACAACAGTCATAATACAGGAAAAACATGAAAATAAACTTCAAATGGTCGCACTGTAAGTATCGAGTGAAAAACATAAGGGAAAGGAAATACATGTATATACAAGATGCAAAGGAAACTTTTTCCATCGATCTTGTATGGATGGAATTTTAAGTAAGCAAAATAGGGAAATTGCTAAGTAATTCAAATTATTAATATTGTTTGATCTAAATTCACTAGATCGCCGTCATATAAAAGAAGAGAATTACATATTATATATATATATATACATGCCAAAGAAAAATATATATATATATATTTGCAAAAATAATATCCATACATTATACATATACGTATAGATTCATAAAAATATACATACACAAACAAACATATTGTATAATAGGACGATTTGTATATTCTTTTTGAAAACAATTCGGGTTTACTGTTAACCGTCCCGTTTGATTACATGATTACATTGTTACGGTCGGTCAACCATGAATTTCAATTTAAATTCCTTGAAGTGAATCAATCGAGTTCACCTTGAATGTAAATTGTACTTTTGATAACATTGCATTTAATGTTGGTTTTCTTTCGGGGTTTTTTTTCCAAAGAAAACAGCAACAAATAATACGTGTAGGCTTAGCCAAATCCTGGTTCATTTATAATGCGTAATTGACATAGTATATTGGGATTTATCCGTTGTTTTTCATACCTCTTTTTTAGAAGCGGAGGTATTATTATGTATGTGTATTTAAGTGTTCATATATTCATAATAAAACAATACTCTTTAAAGGGATATTGTCTACCAGCTGCGTAATTTTTTCATACCCAAAATTATTGTCGATTTCCGTACTGACCTTCATAAAATGAAGATTAACACCGAGTTATGTTGCAAAAGATACGATTTTTTGACAAAAAAGACCCAAAACTATCGTTATCAGAATTATTGTCTGGATGACAATATTCAAATCTATTCATATGACCTTCTATGGGAACACGTCTTGAGCATGTGCACTGTTTAGAAACAATAAACAACATGTGGTTCTTGGGCAAAAGAGAAACTGTCAACGCGTGGAAGAAAGCGGACTTTGACGGATTCAGAGATAAAGAGGAATAGAAGTGAAATACCTTCCAAATAGAACAAATGCAGGATATATGGGATCAGTTGGACCGTTGCCGTTGGATGGAGCGAACTCGAGGAAGTGCTTGATTATTGTTGATAGGTAAGCCGAGCATGTTGCCGTCTTTTCTCAATCGTTTTTCATATTTTATGAATTTATGATGATGCCTATGATCATTTTCGGTAGATATTAATCAATATATGTAATTTTGCACCTGGCAACAGCAAATTATTGTCAATGAGTAGCATAAAACGGCCGTATTTGCGAGGTAAACAAACACAAATTTTAAGAGGCCAGCAAAGGGGAAATGGGAGTGCAAAAATGATATCAATGGCAATGCAGTTTATTATTATCAATTTAAAAAAAATATCGAACAAGGATTAAAACTGTACATGGCTTAATGAAAACCCTATAAAGTTCGTTTTATTCAAGCAAATTTATTTCTTTGATATGCAACATATAATTAGGCTTTTAATTTTATCAAATTTCAACAACTTGGACATGAATCTTAGTTTTTGGAACCAAAAGTATATACCTTACTTTCTGCGAATTATCACTATAATGGAAAATCAGTATGTATTTTTCAAATAAAAGCTTTCTATTTAAAGAAGCTTCATTTCAATTGCACTTTTAGTTTGGATCCTGTAAGTATAATATATAATTGTAAACAAGGTTTTGAAGAAATGATATGAATATCCATTGAAATTTTCAAGTTTCAGAACTTGTTTTATATATGACTACAAAATTTTACTGAAAATTTCAGAAATGTCCTACAATGCATATTTTAGACCATGGCTAAATGAAAATCATTTTCAATTCCTTTATGCAAACAAGTTTATATCTTGGGTACTGGAAATACATTACATAAATAAGGTTAAAAGTACTTTTCAACAAGTTTGAACATAAAACTTTGTTATGGGAGCCACAATTATATCTTCCTGTCTGTGAATTATCACCATAGTGGAAAATCAGTATGTATCTTTTATATAACAAGCTTTCCATTTAAATAAGTGTCATTTCAGTAGCATTTTTAGTTTGGATCCTGTAAGTATGATACAAAACAAGGTTTTTAAAAAATAATATGAAGATCCATAGAAATTTGCAAGTTTCAGGAACTTTTCTATATATGTGACTATAAAATTTTACTGAAATGTCCTGAACTGCATATTTTAGACTATGACTAAATGAAAATCGTTTTCAATTTCCTTATGCAAACCAAGTTTATTTCTTGACTATTCTAAAAACATTACATTAACTAGTTTTTTACTACATTTCAACAATTTTGGACATAATTTTTAGTTCAGGGAGCCAAAATTATACTTTACTATCTTAGAATTATCAACATAGACATGATAGAGAAAAATCAATATGTATTTTTCATATACAGGCTTTCTATATAAAGAATTGTCATTTGAACTGCTTTTCATCCCCTGGCCAACGAAGTTGCGAAGGGATATAGTAACGCTACCGTCCGTCCGTCCGTCACATCCTTGTGAACACTCTAGAATCAACATCCTTCAATGGATTTTGACCAAACTTGGTACATACTTAGTCCTTAAGAGAATCTGGAACCCTATTGATTTTCAAAGTCAAAGGTCAAGGTCACCGGGTCAAATTTTTAGGAGAGGGGATATGCCACGCTTTGCCCTTGTGTAGTTTGGATCTTGTAAGTATGATTTAAAAACAAGATTTTTAAGAAATAATGTGAAGATCCATAGCAATTTGCATGTTTCACAGTGTGTGAATTTAACAATAGACCGATGGCCCATGTCTGTGTTAAAATCATGCAGGCTTTTGTAAAATTATCTTAATTTTTTAGGCAAATTGCTACAAAAACTGGTAATTTCAGACAAATGTGATTTTGTAGTGATTGATATTTGTACTTTTGATTTAGATATTCTGACCAAGGTATTTCTAGAGTAGAAGAAATGAGCAGCCATCACATTTCAACGAAACGGATGAAACTGGAGAAATCAAGTTCATTTGTGAACCCAAATTGAGTATGTTCATTTTGTTAAAGATTAGACATATTCTACATTATGTTTAAAGGTAACATTGTCAATATTGTTCAACACAGTCACTTGTATAACAGTTTCCTATTAATTATTGTGGCTTGCATAGTGATACTACTAGTAGCTATATTATATAGGGATCATGTTGGCTTCTGCGTCATCGTTACATTTTCATTAATCCACAAGTTGAAATGGCCAGTCCTCCTTATCTACTTACGGGAATGAAACCAAACTGGGACAGAATTGACGCACGTCTGGCGCACCAAATTTTTTCCTGGAACTTTGATGTAATTTTGTCTCTTTATATTGGGTTGTGTAGATGTGTGCTGGATACATGTATATAGATTTAATATTATTTTGAAAAGTTTTTCGTTATACAGTTGCACATCAGAACCAGATAACAAAATTTGTTTCGATATTATACACATACACTGTAATAAACAATTATTTTTTTATTCTTGCAGTCTCACAATAGATATTACTGAAGAGGGCAGTGATGTTGGTGATGATTCTGACGATTGAGATTTTGAACCTAGCCTCAACTTCACTCTAAGGTTTGTCATGTTAATTTCATATGTTTCAGTTATAACTTACATAATTGAAATGTTGTCCTAATAACAGAACCATGCATGATCATATGTCATAGGAGCTTTATTATTCCCCCGCTCCACTGGAAGGGGGGGGGATACTGTTTTACCTCTGTCCGTCCGTTCGTCTCAAGATGTTCATAACATTTTTCTCAGTAATTATTTATGGCAGCAGTCTGATATTTGATCAAAGGCTTCAGAAGGGTCAATCGAAAGTCGCAAACCCGCTGCGTTGTCCATGGTCAAGTCCGGTAGAAGTCCCATCCGATGAAGGGAAAGACATCAACAACAAATGAAGATCAGTTCTGATTTGGGTAACAGACACCCTGTAACCATTGACCAGCTCGTGATGCCTGCCGTAGAACTTCTTGAGGGATGACCACAACCTAAAATCTGTCAACAAATCACTCAAATCCTTCATAAAGTGGACTTGTAATGATATGTTTAGTTGCTCATTCACCATACATTCGAGATATTCATCTTGAATTGAAAGTTAGGGCTCCATAGATCATAATCTTAATTCTATTGTTTTATTCTTGTGAATTACATTGTATGTATTTTTCTACTTCAGGTGGCAGAGAAGTTACAACAAAAAGACAGTTAGATGGTCTGTGAAGCCTGTTAAAGCTGACAAGTCATATTCCTATGTTCCAAGACTATTAAGAGTCATCATTTGTATGAGACTGCAAGATAATGAAGGAATGAATTAACGTGTGCAGTTGGAAGTAGATGATCCCAGAAGAATCTCGGTCCATCTTGCATCAATTCCACAACCTCCAACTCAGGATAATATTGTTACATCTCAGAAATCCAGATTTAAAGACCAAGACAAAACAATTGACTATATTGTCGCATAAAATAAATTTAGATTGTCACTCTTTGTTTTTCCTGGTCTAACAGAAGTTCTGCACATTTAGAGCAGAAAAGTACCCAAGTCAGGATAATGGGCATTACAAATTGTCAAATGCACAATAATGATAGCACTCAGTGTGTTGGTCTAGGTAGTACAAACCAGGACAACTTGTTAGGACCTCACAAGAAACATATCTGCCAAGCTTGGTTAAATTCTGTTCGGCTGTTCTCAAGAAGAAGATGAAAATGTTGTTTCCCATAGGGTTTCAATGTAAACTTTGACCTCCGCTGGTGGCCATTTTGAATTTTCAAATGTTGCAAACAGTAACAACACATGTTAAAGAAATTCATAGGAACATATATACCAGATTTCAATTCAATCCCTTCAGCGGTTCTTGAGAAGAAGTTTCTTGAAAATCGACCAATCAGAATTTTCAAAGTCACATGATGGCCATGTTTTTTGACGAATCTGCACAAAAGTATCAAATCTTGTGTAGGACCTCATAGAAAACTTCTCTGCCAAGTTTGGCTTTGAATTATATAAAAGACTGTCAGTCCATTTTAGAAGAAGTTGTCAGTGCTGATAGAACAAAAAATAATAATGAGATGGCAAAACTTTCAAATTAAATTTACAATTCCAACTGACCAACTTGTGAAATTAACACCTCATTAGGGTTGATTTATTTTTTATTTTTGGTGCTTTAACGCCACTTTCAGCAATATTTCAGCTATATCATGGCGACCAGTTTTAGTGGTGGAGGAAGCCAGAGTACCCGGACAACCACCGACCATAGGGAAGCAAGTGGTAAACTTTATCATTATAGGGTATATGGGATAAAATACAAAATATTTCATGTACAGGTTTTAATTAAATCGTCTAGGAATGAAACCTTTGTATTGTCCATATAGATCAGGATACTTGTCCCTAATTTTCTAAGTACAACAGCTTGGGATCACACGTCTGACCCCAGCTCCAAGTCGGCCATGTGCCCAAATGGTATACTGGCGGTAGGCTGCATACCTATTGGATCTGTTGTAATCCTCGCCATGGGGCATTACTACAAGTTCCTCTCGAAACATTCTAGCAACCCCCAACACTGCCTCATCAAGGACAATCCGATCAAAGTCCTGTAATAAAGACAAGAGATTTTATTTTAATAAAAACAGAGTAAAGACAGATGGTTATACATTCATCTAGAAAAATGAGCTCTATTTAAAAAAGAAATATAATTCATTATAAGTGAAATAGTTTGCACAAATTCAGTTTAGAGAAATAAAAAAGTCTTATTTTGGAAGGAAAGATTTTCTCGTGGGACTTTCCTATGACCAGTTTTATTTCGTTTTTTTGTTGGTATATGGGAGAACCATTTTGGTCTTGCATTTTTTTTTATCAATTTACCCCTCAAGCTATTTAATTTTAATTTTTTTTTTTTTTCCTAGAAAATTATTTTGATTCTGAATCTTGAAGAAAAAAAATTGGCTGGAGAGGAGAAAAAATTATATTCCGACTTGACATTTTCACAGTATAATCATATACTTGCCATTTTCACAGTATAGTCATATATAAAATTTTGAAGAAAAAAAAATATTCCAGCACTTCTCCAATCTAATTAAAATTAGATCTACGCACTTGCTCCCTATTTTAGATCTAATTATACCCCCGCTCCCCGAAGGGGGAGAGGGGTATACTGTTTTACCTCCCTCCGTCCTTCCAAAATATTGTTCGTCACATTTTTCTCAGCAATTATTGATGGCAGAAATCTGATATTTGGTCACAAGCTTCACATAGGTATGCCATATCGTGGGAAGCGTTTTTGGAACCATCAGATTACTACTTCCTGTTTGCCGACTTCGTTGGTTTTTATCCACATTGAACATATATGCACATTTTTCTCAACAACTATTGATGGCAGAAATCTGGTATTGGTCACAAGCTTCATGTGAGGGGTATCATAAGTGAGCATTAGATCACAGTTCACCTTGTTTTAATTAGATTGGCACTTCGCCGGAAAATAAGAAAATATGATTTCTGTGGCGTCTGAAAAAAACATTTCTACGGCGAAAAAACGTGACATAGCCCCCTTCAAGGTAAATGGTCAGTCCTATATTATTTTGCAGCAACTGTCTTGTAGAACTAGAAGTAAGGTCTCTTTTGTTTTTAATCCAGCCCAAATTTCTCTGAAACATTCCAGTCAATTAACAAATAAAACAACACTGGCTACGTCATTCGTTTTCATCAGACATGTATTTCACTGTGTTCTACATGTATGTCTCTGTTTTCATATTGTCGGTAAAACTGGCTAAAATATATTAATTTAGCATGTGTATCAAAATCTCGGGGAACAACTTCATAACTTATAAGAAGAAAAAAACTAATTTAGTTATTTTTAACGCCGGCAAAAATTTTCGATCGAAAATACGTAGCTAGTTGAGCTTGTCCCCATGGGGTGCCTCCTGGCATGTTTTCAATGGTTATCGTGGAAATATCGTCTGAATCTGTTAAGGCATGTAGTTTTCATCAAAGAAAATCTATTCCTGGTACAGAAATTATTTATTCTACGTCTTTTAGATACAATCGGTTCGCAAATAGCTTTTTTCCTCGACTTTTATAGAAACTTGCCTCAATATCCATGCTGCAGCATCTGGGCTACTGACATAAAAATAGATAAATAAATAGAGTTGGCCTCGCCCAGGTCAGTACATAATTAATTAGCTTCCGGTAACGATGGTCAGCTTTTTTAGTGGAAAAAACAGCGTTCCCCGAGATTTTGATACACGTGTTAAATTAATTTATTTTAGCCAGTTTTACCGACAATATGAAAACAGAGACATACATGTAGAACACAGTGAAATACATATCTGATGAAAACGAATGTAAGCAAAATAATAAAGTCATAGGTTTGTGAAAGAAAAACCAGATGAAAATAATTATGCACAGAAAAGAAGTAGTAGTACATATGTAGTAAACCTTCACGGGAGAAATTCATTAATGACAACAAATATACAATACAAGTTACATGTACAAACTAACATATAACACAATACAAAGTTATATCTCTCACTGTTGAACTCGAGTTACTTCCCTTTAATCATTCAAATCTAAATCTGCTCAAGGTTATTACCACTATCTAGAGTAAACAATTGTATTACGACAAATAAAGTCTCGTGTTTGTTTTGATTACATCTTAAGATCAATGATGTATATACTATGAAGTTAGACTATGTAGTTAGAGTTACCCAAGCTAAACTGAAAACATGAACATTTTCATTCATTAAATAAAAATGTTTGCTTTGTTTTAAGTATCAACATTACACTTGTTTGTTTCGTGGTGGCTGACGCCACTTTCAACAATATTACAGTTATATCGTGGCGGTCAGAAAACCCCCTGGCGAGGTGTACAACATTATGTGATAAAGTTTGTCAGTGACTTGCGGCATGTCAGTAGACTAGTATATAATATTTAGTATTAACATAGTATCACAAGTAACTTTGAGATCCAATGGGACAGATATATTGAATGGTTGTCACCTGCTTAGAAGTTTGTATAATATACTTTATTTCCTGTGACTGTATAATGAATTCTTCATTATCCTATGCAATATATTAAAAATTACTGAGTCAGATTGCTGTCAGATTATAATATTAAGTGTATTTGTACCATCTATACACGCTTAGACACATGTCTTATGTCTATCTCTAGATTTTCCTTACGAGACAAGGTAGCACATCGACTATTGAAGCTATGTCTTAATATAGCAGATGTGGTCGAGTGATCTAGGGCGCTGGACATTAGGCTAAGCGAATGGTGCTGCAGTGTATCAATGGTGTGAGTTCAAATGCCGTCGAGGGAAGAACAAAAATGTGACAGATCAAGGATCTAATTCTAACCCTGTTTGAATTAATTTTCAGACGTATATATAGATATACAGTTAAACCTGTACTGAGAGGTCATATTTCGAACAAAGGTAAAGTTGCCTTATAAAGACACGTGACATCTTAAAAGAGGTTCAATTCATATGCAATTTGCTATAGCTGGACAGGAACAGATTACCTTTAAAGACAGGTGACTGCTTAAAAGAGGTGACCACATGGGAAGATTTGACTGTATATATACATTGAAGAAATTCCACGCCTCCAAAACAAAAACTTTAAACCTGTCAGTCAAAATAGAAAAAAATAACCATATAATCTCTTCAAATATAGACGATCTTTTGGTCCCAGACTTGTTTTGTTACAACTGTGGTGATTGCTTTATTACCAAAATTCAAAGGTGCGAAGAAGTAGAATTCATTGGTAGCCATAGGAGAGTTACAATGGAAGAAAATGTATGTGAAAACAATGACGAACGTATATATTCTGATTCCGATGCAATCGAACATATTGTTGAGAAAAGTATGGTGTTTGGATTTTAGTTGACAATCTGAATTAGGAGTACTACCTTCAAAATCTGACAACATGTCCAAAACAGATATTTTCTGATAGTTAGGGTGACTCATTTGATAGTGGTTCAACAATTGTAAGAGGATTGTATTACGACAGGGTACAAAGCAAGCCATCTTTATTTAAACTGATTCCCCGGAAAACTACCGCGTGTTATTCCGCCGCGATCTGTTTCTTTTATGCTGAATAAGAAGGAGATAACATTACTGTTCCGGAAGAGTTACATCTTGACATTCTTCAGTCTTTAGATACATGTATTTAATAATTAAAAGAAATGTTGTCATAAAAGCTACATCTTAATTATTGTTAATACCCTCTGACGAAGCGATGGGTATACAGTATTAGGAATAGCTATCTGTAGGTTCCTTCGTTCCTTCGTTTGTGATTATTGTTAATACCCTCTGACGAAGCGATGGGTATACAGTATTAGGAATAGCTATCTGTAGGTTCCTTCGTTCCTTCGTTTGTGATTATTGTTAATACCCTCTGACGAAGCGATGGGTATACAGTATTAGGAATAGCTATCCGTAAGTTCCTTCGTTCCTTCGTTTGTGATTATTGTTAATACCCTCTGACGAAGCGATGGGTATACAGTATTAGGAATAGCTATCTGTAGGTTCCTTCGTTCCTTCGTTTGTGATTATTGTTAATACCCTCTGACAAAGCGATGGGTATACAGTATTAGGAATAGCTATCTGTAGGTTCCTTCGTTCCTTCGTTTGTGATTATTGTTAATATCCTCTGACGAAGCGATGGGTATACAGTATTAGGAATAGCTATCTGTAGGTTCCTTCGTTCCTTCGTTTGTGATTATTGTTAATACCCTCTGACGAAACGATGGGTATACAGTATTAGGAATAGCTATCCGTAGGTTCCTTCATTCCTTTGTTTGTGTGTCCCATCGATCTTGTAAATAAAACCCGAAAGACCAAAATAATAGATAGCAACAGGGACACACACACACACAAATAGACAAAGACAGACACATTGATAAATACATATTGAGCTGAATAAAACGGATTTAAGCGACGTTGCTTTTGATACCCGAATTTTCATGCTAAAACGTCGAAAATTGACGTTACCGTATCAGACGCATTCTCATGTGTAATGTCTCTAATGCCTATAAATGGGTCAGATAATGTTAAAATTGGAATTCAAATTTAACTTAGATAATAAAACATAATGTATACAAACAGAAACAGGACAGGCTAAAGTATTGCCTTTAAAAAATAACACCTCATTGCCCTGTCTGTGTTGATTAAATTTACTATGAACAATCTTGAGCTTCAAATAATGATCATGAACAGTGGCTTCATTGTATTGTTAAAAACCTAACTCATTTACACGGAGAAATCCGGAAATGTTTAATATTATGATAAACCTGAAAATCATCAAACCATCCGAATTTTTAAATTGAGAATACAATTCAACAATAATATGACTTTTAACAGGATCTTTCTTGTTAACTGGTTTGCTGTTCAACCATTGTAGAACACTGTCTTTCTATTAAATGAGTCATATGACTTTTAACAGGATCTTTCTTGTTAACTGGTTTACTGTTCAACCATTGTAGAACACTGTCTTTCTATTAAATGAGTCATATGACTTTTAACAGGATCTTTCTTGTTAACTGGTTTGCTGTTCAACCATTGTAGAACACTGTCTTTCTATTAAATGAGTCATGCGACTTTTAACAGGATCTTTCTTGTTAACTAGTTTACTGTTCAACCGTTGTAGAACACTGTCTTTCTATTAAATGAGTCATGTGACTTTTAACAGGATCTTTCTTGTTAACTGGTTTGCTGTTTAACAGTTGTAGAACACTGTCTTTCTATTAAATGAGTCATATGACTTTTAGCAGGATCTTTCTTGTTAATTGGTTTGCTGTTTAACCGTTGTAGAACACTGTCTTTTTATTAAATGAGTAATATACAAAGCAAAATGTAAGGGTTTGTGGGTTAATTCTTGTTTTAGCCATGTTCTTTAATAAAATCACTCCATCTGCTAAAGCTTATTTCACAATGAAACATGTCAAACGGGTTCATATACGTTGTAGATGCACATTTTTTTGATAAAATTTAAGAAAATAAATATCCTGCACCCAAGTACCTGTGTTTTTTCCCCGTGGCCATGATCTGTGATTAGAATGGGGTATATTTTTTTTATTCTCGTGACCCTTCATTTATATCTCTTATTGATTCACCGTTATTTGTAAATTCTCAAAAATGGCAAATTTTAATTTCCGTGAATCGTGATTTGGATTTTTTTTTATTTTCTGAGATTCGTGACCAGAACCTCCCCGCCCCCTCCCCCTCCCCCCCTTTTTTTTGTTTTCTTTTTATAATTAGAAACACAAAAGAAATATATTTCAATGAAAAATTCCCAATTCTTTAATTATTTACTCTATGCAAAATCGAAATAAACTTGAAATAAAATTTTAATAAAAAAATATCTTTCTACGAAACTCGACATAGCAAATCAGCTACAAAATTCATTCAAAATAAAAGATAATAACGTGTACGGATCATCGTATTATTGAAATTTTAGGACTTCGTCCTTCACACAGGTTGCCTGTCTCATATTATACAAAGCAAAATGTAAGGGGTCTGTGGGTTAATTCTTGTTTTAACCATGTTCTTTAATAAAATCACTCCATCTGTTAAAGCTAGGGAAGTAAGACTTGTTAGTGTTCGTTTCTAGGGTCCAATAAAAATCTGGTCCTCTTTCCGGATAAACTGTATAAGGGATGTTCAGAAGTAACACAACTGGAGGTCCTACAAAATAGAATGACTAAGTCAAAATACAATTGAAAAAGCGACCATTTTAAATTTCAATGGATTATCGGGAAAATCTCCGTTTTACCGGCTCCTGTCAAAATGTCACCTTTCTTAGATATTAATGAATTCATAGAAAATACAATTGTTCTGTATAATTGGTCAGTAATGTGCTGGTTTCCAAAGCGGGAATTTTAATATTTCTTTGATTCTACCTTGTCTAAGCTTGTTTAATATTCTTGTAATCAAGCTTGGCGACGGTACGAACCAAGTCATGTCAGTTCCCTAAGACTGAGAGAATGCATCTATTTTCTCAGTTCCAGGAGTTAAATCTTTCATGAGGATTATTGTAGTGTGATGCGAATCTGTCTATAATACATGTATCCCATAATTCATTCAGAACATGTAAAAATAATATTTAACGCCCAATCATCGTGATCTATGATCTTTGCTCAACTGATCAGCATGATCGTTTTGAGTTCTTAGAATCCAATAAGGTGTCAACTGAATATTTTGTGATTCACAAATACAGTGAATTTATGTAGTAGTAGTGTATGTTGTGTTCTTGCTACCTACCTTAATAATGTGTTGAACATTCTTATCTGAATTGATTTTGACTTGTTTATTTTCTAATTCATTTTAAAAAGTGTAAATCACTCTTCTAACACGTTCGAATTCTCTCCTAGTAGAACTCTAAAGATTTTCAGATTCGGTCCAATTACTGAATGTTTCCATGTTCTATAAATGAGAATCTACATCGGAGTTAACAAAACCTCCAAAGCCTACATCTGAGGCGTCACAAAACATTACACGATCAAAATCTTGATTGACTGTCATTCTACTGATTTGTGAACCTTTTGAGGTAAGCTACAATTGTAGTCCCAAAATGACAATTCAGTTAAAGTATCTTGTGGTTATCTTACACGTGCTTGGAAACTGGCTTACTTTGCCTAAAGCGCATTCATACAAAAATATAGTATTTTGACGTACTGTGTCACCAAACACTGCGTGCATAGAGATGAGCTGACCTACAATACTAGCCAACAAGCTAACTCAAAACAAGTTTTGCTTCTTTTTCGACATGGCTCAAATATTAAATATAACCAATGCGCCCCCCTCCCCCTTTTGTTTTAAATAGCATATATAGTTGTTTACGTGCTTGATTTGTTGTCATTATTTTATGTGTATTACTACTTGTAGGGAAATGACAATTTCAAAAGTTGTGATATTATTTTTTTGTTCAATCCCACTACCTGTTTTATTTGCAATAACAATTATATTAAATCTAACCAATGTTCCCCACTTTTGTTTTGAATATTATATTTTATTTGTGCATGTACTTGATTTGTTGTCATTATTATATGTGTATTACTTGTAGGGAGATGACAAGTCCAAAAGTTGTAATATTTTTTGCTCAATCCCACTAGCTGTTTTATTTGCAATAAAATAATATTAACTCTAACCCATATCCCTCTTTTTCTATATTACTGTGAGCATATTTATTTTCAATAAAATTTCTTTATTATTCCATTTCTATTTTCCCTTTATTTAACTTGTTCGTGACAATATCCATCCAATCTTATGGTAACAACAGTTCTACCCTTTATACTCTAATATGTAAAGCAAGTTTGAAAAATGGAGGTAATTCAATGTCACAGACGCATGTGAACAAATAAACCACATATGATATCAAAAGGAACTAAATAGCAAGTTTGAACAGAAAGAGGGAGAGGGTAGTTCCATACACAGGTACTTGTGGACAGAACACAGCATCCCCCCTTTTTACACCCTACCCCCCCCTTATTTTTCTTTTTTTTTCCCTTTCATTTCCATGGCTTAGAAATATGTAAAACAGCAATAATAAGCCGTTTTCTGATTGCTTAAGTCGACTGTTATGCATATAGAGATGCCGTTTTCTGATTGCATCAGTCGATTGATATGTATATATAGAGAAGGTATCTCACTTCCACATAATTTTCACGAAAACTATGCTACCTGCTCGGGGAATCCCATATCTAAATCAATAAAAATGCATCTACCTTTGAGTTTGTGAGCACGCTTCGTCTCCGCTAATATTCCTTTTATTAAACGATCGGTATTTTTCACGATAATTTTCCTCTGAAACAAGAAATCCGACGAACTTTACGTCGTATCTACAATTTGGATTTCTAATCAACGGAAGTCTACTATGGACGATAACTATAATATGGCGCCAAATCCGGTTCCCTGAAACAAAAGTTCCGAATGTTACTGCAGTCACGATAAGGTAAGAGAATTTCATTTAACAGTCGAATAAAGTTAGCGCTGTTTGATACAAACTGAAAAAAAATCACCGAAAGTGTAAACGGCTAGCAATTATTGGAAATAGCTTCAATTCGAAGTGACCAATTCCCACTGACATCATGGTTAATACAATATGTGGAAGAGTCGAGTGAAACAAATTTCATAGATTTGACAGAAATTAAGAGCAAATTTCAGTCTGATGTCTTGGTTGAATTTCCAAGTTCTAGAACAATGGGAAATTAAATTACAAAATTATTCCATGGTGTGAAAATAAAACCTGATCGTTGCAAGGATTACTGGGCTAAATCTACACAGAGATATTATGGTCTTTCTTGGTGCAAAGAACCCTGTGACAATGCAATTATTAATTTTAACAATCTGGCCTCATTTTTACCACCTGATTTTTTTTGTTATTTCAAATACCTCAAACAATATTATTGTGGGATATTTCACCGGTTATCTTGTAAATGGTAACAGGGCTATGATTGAAATAAATATTTTTAGTGAAGCAACTCACTTTCAAACCAAAATTTTTCGGTGCCAAAAATTTGTCTAAATAATAATTTGAACCTTCATCCACAGACTTGTATATTTTTAATTCACCTGCAACAGTTTGTATTTTTGTGTAATTATGTATATCCACGTCAATATTTCTGAAAAAAAGATGAACACAATTTTCCTCATTTTCAAGAGACCTTGACAAGGAATTGATAAATGCCACATCTTCATCTGACACATTTCCTTTTTCCAAAGCATTTATACATTTAATTAATGTAGTGTCACTTTTCCTGTGTATAAAATTTAATTTAATTTTGTGGGGAAACATCTGTTAAACCATGGTACATTAAATCAATGTAAACCACGATCACCCACAAAGCTCATTTGCCACTGGAAGCAGCTGTAGCAAATCACCGGCTAAAATTACTTGCAAATTTCCAAATAAAACTGACGAACTCCTGACTTTCTGACAAATAAATTGCACTTGTCCTAAAACTTTTGAACTTATCATTGATATCTCGTCTATGATCAAAGTATTAGTGGACTGCACATTGTCCTTTACATCAATAAACCTTTCATCGGTTTTTATTAAATGAACTATCTCTTCATTTAAGTATCGGGCATCGCCAATTCCTGACCACTTATGAAACGTGGAACCCCCTAACTTGCCATAATGTGTGGAAGCTATGCCAGCTGAACACGCTATAGTAGCAGTTTTTCCCTTTGAACGTAAATAATTCACGATTTGTTTGATAAGAAATGTTTTCCCACAACCGCCTTGTACAATAACAACTAAATTGTGGCCATCCTTGGCCAAATCGAACGCAGTTTGCTGATCTTCATCAAGCATGTTTACTCTTTGAAGTTTTCCCCGAACTTTATTCGATTGTTAAATGAAATTCTCTTACCTTATCGTGATTGCAGTAACATTCGAAAATTTTGTTTCACGGAACCGGATTTGACGCCATATTAAAGTTATCGTCCATAGTAGACTTCCGTTGATTAGAAATCCAAAATTGTAAATACGATGTAAAGTTCGTCGGATTTCTTGCTTCAGAGGAACATTTTCGTGAAAAATACCGACCGTTTGAAAAAAGGAATATTAACGGAGACGAAGCGTGCTCACCAACTCAAAGGTAGATACATATCAGTCGACTTATGCAATCAGAAAACGGCAAATTATTGCTGTTTTGCATATTTCTAAGCCATGGAAATGAAAGAAAAAAGAAGAAAAAAAAAGGGGTGTAGGGTGTAAAAAGGGGGATGCTGTGTCCTGTCTACAAGTACCTCTGGTTCCATATGCTTCAAGCGCATGCGATTCACACAAACCAAATACATGTATATATGAGAGTGAACAATTAACATGCTTTTATTATTGCAACAGAAGCATCGATTTTCAAAAATTTTACATTTAAACGTTGACATTTAAGACATTTATTTGCTTCGTTTTATTTATAGCTCAATATCATCATATCCCAGGTGACCAGGAAGTCTTCCTGGTAGATGAAAGTTTTGAAGTATGAAGATTTGCTGTGACATCTTCTGATTAAATTACAGGTAGGGAAATATGTCTTTACACGGGAATCGTCTTCCTTGGCGTCAATTTGAGCTTGTCAAAAAGTGGTATGTACACAGACATAGAAAACAGTATTAATCATTCGATCATTGACAACATTGTCAAAGGTCTACACATATCAAACTGTATGTGAAATATTAACACTGGGAAAAGAGAAATAATATGAAGAGATATACAAATGAGATACTGCATGGTATATACCTGTGGTTGGGTGTATCTGGTACAACTACAAGATTCCAAACTATGATATGACCATTAATCTTCTGTATCGAAAGCACGAGTATCACTTCCTACAATAAATGTACTAATTATAGGTACCTGAACAAATCGTCACCTACAACATAATGCCCGTCAATATAGCCCAAATAGTTAACAAACTTGCCCCCACTTCATATCTGCCCCATACAAAATCACCCCAACATTTTTTGTTGTAAATAATAATAGTTATTATCATTACTACTATTATTATTGGTTTTGAAAACGACATTCTGATGAGTAATAATTGAGATAATATATATATTATAGACATTAAAATTACAGTGCATGTAATCGGACTCGTTATTGTTTGATTATGTCAGTTAAGTGAAAATATTTATTTGTGTGTCCTGCATTCTCGTGACCCTTCATTTATATCTCTTATTGATTCACCGTGATTTGTGAAATTCTCAAAAATGGCAAATTTTAATTTCCGTGAATCGTGATTTGGATTTTTTTTATTTTCTGAGATTCGTGACCAGAGCCTCCCCGCCCCCTCCCCCTCCCCCTTTTTTTTGTTTTCTTTTTATAATTAGAAACACAAAAGAAATATATTTCAATAAAAAATTCTCAATTCTTTAATTATTTACTCTATGCAAAATCGAAATATACTTGAAATAAAATTTTAATAAAAAAATATCTTTCTACGAAACTCGACATTGCAAATCAGCTACAAAATTCATTCAAAATAAAAGATAATAACGTGTACGGATCATCGTATTATTGAAATTTTAGGACTTCGTCCTTCACACAGGTTGCCTGTCTCATATTATACAAAGCAAAATGTAAGGGGTCTGTGGGTTAATTCTTGTTTTAACCATGTTCTTTAATAAAATCACTCCATCTGTTGAAGCTATGGAAGTAAGACTTGTTAGTGTTCGTTTTTAGAGTCCAATAAAAATCTGGTCCTCTCTCCGGATAAACTGTGTAAGTGATGTTCAGAAGTAACACAACTGGAGGTCCTATAAAATAGAATGACTAAATCAAAATACAATTGAAAAAGCGACCATTTTAAATTTCAATAGATTATCGGCAAATACAGTGAATTTATGTAGTAGTATTGTATGTTGTGTTCTTGCTACCTACCTTAATAATGGCTTGAACATTCTTATCTGAATTGATTTTGACTGTTTATTTTCTAATTCATTTTAAAAAGTGTAAATCACTCTTCTAACCCGTTCGAATTCTCTCCAAGTAGAACTCTAAAGACTTTCAGATTCGGTCCAATTACTGAATGTTTCCATGTTCTATTAATGAGAATTTACATCGGAGTTAACAAAACCTCCAAAGCCTACATCTGAGGCGTCACAAAACTTTACACGATCAAAAACTTGATTGACTGTCATTGTACTGACCCACAATACTAGTCAACAAGCTAACTCGAAACATGTTTTGTTTCTTCTTCGACTTGGCTCAAATATTAAATCTAACCAATATTATTTTTTGTTCAATTCCTCTACCTGTTTTATTTGCAATAATAATTATTTTAAATCTAACCAATGTTCCCACATTTGTTTTAAATATTATATTTTATTTGTGCATGTACTTGATTTGTTGTCATTATTATATGTGTATTACTTGTAGGGAGATGACAAGTCCAAAAGTTGTAATATTTTTTGTTCAATCCCACTAGCTGTTTTATTTGCAATAAAAATAATATTAAATATAAGCTATGTCCCCCTTTTTCTATATTGCTGCTAACATATTTATTTTCAATAAAATTTCTTTATTATTCCATTTCTATATTCCCTTTATTTAACTTGTTCGTGACAATATCCATCCAATCTTAAGGTAACAACAGTTTACATATTCCTACCCTTTATACTCTAATATGTAAACATGTGCAGCAAGCTTGAAAAATGAAGGTAATTCAATGTCACAAACGCATGTGAACAAATGAACCAAATATGATATCAAAAGGAACTAAGTAGCAAGTTTGAAAATAAAGAGGGAGGGGGTAGTTCCATATGCTTCAAGCGCATGTGATTCACACAAACCAAATACATGTATATATGAGAGTGAACAATCAACATGTTTTTATTATTGCAACAGAAGCATCGATTTTCGCAAATTCTACATTTAAACATTGACATTTAAAACATTTATTTGTTTCGTTTTATTTATAGCTCAAGATCATCATATCCCAGGTGACCAGGAAGTCTTCCTGATAGACGAAAGTTTTGAAGTATGAAGATTTGCTGTGACATCTTCTGATTAAATTACAGGTAGGGCAATGTGTCTTTACACGGGAATCGTCTTCTTTGGCGTCAATTTGAGCTTGTCAGAAAGTGGTATGTACACAGACATAGAAAACAGTATTAATCATTCGATCATTGACAACATTGTCAAAGGTCTAAAAATATCAAACTGTATGTGAAATATTAACACTGGAAAAGAGAAATAATATGAAGAAGAGATATACAAATGAGATACTGCATGGTATATACCTGTGTTTGGGTGTATCTGGTACAACTACAAGATCCCAAACTATGATATGACCCTTAACCTTCTCTATCTAAGTCACGAGTATCATTTCCTACAATAAATGTACTAATTATAGGTACCTGATCAAATCGCCACCTACAACATAATGCCCGTCAATATAGCCCAAATAGTTAACAAACTTGCCCCCACTTCATATCCGCCCCATACAAAATCGCCCCAACATTTTTTGTTGTAAATAATAATAGTTATTATTATTACTACTATTATTATTGGTTTTGAAAACGACATTCTGATGAGTAATAATTGAGATAATATATATATTATAGACATTAAAATTACAGTGCATGTAATCGGACTCGTTATTGTTTGATTATGTCAGTTAAGTGAAAATATTTATTTGTGTGTCCTTGCAATAATTAATTTCTTCTTTTAATCAAAAGAAGAGCTTGAAGATACCATATGGGTAATCAGAATCCGTATATTGAAGAAAAACAGACAACACAATGGCCAAAAGAAAAATAGTACAAAAGGACAAACAAAGATCTACAAAACACACATATAAAACTAAAGATCGAGTAACACGAACCCCACTAAAAACCGGGGTGAACTCAGGAGCCCCGGAAGGGTAAGCAGTTCCTGATCCACTACTGACACCCGTCAAGGATTTCTTTGTAAAGTATAGATTAATTATATATAGAGTCGACACATGTAAGTTGATGTTAACATGTGTTTGTATGAATATGGACTCGAACAAGTTAAAATAAAGAAAAGGGTTCAATAATAAAGAAATAAGGAAATTTCATTGAACATATATATGCAAACAGAAAGTACAAAAATCGGGCAGGGGGGGGGGGGCGGTTAATTCGTTGAGTAAGTGAGTGATTCTTGTTTAACGCCAATTCAGCAATTTGTTCAGTTATATCAAGGCGAGTACAAATTAATTATCAATGAGATGAGATGGTCATGAGGTCTGATTTCTTTTAGACCAACACGCTGGGTTGAATTTGCATAGTGCTAGCACACTGAAACAACAGTCCCCGGGTGTGCATGTCGCTTCATTCGGACACATTATTCTTATTCCGAACAGCCAGTCTTTGCTCTTTCACCGTAATGTTGTCTGCTAGCGAAGAAGCACATAGTCTTTGGTTTTATCCGAGCGGGGCTCGAACCCACGGTCTACCACACCCGAGACTCTAACCATTACGCCACAGATACGGTTCTGAAAAACATACGCGTCCGGCTTTGTATATTACAAAAGAATGCACTCGACTCACAGCGCAACTGATAAACTCTACCAGTTGCCTGCGCATGGTCGATGGTTCTCTCCGGGTATTCCGGTTTCTTCCACCACTAACACTGGTCGCCATGATATAGCTGAAATATTGTTGAAAGTGGCGTTAAACGCAATAAATCAATAAATCAAATCAATCTGAAAAATATATGAACAAACACTTCGAATATATGACTGGGTATGCGGTTTTCATAGTGAGGGCATGTATAAAAATGGGGGTGTTTTTAAACTCCAGCGTCACCACTTTAGGCAATTGTACCTAATGTTAATATATGTGAACCCCCATCCCCACACACGCACGAAACACCCCCTTTCGTAAGCGATCCAGCGTCACCGCCGTAGCCAATTTTACCTTAGGTTAAATTATGTACCCCATTCCCACCCACACCCAAAAACAAGCAAGCTCACACAACACCTCGAGATCAACGACTAGCTATTCTTCCTGCTATATAAGCTCAGTGCAAATATATTGTATATTCGTGGACAATGTACGTATATTTGTCTCCTTTGGAGGGACACTGTTTCAGCAGGTCGTCGGCATACCAATGGGTACCAATTGTGCCCCTCTTCTAGCCGATTTATTTTTATACTCATATGAGTCGGAGTTTCTTCAAAAGTTTGTAAAAGATAAGAAGATTCATGAGGCTAGAGCCTTTAATTTCACATACAGGTATATTGATGACGTTTTATCTATCAATAATTCTAGATTTGCAGAATTTATTCAATTGATATATCCTCCAGAGCTGGAAGTTAAAGAGACCACCGATACAGCTTCGTCCGCATCATTTTTGGACTTATACCTCGAATTTGATAAGCGGGACGACTTCAATTTTAAAATCATAAATTTTCCAAACATGTGCAGCAATATACCAGCTTCTCCTGCATATGGTGCTTACATCTCGCAATTGATTCGCTATGCAAGGGCCAGTAGCAATTATTCTGATTTCCTGAAACGTCATCTTCATCTGAGAAACAGGCTACTGGACCAGGGCTATAAAAAGATTCGCCTTATTCGATCTCTTAAAAAGTTTATATTTCGATGCCAATATCTTGTCGAAATATATTCCGTCTCTGCAGAAAAAACTATAAGCGATGCATTTTCATATAGTGAAAATGTATAAAGATAAAGAAGTCAAAAATGTCAAGAATTTTTTTGTCAATGTGTGACGTAAAAATATTTTTGACATTTACGTCACCGAATATGGTACTGCTTTGACAACTATTTTACCTATTTTGTTCCTGTATTTAAATACTGTTACAGTGACAGCCGGAACCTTTGAACCGTAATGAGAGCGGGAGCTTTGGCGCCTTAAAATCTGATTCAACCCACCATTTCTTTAGAAATGCCTGTACCAAGTCAGGGTCATTACGTTTTCAGTTTTCCGGTTGTTGACTGATTTTGTCTGTTTATATAATTATGAGTTTTGACTTTCCCTTTGTAAGATTGTTCGGAGTTCGGTAATTTTGTTATTACCTTTATATTCTATATATAAACGTCCTGATATAAGAACAGTTAGTTATATCTAGTAATGACTAAGCATCCTATGTTAACACAGTTCTCTAATTTTTATTAATTATAGACATGATTGAAAGTGTTTAATAACAATAATGCTAAATGCTTAAGCTTCAGAATCAAATGCATTGGTAATATCGAACAAAACAATATTTCAAGATGGCTGCACTTATGCATGTACATTATTACTTGCAATAGCTTATGCTTGATGTTTTCTTTTCAGAAACGTTGGCATGGCAACAGCAGCAACACAATATTGCAGCATCTGTGATCATGACAACGAATCTAAATTGGCGACCACCTGGTGCCCGGAATGCGAAGATTTTCTGTGTACCGACTGTATCAGGCACCATGCCAGATCTTCATCAAGCAAACAACACATCGTGATTTCCATGGAAAATTACCAGAAATTACCCAGTTCTATTGTATCTATTAAGAACAGATGCAACAAACATGGCAATAAGTACGAATTATACTGCTCGATTCATGACGTTCCTTGTTGCGTTATGTGCATAAGAGATGATCATCGCCATTGCCAAGAATTACGTCCCATTCTTGAGGTAACAGAAAATGCCAAGTCATCGACGGCCATTGTGCACATAGAAAGAGATCTCGAAGACATCGACGCCGCATTTGAAAAAATGAAGTCAGATATCACAAATAATATTACTGAAATTTATCAACAAAAAAGAAAATATTTGTCCGATATTTCAGACATGCGCAAATCATTTAACGACCATTTAGATAAAATTGAAAAACAAACAGTTGAAGAGATGGTGTCAGTAGAACAAAATTTACAAGTGCAATTAAAGAATGTATTGGTTTCCATGGAAGCCAAAAGAAGTGATTTTGATGATATTCGGCAACATGTGAATAAAGTAAAGAAATATGCTAGTGACCTCCAAACTTTCATAGGAGTGAACGAAATGACCAGTGTTGTAGATGGAGAAGTTAAGAAACAGAAAGGGGCATTCAATTATGACCTTTATGAACTGAAACTTGACTTTCCATCAGAATTGGAATCTTTTGTGAAAGATGTTTCTAAATTTGGTGTTGTATCTGTTACAGAAAAGCATTGTAGTAACAGCCTTGTCAAAAAAGTTGAATTTCAAGCGCAGATTCCACAGGAAAACAAGCTAGGTGTTATACCACAACTCACAAGGAAGACAACTTGTAATTTTCAAACTGGGGTCAAGGGGCTAGTCTGTATAAGAGGCTGTGCCATATTACCAGATGGGAAACTTGTATTTGCTGAAAGAGAAGGCAAACGGTTGTTCATGTTTTCTAATAACGGAAATTACGAAAAAGACATTGTCTGGTTTTCAGGTCGCCCGTATGATGTTTCATACACAGGAGAAAATATTGTAGCTGTTACAATTTGGAACAAATATGAAGTCGTATTTGTAAACGTCATTACAAACACCATTATGAACACGGTAGATATTGGCCGTGAATGTTGGGGAACCAATTTCAACTTGAATCGTCTAGCCATTCGAATAATACAACCACCTACATCAAGTCGCATTATATATTTAGATCCTAAAGGTAAACTGATTGCTCGGGTCAGTATTCCTGGTGAGAACTCAACACACATATCATTGGGTGATGATACCATTAAGTGTACGGATTGGAAAGCCAATACGATTTACTGCTATACATTAACAGGACAAGAAATGTGGACCTTTAAAGACGAAAGCGTCTTACGAAAACCAATGGGAATTGCCTTGGATAAAAATAGGAACGTTTATGTGGCTGGCAAGGAGACAAACAACGTTGTTGTACTTTCACCTGATGGTAAAAACTGCAGAGAAATCTTAACCAACAGTAATGGGTTGGATAGACCGTTTTCATTACGCATCAATATTGACCGTAGCGAACTCCTGGTATGCAATGAAAGGGGTCAAGCATTTCTTTTCTCTCTGCACTAAATGTAAGTTGAGATACTGGACGTTATCAATGTTCACAGAGAACTAGTACAACTTATTGTAGTATTGGGGTAAAAGTATTGTACATTGTAGTGACTATTTGACAGTGATATTGATGAGAACTTATATTATTAATAAAACTAAGGTTCTCCTCCCCAGAAAAAGGTAACCTTAGCCGACTTTGGCTATCCTGTTTAGGTCCTTTTGCTTTATTGCTCCCAAAACTTTAACACAATTGATGTCCATCCTGGTTACAATGTAAATGTGAGTAATGATTAACAACCAGAATTCAGAATTCTAAGTCTGTTTTACGTAGGCTAAATAAACTAAAGATAGTTGAAAATACCAACGTCTATGGCTAAGGCTATGGGGCTATAGGGCCCTTCAGAGATTCACAGTACCCTTCTTGGCTCTCCGGTCCCCGGGCCGATATACCGACTGAACCCCTCTCTCGTAGCCCTGCATAATGGTTATGTATTGTGTAAAAACAACACAGCAGGCAATATTTGAACACCATGAATAGCTAATACATTTATCAAGATAAGTTCTTATAAGAACAGACATAATTTCTCCCTGACAGTACTGTAAAAAGAAACTATTCTGATCCTATGCATATCAAGTGATAGACACATTAAGTTATTCCTATAGACTGTTGTTTTTAGACATACGGAGGAGAAAAATGCATACATGTACCAAATGCAAAATGGTTGATGTATCAAGTGAGTGAGTGATTGTTGTTTAATGCCAACTCAGCAACTTTTCAGCTATATGATGGCGAGAAAAAGTTAATTTTCAATGAAATGATGAAAGGTCTGCTTTTGTACTAGACCAAAACGTTTCGAGCCAACCAGTCTTTGCTTTTTCTGCGTAATGCTGTGTGTTAATCGGAGAAGCAACAAGAACCAATTGTATAGTCTTTGATTTGACCCGATCGGAGCTCCAATCCACGATATATCGCTCTCGAGTCGAGCACATTAACCATTACATCACCGATCCGGTTGGTTGATGGAACAATTTTCTTTACAGTGTGTTTCGTAAGAAATAACAAAGTCATAGGTTTGAGAAAAATACAAATGAACACAATTATGTAAAAAAAAAGATGAAGTAGTACATATGTAGTAAACCTTCACGGGAGAAATTAAATAATGATAACAAATATACAAAACAATATACATGTATGGACGAACTAATAAAACAATACCAAGCTATATCCCACACTGTTGAACTTGAGTTACTTTCCTTTAACCATTGAAATCTAAATCTGCTCAAGGTTATTACCACTATCTAGAGTAAACAATTTTACTACGACATATAAAGTCTCGTGTTTGTTTTGATTACAGCTTAATATCAATAATGCATTTACTATGGAGTTAGACAATTTATTTATAGCGTTACCTAAATTAAGCTGAAAACTTGGAATATTTATTCATTAAAGTATCAACATTACGCCTGTTTGTGCCATAAATGGTGTCTAACGCCACTTTCAACATTATTTCAGTTATATCGTGCTGTCAGAAAACCTCAGGGCGGGGTGTACAACATTATGTGATAAAGTTTGTCAGTGACTTGTGGCAGGATGGTAGACTAGTATATATATAGATGATGCATTAAATTAACGCCACAACAGTTAAATTTGGACAACAAACATTAGTATGCATATAATGTTCGGTGGCTTCAGTATGATTCCTGGTACACTGTTTGCAGAATTTGTTAAGAGGAAGATTATACTTGAATACATGTTCATTTAAACTACTTAGTCCAAGTCCAAGTCTGGTGTGGATATTTTTTTCATGACCATGTCCAAGAGAGTAAACGGGATTAATCTTCTGTCCGTCAGTTTGTTGGAGCATTTTATAAAACTGCGAACTAATTTGGCTGATAAAATGTCTTTGGGTAGACTATGCCACACACACTTTTTTCTTTATTGCGATGCCTGTCCCAAGCCAGGAGATCTACTAGAGATTTGTGTGTTGGGAAAAATGATTTTTATTCTTTCTGCATTTTTCTAGTGTGGTATTCTATTATATTGTTAAGTATCCCAACAGGGCGGTATTTTATTTTTGTTTTTCTATTATATTTTTTAGTATACCAACAGGGCGGTATTTTATCATTCAGTCACTGACAAATTTGTCACAGGTCTAGAAAATCATTCTACCTAACTTATATGAGAAGTCATGATAGTTGGGAAGATAAACACTATGGATGTAGTCCTATAATATATCATATCTCGTGCAACTGACTGGGAAAGGGGAGTAATTCATATATAATTATATACACAGAAGTGTCACTTGAATGGGTAGGTCAGCATATATAATTCTACCTAATTTATATGGGAAGTCATGACAGATGGAAAATGGAATAATATGGATGTAGTCCTATGATATATCGTTTCTCGCGGAACTCATTGGCCAATTTGGGGAGAGGGAACTTCCTACATAAAGGTATATACAGAAGTGCCACTGGAATGTGTACGTCTACAAATATCTTTCTACCAACTGTACATTAAGTCATTAGCAAATGGAAAGAGGAATACTACGTATGCATGGTTTATACTATATATTATCTCGTGCAACTGACTGGGGAGGGTGGGGGAGGTAAAAGTTAAATATATAGTTCGAAGTGCCACTGGATTGGGTAAGTCTACAAATATCATTCTATCAAACTGTGGAGAAAACCCTTAACAACTGGAAAGACAAATAATATGGATGTAGGGACTATACTATATTGTATCTCGTGCAACTTACGCAGAGGGGGGTATTTCTTATATAACAAAACATATATATATAGTTATAAATGCCGCTAGAATAGGCAGGTATGCAAATATCTTTCTGCCAAATTGTACGGTAAACTATTTACTATGGAAAGAGAAATACATATTTGGACATATTATATAAATGAGTTACTGTATGGTATATATCTGGCTTTGTGGATATCTGGTGCAACTGTAAGATCCTAACTATGATATAGCTTGCAACCATTTGCACCTCAGGCACGGAATCACTTCCTATATACAATCGTGTTTATTAATCTATCAGCTTTCAAATATATGATTTGGTCGTCAATTTTCCACTTCAATGTAGAACAGCATCAGTGATGTAATGGTTAGCGCGTGCTCGCCTCGAGTGTGATAGACCGTGAGTTCGAGCCCCGATCGAGTCAAACCACAGACTAGAAAACTGGTGTTTGGTTCTTCTCTACTAAGCATGCAACAGTAAGAGGGAAGGGCAAAAACTGGTTTGTTCGGAATCCGGATAATGTGTATGAGACATTGTGACATGTGACATGTCTATCCGCGGACTGTTGTTTCAATGAACAAGCAGAATACAAATCCTACTAAGAGTGTTGGTCTAATACAGAGCGGACCTGATCATCATTTCATGGCAACATTAACTTGCTCTCGCCATAATATAGCTGGAAAAATTGTTGAGTTGTCGTTAAACAACAATCACTCACTCACTCAATATATCCAATGGTGTTTGGGAGTGTTGCTCTATATTTATGTGTTATGTGAAGATTTCTAGAATATTCTAGTAACAGAAAGATACAATCAACAATCAATTCAGTTTCAATACTTTAATAAAAATAACAGAAATTACCTAATAATAAAATAAAATTTCAAATATCAAATTGATAAATTATAACTGTCCTATCAATGAATACATAATATTTTCCTTTCTGGTATATTAGTTCGATCCTTATCTATAAAAATGAATTCATGTTGAATTAAAATAGCCTTTTGTTCCAGTCAATAAAGTGTCTAAACATTGTCTGTTGAAATTGTTCATAGTTCAATGTTCAAGTCACGTGAATTCACTAAGTATATATATCCAAATATAATACTATAAATTCCAGTTGTTATATAAACCCTCAATTTCAGACTGGCTGCTTTCCAACTTGCTGCCCTTAATATATTATTTTTATGATGAGGTCTCTAGAATATTCCAAAGTAAACATGCTTACTTAAATTTAAATGTTTGCATAAACAATATGCAGAAATATCTAGAACATATTAAAACTGAAGGTTAAAATTAAAAACTTGTAAACAACTTGACCTATTTTTTATAACCTATTTGCAATGATGATGTAATTATTATCAACAACAAAACTATTCTGATGAACAAAATGATCTATCATATTTCTAATATATGCATAGCACATGTAATAGTTTAATGTTAAGGTGCAAAATCTACAGTTAGTTATATCTGATAATGGCCAAAGATCTTATGTTAACACAGTTCTCTATGTAGGACATTTGGTCAACCTTACTTATATTAAAAAATCATGCCAACGGCCATTTTTTAATTGTAGACTTGATTGAAAATATTTTATAACAAGCATTGTAACTGCTTAAGTTTCAGAACTAACTGGATTGGGAACAGGTAGCGAAACAGTATTTTAAGGTGCCAGCTCTTATACATGTACATTAATGCTTACAATATTCTATGTCCCATGTTTTGTTTTCAGATATGTTGACATGGCAACAGCAACAACACAGTATTGCAACATCTGTGATCATGACAACGCATCTAAAATTGAAAAACAAACAGTTGATGAGATGATATCAAAAGAACAACACTTACAAGTACAATTAAGGAAAGTATTGTTTGCCATGGAAACCAAAAGAACTGACTTTGATAATATTCGGCAAGATGTGAAGAAAGTGAAAAAATATACTAGTGACCTGCTGACTTTCATAGGAGTGAACGAAATGAGGAGTGTTGTGGATGGAGAAGTTAAGAAACAGAAAGGGGCATTCAATAATGATCTTTCTGAACTGAAGCTTGACATTTCATCAGAATTGGAATCTTTAGTGAAAGATGTTTCTAAATTTGGTGTTGTATCTGCTATAGAAAAGCATTGTAGTACCAGTCTTTTGAAAACAGTTGAATTGCAAACGCAGATTCCACAGGAAAGCAAGCTGTGTGTTACACCACAACTCACAAGAAAGACAACTGTCAATTTGCAAACTAAGAATAAGGGGCGTGTCTGTATTACAGGTTGTGACATATTACCGGATGGCAAACTTGTATTCGTTGACGAAACAGGCAAACGGTTGTTGATGTTTTCTAAGAACGGGAATTGCGAAAAAGACATTGTACGCTTTTCAGGTATTCCGTCTGATGTTTCATGCACAGGAGAAAACATTAAATGTAAGCTGTGGTATTGGACGTTGTCAATGTTCGCAGAGAACTAGTACAACTTATTGTAGTATTGGGGTAAATGTATTGTACACTGTAGTGAATATTTGACAGTGATGTCGATGAGAACTTACATTAATAAAACTAAGGTTCTCCTCCCCAGGAAAAGGTAACCTTTGCCGACTTTGGCTATCCTGTTTAGGTTCTTTTGTTTTATTTCTCACAAAACTTTAAAGATTATTTGGCTTTCCAATCTTTAATTTGTTTGCCTACCTGATGAGGTTTATTCCAGAAACAAACCATGCCACTAAATATGATATCTACGTTTTTAAAGAAAAGTTTGAAGATACCAAAGAAGTAATGAGAATCCGTAAATCGAAAAAGGACAGACAACACAATGACCAAAGAAAAAAGTCAGACAACGATCTTTAAAACACTACACAGAAAACTAGAGATCGAGTAACATGAACCCCATTCAAAACTGGTGCTCAAAACCTGTGGAGAACTCAGTCGCTCCAGAAGAGGAAGCAGTTATTGCTCCATGTGTGGTACCCGTCGTCTTACTCTTTTTATTAAACTAGTAGTGTATATAATGATAATGGGCTAAATTTGTGTCACGAATGTCAAAAGAAAGAAATATCTATGCAACCATTTAATAGCAAATGTATGTACTTCTTTACAAAAAATGCAAATTACAAAAAAGTAGAAATAGTAAAATATTTTGAAGGTTATATTTAAACTAATCAATTAAACATTTGATCAGAAATGTGTCCATTTTCTCTACCATGTCGGTACCAGATATGTTTAATCACAATTGAGCAATATTTTTCCTATATAAATGACGGAAAAAATATTAACATAAACAAACAATAAGAAGAGTTAGAAGATAGCAAAGGGGATAATCTGAATTCGTAAATCGACAGACAATGCAATGGCCAAAAGAAAAAGAAAAAGAGAAAAGGACAAATAATGATTTACAAAACACCACACAGAAACCTGAACATCGAGAAACATGAACTCCACTAAGAACCGGGGATGAACACAGATGTGCCGGAAGAAAAAGCAGTTCCTACTCCACAAGTGGCACTCATCGTATATCTCTAGTTACAGATCCGGTGACAAGTCACGAATGGATCGGGAAGTGCTTACGACAAATGGAACATGTCCGTCGTAATTTGTAACACAGATATTCCGTAACTGTTAACAAAGTCATCGTTCCGACCGAAAAACGTCCGAAGTGTTGACTTCAATTTAACCAATATACAGAAACCCTTGTTCAGGGGCTTTTTTGTTAGCAGAAACCCTTGATCAAGGAAATACTGACAGAAATAACAAGCTCTCGAATATCGGATCAACCGAGAGATATATCATGTGGTTGAAAGAAGGCATCTATGGATGGAATACAAACAATGCATCACGTGGCTAAAAAGTGGGTACCTATGCATGGGATGTCCTCTTTGCAAACAATAAATCACTTGGCTAAAAGTGGGAACCTATGAATGGGATGTCCTCTTTATAAACAATAAAACATCTGGTTAAAAAAGGGTACCTATTGGTGGGATGTTCTGCTTACAAACAATTAATCAAGTGGTTTAAAAAAGGGTGCCTATGGGTGGGATGTCCTGTTTACAAACAATAAAGCATATGGCTAAAAAGTAAACAGTCTAGTTTACAAACAATAGATCACGGGATTAAAAGGGGACACCTATGGATAGGAAGTCCTGTTTAGAAACAATAAGTCACGTAGATGAAATCGTGTACCTGCAGATTGGATATCCTCTTTACAAATAATAAATCATATGGTTAATCGCCGATATGTACGGATGGGATGTCCTGATTGTCACAATTACAACGGAAGAAGATGGATAGGATCTTTTATACCACTACAAGTCCGAATACGCTGTACATAACTCATTGACAGCTGGTGCATCATGTATTTTACCAGCAGTGAGCTTAGAACTGTCCAAACACCAGACACACATACACATCCCACCATGACGGTGACCTGTGTGGCTATATGTCCTCCACAACTCCCTCTATGATAGGTTGCACTTCACAGCAAAGAAATTAGGTTCTATTTATATACTCGTGTTCAATCAAGAGTTCAGTTATTATCAATATTATTCATTCGGTTGACCTGATAAATAAACAAATTCAAATGATAAAAAGCGAATCAACCAATCTATTTATTTCACGAGTTTCAAGTGTTCATCATTCTCTGTTCTATGTATAAAGCATTTCTTCTTCTTGTTTATGTATTACAAGTTTTATTATGATGTTGGTTTTCATACTATTGATAAAAATGTTCACGTCGTGTAATAAAGTGTTTTCAGACTCAATAGAGATATCTGACTGTTTCTCACAACAACAAATAAACAAATCAAAAGCACACAGCAGGCAATATTTGATTGATTGATTGATTAATTGATTGATTACGTGATTGGTGTTTAACGCCAGCTTTAGTAATATTTCAGCTAAGTGATATTTGAACACCACAAATAGCTAATAAATGTATCATAACTTCCTATCAGGACAGATGTAATTTCCACCTGACTGGAGTACTGTGAAAAAAACCTATTCTCCTCCTATATATATCAAGTGATAGACCCTCGTTTGTAGACATTCTAAGGAGAAAAATATATGCATGTTCCAAATGCAAAATGGTTGATGGATCATTGAGTGAGTGATTGTTGTTTAACGCCAACTCAGCAATTTGTCAGCTATATCGTGGTGACAACAAGTAAATTTTCAATGAAATGATGATGAGGTTCGCTTGCTACTAGACCAAAGTTGTTAACTGTATTTTAATAATGCTAGCTCACTGAAACAACATATGAGGGAGACAGATTTACATAAGTTTAAAAGCTTGTTTCTGAATACCATTGTACATTGTTTGAGTATATATATTTGAATACTTGTATGCTGAAATTTCATGAAATAAATATTGTTTAGACTAAACAACAGTCCTCAGGCAGAGATATAGCTCCACTCGGACAAATTATCCTGATTCAGAGCCCATGCACCAGGTAGACATATAGCTCCACTCGACACATTATCCTGATTCAGAGCCCATGCACCAGGTAGATATCTAGCTTCACTCGGACACATTATCCTGATTCAGAGCCCATGCACCCGTCTTTCCTCTTTTCTCCATAATGTTGCGTGCTTAGCAGAGAAGCAACACAAACAATTTTATAGTCTTCGATTTGACCCTATCGGGGCTCGAATCCACGATCTACCGCACTCGATGCGTGCATGCTAACCATTTCACCATCGATGACGGATCAATTTTCTTTACACTGTGTTTTCTTCAAAGTAATAAAGCCATAAAGTTTTGAAACAAAAACAAATGAAACAAATTATGTACAAAAAAGATGAAGTAATACATATGTAGTAAACCTACACGGGAGAAATTAATAAATGACAAATGATATACAATACAATATACAAGTATGTACGAACTAACATGTAAAACAATACCAAGTTATATCCCTCACTGTTGAACTCGAGTTACTTCCCTTTAATCAATCAAATCTAAATCTGCTCAAGGTTATTTCCACTATCTAGAGTAAACAATTTTATTACGACAAATAAAGTCTCGTGTTTGTTTTGATTACATCTTAAGATCAATAATGTATTTACTATGAAGATAGACAATGCAATTAGAGTTACCTAAGTACAGCTGAAAACATGAAATATTTCAACATTACGCTTGATTGTTTCATGGTGTTTAACGCCACTTTCAACAGTATTTCGGTTATATGGTGGCGGACAGAAAACCTCAGGGCGAGGTGTAAAACATTATGTCATAAAGTTGGTCAGTGACTTGCGGCTGGTCGGTATACTAGTATACATGTATAGATAAATAATTAAATTAACGCCACTTTCACAGCAGTTAAATTTGGACAACAAACATTATATAATGTTAGATGGTTTCAGTATGATTCCCGTTACACTGTTCGCAGAATTCGTAAAGAGAAATATCATACTTGAATAAATGTTTATTTGAACAAGTCCAAGTCGAAGTCTTGTGTGTGTAATTGTTTCATGACTATGTCCAAGACAGTAAACGGGATTAGTCTTCTGTCCGTCAGTTTGTTGGAGTATTCTTCCTAAACTAGGAACTAATTTGGCTGAAAAGAGATCTTTGGGTAGACTATTCCAGTCTCTTATAGTGATTGGTAAAAATAATTGTCATACATGACAGTTTTAGCTCTAATAGGAATCAAAGTAGCGTTAAACACCACAACGCCAACATTTTCTTTAATGACTGATTATTCTGTCCTTACTGATCGGGAAATAAAACATTTAAAGGTTTGGACCCATAAAACTAGCTTACCCCCCCCCCCCCCCTTTCCTTTTCCCTCACTTTAGTTTTTGTTGAAATGCAACCGTGGAAAGTGAGCGGCCATCGTGTATTTGTGTGCAAGGGGTAACGATTTCCCCTCTTTTTAGGATTTTTCTGTTTGAGTTTTTAGCTTTCCCAACAGGGCGGTATTATATTATTTTATCTCTATCTTTATCTTAACAATATTAACATATCTCACATGACTAGTAAACTCATTCACCTCCTCCTAGAAAAACAGATTTGAAGTATGAAGATTTGATGTGACATCTTTTGATATAATTACAGGTATGGAGATTATGTTTGGCGCAGAGTCCGTTTTCCGTTGCGTTAGTTGGTTGCATGTCAAAAAGGGACACATGAACTGTCTTCCATGGTGTCAGTTGACTGTGTATGTCAAAAAGGGGTGTGTGCACAGACATTGACAGTATTTATCATTCGGTCACTGATAAATTTGTCACAGGTCTACAACTATCATTTTACCTAACTTATATGGGAAGTCATGACAGTTTGAAAGAGGTATAATATGAATATAGTTCTATAATATATCACATCGCGTGTATCTCACTGTGGAGGGGGAGCAGAGGGAACAGGTACTTCTTATATAAAGATATATACAGAAGTGCCATTGGAGTACAGATATCATTCTGCAAGACCTGTATTGTAAATCCTTAACAACTGGAAAAGAGGAATAATTTTGATTAAAAAAAGGAGGGGTACCTCCTAGATAACTTTTGTTTCTAGGTCCAGCTGCCGTGTTACTTAAAACACATGTTTTTAATTAAAACGACAGCTGGACCTAGAGACAAAAGTCAATAGAACGAGAGAGTTGTAACACGAAATGTTGTAAAATATGGATAAATGGTTCAAAGATATACTTCCAGACACAGATCCATAACATAATCGCGGGAGGGAGCAAATGAGGAAAAAGGAGGGTCCGAGTGTATGTGGATCAACACGCTGGGTTGAACTTTTATAGTGCTAGCACACTGAAACAACAGTCCGCGGGTATACATGTCGCTTCACTCGGACACATTATTCTTATTCCGAACCAACCAGTCTTTGCTTTTTCACCTTAATGCTGCCTGCTAGCGGAGAAGCAGCTAATCTTTGGTTTGACCCGAGCGGTAGTCGAACCCACGGTCTACCACACTCAAGACTCTAACCATTACGCCACCGATGCGGTTTTGAAAAATATACGCGCCGGTTTTGTAAATTACAAAACGGATGCCGCAACTGATAAAGTCTACCAGTTGCCTGCACATGGTCGATGGTTCGCTCTGGGTATTCCGGTTTCTTCGACTACTAAGAAGAACAGACAACACAATGGCCAAAAGAAATAAAGTACAAAAGGACAAACAAAGATCTACAAAACACACATATAAAACCAAAGATGGAGTAACACAAATCCAACTAAAACACGGGTTGATGTTAACATGTGCTTGTATGAATATGGACTATGAACAAGTTAAAATAATGAAAAGGGTTAAATAATAAAGAAATAAAGAAATTTCATTGAAAATAAATATGTAAGCAGAAAGTAAAAAAAAAGGGGTAGTAATTCCGTGAGTGGGTGATTGTTGCTTAACGCCAATTCAGCAATTTTCTTCAGCTATATCAAGGCGAGTACAAGTTAATTATCAATGATATGAGATGATGATGAGATCTGCTTTTTTTTAGACCAACACGCTGGGTTGAATTTGAATAGTGCTAGCTCCACGCGGACACCTTATTCTGATTTCCAGCCAACCAGTCTTTGCTCTTTCTCTTTAATGCTGCCTGCTTAGCACAGAAGCAAATAGTCTTTGGTTTGACCCACGGTCTACTACACCCGAGGCTCTAAACATTACGCCACCGATACGGTTCAGAAAAATATACGCGCCCGGCTTTGTAAATTACAAAAAAGGATGCATTCGACGCGCAGTCGCAAGTTATAACGTCTACCAGTTGCCTGAACATGGTCGATGGTTCTCTCCGGGTACTCCGGCTTCTTCCACCACTAAAACTGGTCGCCATGATATAGCTGAAATATTGCTGAAAGTTGCGTTAAACACAATAAATCAATAAATCAAATCAATCTGAAAAAAATATATGAACGAATAATTCGAATATATGACTGGGCATGCGGTTCTCATATTGACGGCGTATATAAAAGTAGGGGTCTTTTTAAACTCCAGAGTCACCACCTTAAGCAATTGTATCAAAGGTTAACATATGTAACCCCCCTTCCCAAACACACACGAAAAACCACTTTACCAAACAATCCAGCGTCACCACAGTAGCCAATGTTACCTTAGATTAAACTATGTACCCCCCACTCCCACCCCCACCCCAAAACAATCAAGCTCAAACAACACCTCGAGATCGACGACTAGATATTCTTCCTGCTTTATCAGCTCAATGCAAACATATATTGTATTCGCGAAAATGTACGTATATTCTATATATAAACGTCCTCATATAAAAACAGTTTGTTATATCTAGTAATGGCCAAACATCCAATGTTAACACAGTTCTGTATGGAGGATGTTTTTGCTAGACTTCCATGTATTGTAATCATGTAAACCACCATTAATTTAATTGTAGACTTAATTGAAAGTGTTTAATAACAAGAATGGTAACTGTTTAAGCTTCAGAATCAAATGCATTGGCAACATCGAAGAAAACAATATTTCAAGATGGCTGCTCTTATGAATGTACACTATTACTTGCAATAGTTTATGTTCGATGTTTTCTTTTCAGAAACGTTGACATGGCAACAGCAACAACACAATGTTGCAACATCTGTGATCATGACAACGAATCTAAATTGGTGGCCACCTGGTGCCCGGAATGTAAGGATTTCCTGTGTACCGAATGTAACAGGCACCATGCCAGATCTTCATCAACCAAACAACACATCGTAATTTGCATGGAAAATAATCAGAAATTACCCAGTTCTATTGTATCTATAAAGAACAGATGCAACAAACATGGCAATAAGTACGAATTATACTGCTCGATTCATGACGTTCCTAGTTGCGTTATGTGCATAAGAGATTATCATCGCCATTGCCAAGAATTACGTCCCATTCTTGAGGTAGCAAAAAAATGCCAAGTCATCGACGCCCATTGTGCACATCAAAAAGAGATCTCGAAGACATCGACGCCGCATTTGAAAAAATCAAGTCAGATATCACAAATAATATTACTGAAATTGATCAACAAAAAAGGAAATTTTTGTCCGTTATTTCTGACATGCGCAAATCATTTAACGACCATTTAGATAAAATTGAAAAACAAACAGTTGAAGAGATGGTGTCAGTAGAACAAAATTTACAAGTACAATTAAAGAATGCATTGGTTTCCATGGAAGCCAAAAGAACTGACTTTGAATATATTCGGCAAAATGTGAAAAAGTAAAGAAATATGCTAGTGATCTCCAGACGTTCATAGGAGTAAACAAAATGACGAGTGTTGTGGATGGAGAAGCTAAGAAACAGAAAGGGGCAATCAATTATGACATTTTTGAAATGAAGCTGGACTTTTCATCAGAATTGAAATCTTTTGTAAAAGATGTTTCTAAATTTGGTGTTGTATCTGTTACAAAAAAGCTTTGTAGTACCAGTCTTGTAAAAGCAGCTGAAATGCAAGCACAGATTCCACAGGAAAGCAAGCTGGGTTTTACACCACAACTCACAAGAAAGACGACAGTCACTTTTCAAACTAAGGTTAAGGGGCGTATCGGTATAAGAGGTTGGGACATATTACCGGATAGCAAACTTGTATTTACTGAAAGAGAAGACAAAAGGTTGTTGATGTTTTCTAATAACGGAAATTACGAAAAAGACATTGTCCGATTTTCAGGTAAGCCGTTTGAGGTTTCATATGCAGGAGAAAACATTGTAGCTGTTACAATTTGGGACAAACGAGAAATCGTATTTGTAAACGTCATTACAAACACCATTACAAACACGGTAGATATTGGCTATCCATGTTGGGGAACCGATTTCAACAAGAATCGTCTAGCTATTCGAGTTATTCCAAAATATACGTATAGTCACATTGTATATTTAGATTCTAAAGGTAAATGGATTGATCGGATCAATATTCCCGGTGGCAATTCCGTACGCATATCATTGCGTGATGATACCATCAAGTGTACGGACTGGAGTATCAATACGATTTACTGTTATGTATTAACAGGAAAACATATTTGGGCCTTCAAAGACGAAAACGTCTTACGAGGACCAGTGGGAATTGCCTTTGATAAAAATAGGAACGTCTATGTGGTTGGTAATGGAACAAACACCGTTGTTGTACTTTCACCTGATGGTACAAACTGCAGACAAATGTTAGCCAAAAGTGATGGGTTGGATGAACCGTGGTCATTACGTATCAACATTGACCGTAACGAGCTCCTGGTATGTAATGTGAGATGTCCAGCATTTCTTTTCTCTCTGAATTAAATGTAGGCTGTGCTACTGGACGTAATCAATGTTCACAGAGAACTAGTACAACTTATTGTAGTATTGGTGTTAAAGTAACGTGCATTGTAGTTAATATTTGACAGTGATGTCGATGAGAACTTATATTATTAATTAAACCAAGGTTCTCCTCCCCAGGAAAAGATAACATTAGACAATTTTGACTATCCTGTTTAGGTTCTTTTGTTTTATTGCTCTCAAAACTTTATAAAGAACTTGTGTTTAATCAGAACTTATATAGGCCTTCTGTATAATCAGAACTTATAGAATTTGTGCATAGTGAAGACTTACATAGAACTTGTGCATAATGAGAAAATATGTTGGTCTTATTCCTAATTGTATATTTATTTCAAAATATTACTTGTATATAAGTTAAAGTGACATTAACAAATGTTCATTGTTAAGAAAAGATTGACGATACCAAAGGGGTAGTCAGAAGTGTGGTACCCTTCGTGTTACTCTTGTTACAAACAAATGGTGTAAAGATAATGAACTACATTTTTGTCACGAGTGTAAAAAGAAAAAAAATCTATGTAATTATTAAATTACAAATGTATGTACTCCTTTACGAAAGTAGAAATAGTGAAATAATTTGAAGGTTATAGTTCAGCTAATTAATTAAGCGTTTTATTAGAAATTTGTCCAGTTTCTCTGTCATGTTGGCGTCAGATATGTTTTATTGATTAATTGTTGTTTAATCGCATGTGAGCAATATTTCTGTTATATTCATGACACAGAACATATTTGCAAATAATAAGAAGAGTTTGAAGATATCGGCAAAAAAGAAAAGGAAAATGACAAGCAGTGACCTACAAAGCTACAAGAAACTAAAGATCGAGCAACAGGAACCGCACCAAAAACCGGAGATGAACACAGGTGATCCGGAAGGTTAAGCAGCTCCTGCTCCACTAGTGACACCCATCGTGTTAATCTATTTACAAACTCTGTGATAAGAGAGGACGGATGGTCATATTTCTTTATATCCTGCGAAACTGTAATGCTGAAAGAGATAGCAAAATACATGTATGATAGAGGTTAGTTTCTCACAATTCTGAATTATTCATTGTTGTTCACTTGTATCAGTATATGAAAAGTCAAGGCCCCGATACCTTCTGCTGACAAAGTCATCAATATTCATATCCATGTCAACTTGCACATGTCTGTGTGTATGCATAAGTGATACGTTGGACAGTCGTTCATTGCCCAGAGTCGACCTTAGATATGATTTAACGCGTCTCTTTACACTGAAAGATCTCTCGATTGGTGCCGATGACACCAGCATTGTCAGAAGATACTGATGATGCTGTATATAGCCGGATATAAGTCACGGTTTGGTGCATGTATAGTGTCGAGTAGTTTCTCTGTCTTAGCATCTACTAGAGCCCATCTGATTTTCCAACACTCAACCTCGTACACAAAAGCTACTTTCCTTGGTAAATCTGTCTGATAGATCTGGATACGATTTATTGAAGAAACAATGTCTCTTTCACAGTTATTGTACGAGATGTTTCTGAATTCGATGAATGCTGAATCTCGTGACATCTTTGTTTTCAATGTGGATACTGGACCCTTCCACTCTGCCATTATCCATCACTGATAGATGTAAGCAAACCGTGTTAAGCTACACTTTACGGGGGCTATCTATTCTTGCTAATTGTAGTGTAGGACCATAACCGGAATTCGCGTTCAATGCTTAATGCAGCTTTATAGATGTACAGATTTGAAATATTTAAGGTGTGTCTCATGCCTTGTTATATTTCAAATCAGTACATTTATAGATTTAATCACGGAACATATCTATGCATGTGTATTCCAATAGGAAAGTGGAGAATTGATCTATAAAAAAATTGTCAAATTTATGCATAGGCACGTGCCTACTTGAGCATAGCATAGCTACCCCCCTGAGTCACCTATAGAACAATAAATCATGCGGTTAAAAGAGGGTACCAATGGATGGGATGTCCTACTTAAAAACAATAATTCAGGTGGTTACAATGATGACACCCATGAATGGGGTGTTTTGCTTACAAATAATAGATCATATGGTTAAAAGAGAGTACCTATGGATGGGATGTCCTGTTTATAAACAATGAATCACGTGGTTAAAAGATTATAGCTACGGATGTGATGTCCTGTTTGGCACAAGTACAACGGCAGATGATGGATAAGCCACTACAACGCACCATCAACGTCCCGTCCTAATACACTGTAAATAATTGACATATGTTGTGTGTTGTATTTTACCAGCAGTGAGCGTAGAACTGTCCAAATACCAGACACACATTTACATCCCACCATTATTTCAGAAAGGAGGGGTGGAGTGGGCAATCCAAATATTATAAAATTTGTATTAGTTGATTGGCAACTAAGCACACATCATTAATTATTAAAGGTAAGGAAAGATTGGTTTTGAACTGCCTGCGAACTGTTATTTCGGCATAATAGCATCATCGTCTCACAAGAAAGCAAAAAGAGTTTGAAGTTACCAAAGGAGTAATCAGAATCCGTTTATCGAAGAAGAACAGACAACACAATGGCCAAAAAGAAAAAATACAAAAGGACCAACAACTATTACAAAGCATACACATGAAACTAAAGAGTAACACAATCCCCACTAAAATCCTGGGGAGAACTCAGGTGCTCCGGAAGGGTAAGCAGTTCCTTTCTCTTCCAATGATCTAGCTTGAATTAAGAAATCTCGCTTGGCGTTTGATAGCCCGGAATCACTCTCACTAATCTTAAGTTTATCGTGTATATTCTTACATATAAGCACAAAATGGTTATTGTCATTTCTAACCTACCGACGTGTCATCAGTGCAAGAAGTTCGAAAAGGGTTAAATATATATGAATATTTACACCATGGTTACTAGCACCTTAACCTGTGGTAGTGGCGTAGTAAAACTTGTGTTGTCGTATGCAAATTACAAAAAATAGAAATAGTGAAATATTTTGATGGTAATTTTCAAGCTAATTAAATAAACATTTTCTCGGATATTTTTCCATTTTCTCTGTCAACCCGACTAAAACGGGAGGATGAACTCAGGTGCTCCGGGAGGGTATGTTGTTCCTGCTCCACTAGTGGCATCCGTCGTGCTACTCCAGTTATACATATTATTTAATAGAAGAACATCATCAATATCGCGGAACGTGAAATTAAAGGATCGGGCTACCTACTTCCGTTTTTATTGAGAAGCCCAAGTATGAAGTCTGCCTCTTACGAATGACGGAACAAGTAGGAGAAACGAGTTGCACAGATAGTACCCATAGGAATGCTGAATGTATGTTGAAAAACATGCCCACCAAACATAGCAAATATGTTGTCAATCAGTTTCTGAAAACTTTTTGCTAGAATCAGAGTAGTTTTTGTCTTACCCTACAACATTGTATTTGTATCTGCGTAGATCATTCTATTTCATGAAACACAGTTGAACTAATTCCTTTAATCTGGCTCTTAATTTTGATTGGCAAATAGTTGTGTAGATTTGAGTTGAATTTATTGTGCTTAACGCCACTTTCAGCAATTTTTCAGCAATATCAAGGCGACCAGTTTTAGTGCTGGAAGAAGCCGGAGTACCCGGAGAGAACCACCGACCATAGGTAAGCAACTAGCAACTGGTAAACTTGATCACTTGCGGCTGAGAGTCAAGTACACCCTCTTTGTAATTTGTAAAGCCTCGCGCGAACCCACGCTGTATTGGTGATAGCTTTGTATGAGTTGTTTGGTAATCCAACTACCTAACTCATTGAGCCACCCGGGTCCTTAGTTGTGTAGACCGTAGAGAAATCACAATAAAAAATATGAAACAAAATTATGGAGAACTTGAAAAAAAATAAATAGGGAATGATGATAATATAACAGAAATTATTTTGACTGAAAACAAAATATATATTACATTAATTAAATGTAATGTGAAAATGACAATACGACGGTCTGGTAGAAAGTGAAATAAAGGTGATCTTCAAAAAACGCACCGTTAATACAAATGTTTCTCGCTGTGCTTTGGTTTTGTTTAGGTTTATGGTGTTTAACGCCACTTTCAACAATCTTATTTGTGGAGGAAGACGGAGTACTCGGAGAAAATCTCCGACCTTCCGAAAGTCACTCACAAACTTGATCACATAATGTTGTATCGAATACACCTCGCCTGAGCGGGGTTCGAACTCACAACGTTAGTGGTGATAGGCATTGATTACATAGGTAGTCGAGTCACAAAAATTACACGATCAAACACTTTATTGACTGTCAATGTGCTCAATTGTGAACCTTTTAATTTCAATAACCTAAAATTCTTGTCCGAAAATGTATTTTCAATTAAAACATATTCTGGTTCTCTTACACGTGCTTGCCAACTGGCTTTGCCTAAAATGCATTCATACACAAATCTAGTACTTTGATGTACCGTGTCACCAAACACTTATAGAAATAAGCTGGCCTACAATACTGACCGAAAATCTAACTCGAAACAGAATATTCCATTTTTGGACTTAACACCCAGTTTTTACAAATGGTCATTCACCTGTTTGCTACTTTTAACAGCTGTATCATAATTATTTTCTCCCGCTAGACCATCGTCTAAAAACATAATGATTATTTCGCATCTTGACCTGAAATATTCGACATCCTCTCTTAAAACCTTTGAACAAATATAACCTGCTGTAGAAATACCAAAAGGGAGAACAGTGAATACGAACTATCGTATTTTGCCTTAAAATACCATGCTTCTTTTTGTTAAGGCAAAATACGATATTTCGTATTCACTGTTCTATAATCTATATTTATGTAAATGAGGGTTAATGTGCCCACAATCAAACACTAATCGAGGTTTGCTCGATTTATTAAGCGCTACTGTAAGCGGATTAACGATTAACGTTTTGTAGATAATTCCTTGATACATCCTTTGTTCAATAAATTTGTAATTTGAGAAGCGACAACATTTTTGTCATTAAGTGAGGATTTATTGCTATTATGAAAATTTGTTCTGGTTATGTCTTAAACGGTATTTTGAAACCTTTCTCAACGATATCTAATATGCATTGATTATATGTAATCAATCTCCATTTATTTAATTATATAATAGTTACTGATATGGAGGGAAATATCAGGATCTACAAACTGCCCAAGGGTCGTAATACGGGCCAGTTCAAATGATATTGCCCGGGCCGTAGAAACATTTCAACCGGCAAATTGCTGTGTCTGTGTGTTAGCACCTCTGCAGATCGAAGTAAGAATAAAGTTGACGTCAACATCATCTCATTGAAACTCATCTTGTTCTCGAGTCGATATTGATGACAAAATGCTAATTTGTCATTGGACACTCACTCACTCACTCACTCACTCACTCACTCACTCACTCACTCACTCACTCACTCACTCACTCACTCACTCACCGAAGCACAGGCTACTGGACGTATCATACTCCCGGGGACTAATACCTTCCCCGCCAGCAGAGAAATCGTAAGCATTGACTTTAATTCAACATTTAAACGTTCATATTTTAACAATTGTTCTATTTGCTTTATTTATAGGACACTATCAATATAGAGAGAACCTTTGTACGTTGACATAACTTGAGTCCGATCCAAATATTAATAATTAACAATAAAATAAGTTGAATGTAATCTATATATCATCTTCATAATTACCACACGTAACCTGTAAGCTACAGTTTTGAAGTATGCAGATTTGCTGTGACATGTTTTGATACAATTACAGGTATGGAAATATATCTTTTTTAAACAGGGATCGTCTTCCTTGGTGTCAGTTAGAGCTTATTGACTGTCAAAGAAATGCTGTGTTCACAAACATAGAAAACAGTATTTGTCAATCGGTTACAGTTTTGTTACAGGTAAGTCTATAACTATCATTCTACCAAATTGCATATGAAATTATAACGTTTCGGAACATTTAGATAGAGTTCAAAGTCTACATTCTACCAAATTGTATATGAAATTATAACGCTTTTCAACATTTAAATAGAATTCCAAGGTGTCGGGTATAAATGAACAATTCAATACGCATTCGAGCGAATGCAACAGAAAATCAACATTAAATGATGTCAAATTAAAATGGTTGACACAACCGATTAAGCCATTAGATGATTTCTATCTTGATAATTTTAAAGTCATCAACACATAATTAGATAGGAATAACAATGGTGAATTACGATGGAAAGACATCTACATGATATCAGATTAACTGTGAAGCAGAGCTTGAAGAAGGAAATTGGGGCAATCAAGTATCGGTATATCGAAGAAGAACAGACAATACATTGGCATAAAGAAAAAGTACAAAAGGACAAACAACGATCTACAAAGCATACACATCAAACTAAAGATCGAGTAACACGAACCTCACTAAAAACTGGGGGTGAAATCAGGTGCTCCGGAAGGGTGATGAGTTCCTGCTCCACTAGTGACTCCCGTCTAGCTACAGACCCGTTGATGTCATAAATGTGGAAAGGACCGGAAAGTGTTTATGGAAAGTGGAACATATGCATGGTCATTTGTGACAAAGATATTCCACAATGGTCAGCCAAGTCATTGTGGCAGATTGACGGGGTCGATCTCCGTGGAGAGTCCATGACGATTTAAATATCACAAAGTCTTATTAATTAACTCCTGACTTAAGATGGAAATAGTTGATAAACAAACTTTGACAAGTTCTAAATCTGGTGAACAATGGATGACCCTTATCAGGTTCAACACAACTTTAAAGTTTCGATTCGCTTACAAGACAATGCCAAAGCAATAAAACAGATAACTAGCGACGTATTTGTTGGCGTGTCTCCAAGGAAAACAAAGAATAGATTTTATACAATAAGTCAACACGATCTGGAATTCTACAATTTCTTGAGTTGAAAGATGACAATTAACTCTTCCCGTGTACTAGTATATGCAAAGTTAAATATTCGGAGGAGTATGGTAACATTATTGAAACAGACGCATTCTGACTATACGTTGTACGGTGTAGACGATGATCATGGGTGTCACTAGTGGAGCAGAAATTGCTTACCCTTCCTGAGCATCTGAGCCTACCCCTGGTTTTAAGTGGGGTTCGTGTTACTCGATCTTTAGTTTTATATGTATATTTTGTAGATCGCTCTTTGTCCTTTTGTACTTTTTCTTTTGGTCATTGTGTTGTCTGTTCTTCTTCGATATAGGGATTCTGATTACACCTTTGGTATCTTCAAACTCGTCGTAAGTAACCGTGAATGGACACTTAGATGAATGACTCACTCACCAGTTCAAGAAGACAAGAAACACTCATCGCGTCAAATATGCTTGTAAAACATGTCCATGATAGTGTTCTTAATGTTTATATTTGAAATTTAATTTTTTTTTAAAGTGTTATTTTTTTGTGCCATTATGAATCTAAATATTTCTAACATAGGATATGAGAGGTGTTATAGCATCCGCTTTATGTTTCCCAAATTTGCTGCGTGTCACTAATTGCGACATTACGATCATATGTAACGGGAAGAAGATGTAACACACAAACTTTAGCAAAGCTCATTGTCCTATATGTATAGTATAGATACAAGATATCATAGCGTAACAAAATTCTAATAGATTAAATTATTTCTTTAGTCATACCCATGTCAAAGGTTGGATCTATATCATGTACAAATCTTCTTTACAATTTTTAGTAAAAGAAATATTAAATACAAACTGAGATAGGATTGTAGGTATTGAGCTTCAAAGCCAAACTATAGGTAAACTTTTACGTCGGCATTGTTATTGTAACTGGAGATCTTAATGGTGATTATATAAAATTACCAACTTGATAATTAGAAACATCGTCAAATCAAAGGACCTTCAAAATGTTGTAAATAGATAATTTAGTTTAAATGTTTCTAAATGTTGTACAATGAAACCTATCTAAACAGAATAACCTTCCGACCAACTGATATATAAACAAAACCACCTTAGGATCAACTGATCTATAAACAGAACCACCTTAGGACCAACTGATCTATAAACAGAACCACCTTAGAACCAACTGATCTATAAACCGAACCACCTTAGGACCAACTGATCTATTAACAGAACCACCTTAGGACCAACTGATCTATAAACAGAACCACATTAGGACCAACTGATTTATAAACAGAGCCACCTCAGGACCAACTGATCTATAAACAGAGCCACCTCAGGAGTAACTGATCTATAAACAGAACCACCTTAGGACCAACTGATCTATAAACAGAACAACCTTAGGTCTAACTTATTTATAAACAGAGCCACCTTAGGACCAACTGATCTATAAACAGAGCCACCTTAGGACCAACTGATCTATTAACAGAACCATCTTAGGACCAACTGATATATAAACAGAACCACCTTAGGATCAACCTATCTATAAACAGAACCACCTTAGGACCAAAAGATATATAAACGGAACCAATTTAGGACCAACTGATCTATAAACAGAACAACCTTAGGACCAACTGATCTATAAACAGAACCACCTTAGGACCAACTGATCTATAAACAGAACCACCTTAGGACCAACTGATCTATAAACAGAACCACATTAGGACCAACTGATTTATAAACAGAGCCACCTCAGGACCAACTGATCTATAAACAGAGCCACCTCAGGAGCAACTGATCTATAAACAGAACCACCTTAGGACCAACTGATCTATAAACAGAACAGCCTTAGGTCTAACTTATTTATAAACAGAGCCACCTTAGGACCAACTGATCTATAAACAGAGCCACCTCAGAACCAAATGATCTATTAACAGAACCACCTTAGGACTAACTTATTCATAAACAGAACCACCTTAGGTCTAGCTTATTTATAAACAGAGCCACCTTAGGACCAATTGATCTATAAACAGAACCACCTTAGGGACAACTGATCTATAAACAGAACCACCTTAGGGCCAACTGATCTATAAACAGAACCGCCTTAGGACCAACTTATCTACAAACAGAACCTCCTCAGGACCAACTGATCTATAAACAGAACCACCTTAGGACCAACTTATCTACAAACAGAACCACCTTAGGATCAAAAGATCTATAAACAGAACCACCTTAGGATCAACTTATCTATAAACAGAACCACCTTAGGACCAACTGATCTATAAACAGAACCACCTTAGGACCAACTGATATATAAGCAGAACCACCTTAGTACAAACTGATCTTTGTCACAGGTCTACAAATATCAAACTCTATGGGAAATATTAACACTTAGAAAGAGAAATACAATAGAAAAGAGATATATAAATGAGTTATTGTATGGTATATATCTGTCCAAGATCCCACACTATGATATGACCTTTAACCTTCTGTATCTAAGTCACAAATATCACTTCCTACAATAAATGTACTAATTATATATAAGGTCGACACATGTAAGTTGATGTTAACATAAGATTGTATAAGTATGGAAACGAACAAGTTGAAATAAGGAAAAACAGATGAAATAATAAAGAAATAAAGAAATGTTTGTGATCGACACATGTAAGTTGCTGTGAACATATACAATTGCATTAATATGGGCATGAGCAAGTTAAAATAAGGAAAAAGAGTTGAAATAATAAAGAAATAAAGAAATTTTATTTAAAATAAATATGTAAACAGAAAGTTAAAAAAGAGGGGGAGGGTAATTCCGTGCAACGAGTGCCTGTGGTCGACACATGTAAGTTTCTGTGAGCATATAAAATTGCATTAATATGGCCATGAACAAGTTAAAATAAGGAAAAAGAGTTGAAATAATAAAGAAATAAAGACATCTTATTGAAAATAAATATGCAAACAGAAAGGAACAAAAGGGGGAGGATAATTTCGTGCCACGAATGCCTGTGGTTGACACATTTAAGTTGATGTTAACATAAAATTGTATGAATATGGACATGGAGAAGCTTAAATAAGGAAAAAGAGATGAAATAATAAATAAATACAGAAATTTTATTGAAAATAAATATGTAAAGCAGAAAGAAAAAAGGGGGGTGGTAATTCCGTGCAACGAGTGCCTGTGATTGGGTCGTAAATAATGTTGATATATCAGGAGGTCATATTCTGACAAGTCCATACACCTTTTTTTATTGCCAAGATAAATCCTTTTATCTTTATGTTATAAATAATAATAAGGTGCAAAATAACTGAGTTGGCGTTAAGCAACAATCACTCACTCACTGAATACATCAAATTGGTGGGAGGGGATGCGTTCTTCTATTTTCATGTTATCATTTAATGATAAGGTGTAACATTGATCTATGTATGTTTCTTTTAATCCAATTTAATGAATAGGTCACCAAGAACTGAATAATATATCAATGAATATAGTTTCGCACTATATATTATTTGGTATGGTTCTTATATTGAGGGCGTTTTTAAACTCCTGCGGCACCACTGTGTCCAATCTTACACACAATAACGTCCCCCTCCCCGTCCAAAGATCAACGATTAGCTATTGTTCCTGATTCATAAGCTCCGTGCACATATATATTGTATTTGCGGACAATGTACGTATGTTCTATACACAAAGAAAAAGGTTAAGCACCCTCATTTTTTTTAAATGACAAATGATACGACAAGTAATCACGAGATTACTGACCAGATAATCTCAAGAACGCAACGATTACCTGCTAAGACATTACATTGGCTGTAAGAAACCACAACAACAATCAAGAAAAATGTTAATTTAATGAATATTTAATCACAATATCACAAGGTCAGTTTCTGCAATAAAACATGTCCATTTTAGGTATTGACTTTCTCAGTTCAAAAAGCACGATAAGATTGTCATTTCACTTTCAAAACGTCACTTATGAAACACTTGACGACATCTATTGTTCAAAGTTCAGTACCGGGTGTAACCCGCACGTGCTTGGATGACGGCTTCAACCCTGCGTCTCATCCCTCCAGTTAGACGTCGGATGTCCTGTTGTGATAGCTGCTGTCATTTTCGATGCAATGCTGCTTCCAACTGACGAATGTGTTGCACATGAGGTACCCGAACCTGAATGCGACGGCCTAGCATGTCCCAAATATGCGCTATATGATTTAAATCCGGGCTCATGGCTGGCCAAGGAACAGAAGTCACTGCTTTACTTTTGGAGATTACTGCTCTTGAACGATGAGTCGTGGCGTTGCCATCCATACACACAGGCCTTGTACTAGTGGGTGGTTGTCGAAATGGGGGACAATAACTGGTTGCAAGAAGTCTCTGGTGTACTGATCACCAGTTAGGTTGCCTTGTATGGTGATTAAATCCAACTTGCAGTCATGAGAGATACACCCCAAAACATTACTGAGCCTTCACCTTAAGGTACAGTTGGTTGGATGTTCCTTGTGGCATAGGCTGTATTTTTGTGTCTCCAAAACCTCATCAGGCCGTCGGTTACATGAAGCAGAAACCTGCTCTCGTCTGACCAATGGATCTTGCGCCATGTCCTTAAATTCCAACCACGTCGTGCTAAGCACCATGCCTAGCGTGTTCGCCGATGTCGGTCTGCCAACAGTGAACGTTTAATGATTCTCCTTGACTTACGTCCCGCTGATTTCAGACAGTTTCTAACTGTTCTTGTTGACAGACGTATATTGGGCAGCCAGTGTTGTTTGAGTATGGGACTGGTTGCGAATGGCATCCATCTAAACAAACGCTGCAATGCCCTATCCTCACGATCAGATGCTACCCGTGGTCTGCCGGATCTTGGCAAGTCTTTCACATTGTTGGTTTGTGTGTGTTTTCTCACCAGTCGGCTGACTACAGTATAAATGTTTTAAAACACCGGACTCAAATACTTAAATTCGAAGAGTGAACATACTGAATGTTGTGTAATGCTCGCTCGCTCGCTCACTCACTCACTCACTCACTCACTCACTCACTCACTCACTCACTCACTCACTCACTCACTCACTCACTCACTCACTCACTCACTCACTCACTCACTCACTCACTCACTCACTCACTCACTCACTCACTCACTCACTCACTCACTCACTCACTCACTCACTCACTCACTCACTCACTCACTCACTCACTCACTCACTCACTCACTCACTCACTCACTCACTCACTCACTCACTCACTCACTCACTCACTCACTCACTCATTCACATACTCACTCACTCACTCACTCACTCACTCACTCACTCACTCACTCACTCACTCACTCACTCACTCACTCACTCACTCACTCACTCACTCACTCACTCACTCACTCACTCACTCACTCACTCACTCACTCACTCACTCACTCACTCACTCACTCACTCACTCACTCACTCACTCACTCACTCACTCACTCACTCGCTCGCTCACTCACTCACTCACTCACTCACTCACTCACCCACCCACCCACCCACCCACCCACAATAATGACATGATTTAGGAGTAACACTTTAGCCATAACAATAATGACATGATTTAGGAGGAACACCTTAGATAAAACAATAATGACATGATTTAGGAGGAACACCTTAGTTATAACAATAATGACATGATTTAGGAGTAACACCTTAGCTATAACAATAATGACATGATTTAGGAGTAACACCTTAGGTATAACAATACTGACATGACTTAAGAGTAACACCTTAGTTGTAACAATAATGACATGATTTAGGAGTAACACCTTATCTATAACAAAAATGGCATCATTTAGGAGTAACACCTTTGCTATAACAATAATGAAATGATTTAGGAGTAACACCTTAGGTATAACAATAATGACATGATTTAGGAGTAACACCTTAGCTATAAGAATAATGACATGATTTAGGAGTAACACCTTAGCCATAACAATAATGACATGATTTAGGAGGAACACCTTATTTATAACAATAATGACATGATTTAGGAGTAACACCTTAGCAATAACAATAATGACATGATTTAGGAGTAACACCTTATGTATATCAATAATGACATGATTTAGGAGTAACACCTTAGCTATAAGAATAATGACATGAATTAGGAGTAACACCTTAGTCATAACAATAATGACATGATTTAGGAGGAACACCTTAGTTGTAACAATAATGACATGATTTAGGAGTAGTACCTTAGCTATAAGAATAATGACATGATTTAGGAGTAACACCTTAGTCATAACAATAATGACATGATTTAGGAGGAACACCTTAGTTATAACAATAATGACATGATTTAGGAGGAACACCTTAGCTATAAGAATAATGACATGATTTAGGAGTAACACCTTAGCAATAACAATAATGACATGATATAGGAGTAACATCTTAGATATAACAATAATGACATGATTTAATTACAGTCACATATATATGAGGGAGGAACGCCTTAGCTATAGGAATAATGACATGATTTAGGTACAGTCACATACATATGAGGGAGTAACACCTTGTTAATAACAATAATGTCATGATTTAGTAGTAACACCTTAGTTATAGCAATAATGACATGATTTAGGAGTAACACCTTAGTCATAACAATAATGACATGATTTAGGAACTGTAAATTTCGATAAACAATATATCTTATATACGATTTCAAGGTACAGACTACTGGGCGTATCATACTCCCGGAGTCTAATACCTACCCCGCCAGCAGAGAAATCGTCAGCATTGACTTTAATTCAACATTTAGACGTTCATATTTCAACAATTGTTTTATTTGCATTATGCATAGGACAATGTCAATGTGGAGAGGACCTTTGTACGTTGGCATAACTTGAGTCCGATCCAAATATTATATAGTTAGCAATAAAATAAGTTGAATGTAATCTACATACCATCTTCATAATTACCACACGTAACCTGTAAACTAAAGTTTTGAAGTATGAAGATTTGATGTGACATGTTTTGATACAATTACAGATATGGAAATATTTTTTTTTAAACAGGGATCGTCTTCCTTTGTGTCAGTTAGAGCTTATTGACTGTCAAAGAAATGTTGTGTTCACAGACATAGAAAACAGTATTTATCATTCGGTTACAGTTTTGTTACAGGTAAGTCTATATCTATCATTCTACCAAATTGCATATGAAATTATAACGCTTAACAACATTTAGATAGAGGTCAAAGTCTACATTCTACCAAACTGTATATGAAAGTACAATACTTAGGCACATTTAGATAGAGGTCAAAGTCTACATTCTACCAAATTGTATATGAAAGTCTAACGCTTCTCAATATTTAAATAGAATTCAAAAGTGTCTGGTATGAATGAACAATTCAATACACATTCGAGCGAATGCAACAGAAAATCAACTTTAAATGATGTCAAATTAAAATGGTTGACACAACCGACTAAGCCATTATATGATTTCTATCTTGATAATTTTAAAGTCATCAACACATAGCTAGATAGGAATAACAATGGTGAATTACGATGGAAAGACATCTACATGATATCAGATTAACTGTGAAGCAGAGGTTGAAGAAACAAATGGGGCAATCAGTATTTGTATATCAAAGAAGAATAGATAATACATTGGCATAAAGAAAAAATACAAAAGGACAAACAACGATCTACAAAACATACACATAAAACTAAAGATCGTGTAACACGAACCTCACTAAAAACTGGGGGTGCAATCGGGTGCTCCGGAAGGTTGATCAGTTCCTGCTCCACTAGTGGCTCACGTCTAGCTACAAAACCGTTGATGTCATGAATGTGGAAACGACCGGAAAATGTTTGTGGAAATTGAAACATATACATGGTCATTTTTGACAAAGATATTCCATCAGGGTCAACCAAGTCATTGTGACAGATCGACGGGATCGATCTCCGTGGAGAGCCCCTGCCGATTTAAATATCACAAAGTCTTATTAATTAACTCCTGACTTAAGATGGAAATAGTTGATAAGCAAACTTTGACAAGTTCTAAATCTGGTGAACAATGGATGACCCTTATCAGGTTCAACACAACTTTAAAGTTTCGATTCGTTTACAAGACCATACCAAAGCAATAAAACAGATAAACAGCGACGTATTTGTTGGCGTGTCTCCAAGGAAAACAACGACTAAATGTAATACAATAAATGAACACAATCTGGAATTCTACAATTTCTTGAGTTGAAAGATAGCAATTAACTCTTCCCGTGTACTAGTATATGCAAAGTTATATATACCGGAGGAGTATGATAACATTATTGAAACCGACGTATTCTGACTATACGTTATACGGTGTAGACGATGATCATGGGTGTCACTAGTGGAGCAGAAACTGCTTACCCTTCCTGAGCACCTGAGCCTACCCCTAGTTTTAAGTGGGGTTCGTGTTACTCGATCTTTAGTTCTATATGTATGTTTTGTAGATCGCTGTTTGTCCTTTTGTACGTTTTCTTTTGGTCATTGTGTTGTCTGTTCTTCTTCGATATATGGATTCTGCTTACCCCTTTGGTATCTGCAAACTCTTCGTAAGTAACCGTGACTGGACACTTAGATGGAATGACTCACTCACCAGTTCAAGAAGACAAGAAAAACTCATCGCGTCAAATATGCTTGTAAAACATTTCCATAATGGTGTTCTTAATGTTTATATTTGAATTTTTTTTTTTAAAGTGTTATTTTTTTGTGCCATTATGAATCTAAATATTTCTAACGTAGAATATGAGAGGTATTATAGCATCCGCTTTATGTCTGCCAAATTTGCTGCATGACACTAATTGTGACATTACGATTAAATGTATCGGGAAGCAGATGTAACACACAAACTTTTACAAAGCTCATTGTCTTATATGTATAGTATAGATACAAGATATCATAGCGTAGCAAAATTATAATAGATTAAATTATTTCTTTTGTCATACCCATGTCAAAGGTTGGATCTATATCATGTACAAATCTTCTTTACAATTTTTAGTAAAAGAAATATTAAATACAAACTGAGATAGGATTGTAGGTATTGAGCTTCAAAGACAAACTATAGCTAAACTTTACGTCGGCATTGTTATTGTAACTGGAGATCTTAATGGTGATTATATAAAATTACCATCTTGATAATTAGAAACATCGTCAAATCAAAGGACCTTAAAAATGTTGTAAATAGATAATTTAGTTTAAATGTTTCTAAATGTTGTACAATGAAACCTATCTAAACAGAATAACCTTCGGACCAACTGATATATAAACAGAACCACCTTAGGACCAACTGATCTATAAACAGAACCACCTTAGGACCAACTGATATATTAACAGAACCACCTTAGGACCAACTGATCTATTAACAGAACCACCTTAGGACCAACTGATCTATAAACAGAACCACCTTAGGACCAACTGATCTATTAACAGAACCACCTTAGGACCAACTGATCTATTAACAGAACCACCTTAGGACCAACTGATCTATAAACAGAACCACCTTAGGACCAACTGATCTATAAACAGAACCACCTTAGGACCAACTGATCTATTAACAGAACCACCTTAGGACCAACTGATCTATTAACAGAACCACCTTAGGACCAACTGATCTATAAACAGAACCACCTTAGGACCAACTGATCTATTAACAGAACCACCTTAGGACCAACTGATCAATAAACAGAACCATCTTAGGACAAACTGATCAATAAACAGAACCACCTTAGGATCAACTGATCTATAAACAGAACCACCTTAGGATCAACTTATCTATAAACAGAACCACCTTAGGACCAAAAGATATATAAACAGAACCAATTTAGGAGCAACTGATCTATAAACAGAACCACCTTAGGACCAACTGATCTATAAACAGAACCACCTTAGGATCAACTTATCTATAAACAGAATCACCTTAGGACCAAAAGATATATAAACAGAACCAATTTAGGAGCAACTGATCTATAAACAGAACCACCTTAGGATCAACTTATCTACAAACAGAACCACCTTAAGACCAAAAGATCTATAAACAGAACCACCTTAGGATCAACTTATCTATAAACAGAACCACCTTAGGACCAACTGATCTATAAACAGAACCACCTTAGGACAAACTGATCTTTGTCTCAGGTCTACAAATATCAAACTCTATGGGAAATATTAACACTTAGAAAGAGAAATACAATAGAAAAGAGATATATAAATGAGTTATTGTATGGTATATATCTGTCCAAGATCCCACACTATGATATGACCTTTAACCTTCTGTATCTAAGTCACAAATGTCACTTCCTACAATAAATGTACTAATTATATATAGGGTCGACACATGTAAGTTGATGTTAACATAAGATTGTATAAGTATGGAAACGAACAAGTTGAAATAAGGAAAAACAGATGAAATAATAAAGAAATAAAGAAATGTTTGTGATCGACACATGTAAGTTGCTGTGAACATATACAATTGCATTAATATGGGCATGAGCAAGTTAAAATAAGGAAAAAGAGTTGAAATAATAAAGAAATAAAGAAATTTTATTTAAAATAAATATGTAAACAGAAAGTTAAAAAAGAGGGGGAGGGTAATTCCGTGCAACGAGTGCCTGTGGTCGACACATGTAAGTTTCTGTTAGCATATAAAATTGCATTAATATGGCCATGAACAAGTTAAAATAAGGAAAAAGAGTTGAAATAATAAAGAAATAAAGACATTTTATTGAAAATAAATATGTAAACAGAAAGGAAAAAAAGGGGGAGGATAATTTCGTGCCACGAATGCCTGTGGTTGACACATTTAAGTTGATGTTAACATAAGATTGTATGAATATGGACATGGAGAAGCTTAAATAAGGAAAAAGAGATGAAATAATAAATAAATACAGAAATTTTATTGAAAATAAATATGTAAAGCAGAAAGAAAAAAGGGGGATGGTAATTCCGTGCAACGAGTGCCTGTGATTGGGTCGTAAATAATGTTGATATATCAGGAGGTCATATTCCGACAAGTCCATACACCTTTTTTTATTGCCAAGATAAATCCTTTGATCTTTATGTTATAAATAATAATAAGGTGCAAAATAACTGAGTTGGCGTTAAGCACCAATCACTCACTCACTGAATACATCAAATTGGTGGGAGGGGATGCGTTCTTCTATTTTCATGTTATAATTTAATGATAAGGTGCAACATTGATCTATGTATGTTTCTTTTAATCCAATTTAATGAATAGGTCACCAAGAACTGAATAATATATCAATGAATATAGTTTCGCACTATATATTATTGGGTATGGTTCTTATATTGAGGGCGTTTTTAAACTCCAGCGGCACCACCGTATCCAATCTTACACACAATAACGTCCCCCTCCCCGTCCAAAGATCAACGATTAGCTATTGTTCCTGATTCATAAGCTCCGTGCACATATATATTGTATTTGCGGACAATGTACGTATGTTCTATACACAAAGAAAAAGGTTAAGCACCCCCATTTTTTTTTTAAATGACAAATGATACGACAAGTAATCACGAGATTACTGACCAGATAATCTCAAGAACGCAACGATTACCTGCTAAGACATTACATTGGCTGTAAGAAACCACAACAACAATCAAGAAAAATGTTAATTTAATGAATATTTAATCACAATATCACAAGGTCAGTTTCTGCAATAAAACATGTCCATTTTAGGTATTGACTTTCTCAGTTCAAAAAGCACGATAAGATTTTCATTTCACTTTCAAAACGTCACTTATGAAACACTTGACGACATCTATTGTTCAAAGTTCAGTACCGGGTGTAACCCGCACGTGCTTGGATGACGGCTTCAACCCTGCGTCTCATCCCTCCAGTTAGACGTCGGATGTCCTGTTGTGATAGCTGCTGTCATTTTCGATGCAATGCTGCTTCCAACTGACGAATGTGTTGCACATGAGGTACCCGAACCTGAATGCGACGGCCTAGCATGTCCCAAATATGCGCTATGTGATTTAAATCCGGGCTCATGGCTGGCCAAGGAACAGAAGTCACGGCTTTACTTTTGGAGATTACTGCTCTTGAACGATGAGTCGTGGCGTTGCCATCCATATACACAGGCCTTGTACTAGTGGGTGGTTGTCGAAATGGGGGACAATAACTGGTTGCAAGAAGTCTCTGGTGTATTGATCACCAGTTAGGTTGCCTTGTATGGTGATTAAATCCAACTTGCAGTCATGAGAGATACACCCCAAAACATTCCTGAGCCTTCACCTTAAGGTACAGTTGGTTGGATGTTCCTTGTGGCATAGGCTGTATTTTTGTGTCTCCAAAACCTCATCAGGCCGTCGGTTACATGAAGCAGAAACCTGCTCTCGTCTGACCAATGGATCTTGCGCCATGTCCTTAAATTCCAACCACGTCGTGCTAAGCACCATGCCTAGCGTGTTCGCCGATGTCGGTCTGCCAACAGTGAACGTTTAATGATTCTCCTTGACTTACGTCCCGCTGATTTCAGACAGTTTCTAACTGTTCTTGTTGACAGACGTATATTGGGCAGCCAGTGTTGTTTGAGTATGGGACTGGTTGCGAATGGCATCCATCTAAACAAACGCTGCAATGCCCTATCCTCACGATCAGATGCTACCCGTGGTCTGCCGGATCTTGGCAAGTCTTTCACATTGTTGGTTTGTGTGTGTTTTCTCACCAGTCGGCTGACTACAGTATAAATGTTTTAAAACACCGGACTCAAATACTTAAATTCGAAGAGTGAACATACTGAATGTTGTGTAATGCTCGCTCGCTCGCTCACTCACTCACTCACTCCCTCACTCACTCACTCACTCACTCACTCACTCACTCACTCACTCACTCACTCACTCACTCACTCACTCACTCACTCACTCACTCACTCACTCACTCACTCACTCACTCACTCACTCACTCACTCACTCACTCACTCACTCACTCACTCACTCATTCACATACTCACTCACTCACTCACTCACTCACTCACTCACTCACTCACTCACTCACTCACTCACTCACTCACTCACTCACTCACTCACTCACTCACTCACTCACTCACTCACTCACTCACTCACTCACTCACTCACTCACTCACTCACTCACTCACCCACCCACCCACCCACCCACCCACAATAATGACATGATTTAGGAGTAACACTTTAGCCATAACAATAATGACATGATTTAGGAGGAACACCTTAGATATAACAATAATGACATGATTTAGGAGGAACACCTTAGTTATAACAATAATGACATGATTTAGGAGTAACACCTTAGCTATAACAATAATGACATGATTTAGGAGTAACACCTTAGGTATAACAATAATGACATGACTTAAGAGTAACACCTTAGTTGTAACAATAATGACATGATTTAGGAGTAACACCTTATCTATAACAATAATGACATGATTTAGGAGTAACACCTTATGTATATCAATAATGACATGATTTAGGAGTAACACCTTAGCTATAAGAATAATGACATGATTTAGGAGTAACACCTTAGTCATAACAATAATGACATGATTTAGGAGGAACACCTTAGTTGTAACAATAATGACATGATTTAGGAGTAGTACCTTAGCTATAAGAATAATGACATGATTTAGGAGTAACATCTTAGATATAACAATAATGACATGATTTAATTACAGTCACATATATATGAGGGAGGAACGCCTTAGCTATAGGAATAATGACATGATTTAGGTACAGTCACATACATATGAGGGAGTAACACCTTGTTAATAACAATAATGTCATGATTTAGTAGTAACACCTTAGTTATAGCAATAATGACATGATTTAGGAGTAACACCTTAGTCATAACAATAATGACATGATTTAGGAACTGTAAATTTCGATAAACAATATATCTTATATACGATTTCAATGTACAGACTACTGGGCGTATCATACTCCCGGAGTCTAATACCTACCCCGCCAGCAGAGAAATCGTCAGCATTGACTTTAATTCAACATTTAGACGTTCATATTTCAACAATTGTTTTATTTGCATTATGAATAGGACAATGTCAATGTGGAGAGGACCTTTGTACGTTGGCATGACTTGAGTCCGATCCAAATATTATATAGTTAACAATAAAATAAGTTGAATGTAATCTACATACCATCTTCATAATTACCACACGTAACCTGTAAACTAAAGTTTTGAAGTATGAAGATTTGATGTGACATGTTTTGATACAATTACAGATATGGAAATATTTTTTTTTAAACAGGGATCGTCTTCCTTTGTGTCAGTTAGAGCTTATTGACTGTCAAAGAAATGTTGTGTTCACAGACATAGAAAACAGTATTTATCATTCGGTTACAGTTTTGTTACAGGTAAGTCTATATCTATCATTCTACCAAATTGCATATGAAATTATAACGCTTAACAACATTTAGATAGAGGTCAAAGTCTACATTCTACCAAACTGTATATGAAAGTACAATACATAGGCACATTTAGATAGAGGTCAAAGTCTACATTCTACCAAATTGTATATGAAAGTCTAACGCTTCTCAATATTTAAATAGAATTCAAAAGTGTCTGGTATGAATGAACAATTCAATACACATTCGAGCGAATGCAACAGAAAATCAACTTTAAATGATGTCAAATTAAAATGGTTGACACAACCGACTAAGCCATTATATGATTTCTATCTTGATAATTTTAAAGTCATCAACACATAGCTAGATAGGAATAACAATGGTGAATTACGATGGAAAGACATCTACATGATATAAGATTAACTGTGAAGCAGAGGTTGAAGAAACAAATGGGGCAATCAGTATTTGTATATCAAAGAAGAATAGATAATACATTGGCATAAAGAAAAAATACAAAAGAACAAACAACGATCTACAAAACATACACATAAAACTAAAGATCGTGTAACACGAACCTCACTAAAAACTGGGGGTGCAATCGGGTGCTCCGGAAGGTTGATCAGTTCCTGCTCCACTAGTGGCTCACGTCTAGCTACAAAACCGTTGATGTCATGAATTTGGAAACGACCGGAAAATGTTTGTGGAAATTGAAACATATACATGGTCATTTTTGACAAAGATATTCCATCAGGGTCAACCAAGTCATTGTGACAGATCGACGGGATCGATCTCCGTGGAGAGCCCCTGCCGATTTAAATATCACAAAGTCTTATTAATTAACTCCTGACTTAAGATGGAAATAGTTGATAAGCAAACTTTGACAAGTTCTAAATCTGGTGAACAATGGATGACCCTTATCAGGTTCAACACAACTTTAAAGTTTCGATTCGTTTACAAGACCATACCAAAGCAATAAAACAGATAAACAGCGACGTATTTGTTGGCGTGTCTCCAAGGAAAACAACGACTAAATGTAATACAATAAATGAACACAATCTGGAATTCTACAATTTCTTGAGTTGAAAGATAGCAATTAACTCTTCCCGTGTACTAGTATATGCAAAGTTATATATACCGGAGGAGTATGATAACATTATTGAAACCGACGTATTCTGACTATACGTTATACGGTGTAGACGATGATCATGGGTGTCACTAGTGGAGCAGAAACTGCTTACCCTTCCTGAGCACCTGAGCCTACCCCTAGTTTTAAGTGGGGTTCGTGTTACTCGATCTTTAGTTCTATATGTATGTTTTGTAGATCGCTGTTTGTCCTTTTGTACGTTTTCTTTTGGTCATTGTGTTGTCTGTTCTTCTTCGATATATGGATTCTGCTTACCCCTTTGGTATCTGCAAACTCTTCGTAAGTAACCGTGACTGGACACTTAGATGGAATGACTCACTCACCAGTTCAAGAAAACAAGAAAAACTCATCGCGTCAAATATGCTTGTAAAACATTTCCATAATGGTGTTCTTAATGTTTATATTTGAATTTTTTTTTTTAAAGTGTTATTTTTTTGTGCCATTATGAATCTAAATATTTCTAACGTAGAATATGAGAGGTATTATAGCATCCGCTTTATGTCTGCCAAATTTGCTGCATGACACTAATTGTGACATTACGATTAAATGTATCGGGAAGCAGATGTAACACACAAACTTTTACAAAGCTCATTGTCTTATATGTATAGTATAGATACAAGATATCATAGCGTAACAAAATTATAATAGATTAAATTATTTCTTTTGTCATACCCATGTCAAAGGTTGGATCTATATCATGTACAAATCTTCTTTACAATTTTTAGTAAAAGAAATATTAAATACAAACTGAGATAGGATTGTAGGTATTGAGCTTCAAAGACAAACTATAGCTAAACTTTTACGTCGGCATTGTTATTGTAACTGGAGATCTTAATGGTGATTATATAAAATTACCATTTTGATAATTAGAAACATCGTCAAATCAAAGGACCTTAAAAATGTTGTAAATAGATAATTTAGTTTAAATGTTTCTAAATGTTGTACAATGAAACCTATCTAAACAGAATAACCTTCGGACCAACTGATATATAAACAGAACCACCTTAGGACCAACTGATCTATAAACAGAACCACCTTAGGACCAACTGATCTATTAACAGAACCACCTTAGGACCAACTGATCTATTAACAGAACCACCTTAGGACCAACTGGTCTATAAACAGAACCACCTTAGGACCAACTGATCTATTAACAGAACCACCTTAGGACCAACTGATCTATTAACAGAACCACCTTAGGACCAACTGATCTATAAACAGAACCACCTTAGGACCAACTGATCTATAAACAGAACCACCTTAGGACCAACTGATCTATTAACAGAACCACCTTAGGACCAACTGATCTATTAACAGAACCACCTTAGGACCAACTGATCTATAAACAGAACCACCTTAGGACCAACTGATCTATTAACAGAACCACCTTAGGACCAACTGATCAATAAACAGAACCATCTTAGGACAAACTGATCAATAAACAGAACCACCTTAGGATCAACTGATCTATAAACAGAACCACCTTAGGATCAACTTATCTATAAACAGAACCACCTTAGGACCAAAAGATATATAAACAGAACCAATTTAGGAGCAACTGATCTATAAACAGAACCACCTTAGGACCAACTGATCTATAAACAGAACCACCTTAGGATCAACTTATCTATAAACAGAATCACCTTAGGACCAAAAGATATATAAACAGAACCAATTTAGGAGCAACTGATCTATAAACAGAACCACCTTAGGATCAACTTATCTACAAACAGAACCACCTTAAGACCAAAAGATCTATAAACAGAACCACCTTAGGATCAACTTATCTATAAACAGAACCACCTTAGGACCAACTGATCTATAAACAGAACCACCTTAGGACAAACTGATCTTTGTCTCAGGTCTACAAATATCAAACTCTATGGGAAATATTAACACTTAGAAAGAGAAATACAATAGAAAAGAGATATATAAATGAGTTATTGTATGGTATATATCTGTCCAAGATCCCACACTATGATATGACCTTTAACCTTCTGTATCTAAGTCACAAATGTCACTTCCTACAATAAATGTACTAATTATATATAGGGTCGACACATGTAAGTTGATGTTAACATAAGATTGTATAAGTATGGAAACGAACAAGTTGAAATAAGGAAAAACAGATGAAATAATAAAGAAATAAAGAAATGTTTGTGATCGACACATGTAAGTTGCTGTGAACATATACAATTGCATTAATATGGGCATGAGCAAGTTAAAATAAGGAAAAAGAGTTGAAATAATAAAGAAATAAAGAAATTTTATTTAAAATAAATATGTAAACAGAAAGTTAAAAAAGAGGGGGAGGGTAATTCCGTGCAACGAGTGCCTGTGGTCGACACATGTAAGTTTCTGTTAGCATATAAAATTGCATTAATATGGCCATGAACAAGTTAAAATAAGGAAAAAGAGTTGAAATAATAAAGAAATAAAGACATTTTATTGAAAATAAATATGTAAACAGAAAGGAAAAAAAGGGGGAGGATAATTTCGTGCCACGAATGCCTGTGGTTGACACATTTAAGTTGATGTTAACATAAGATTGTATGAATATGGACATGGAGAAGCTTAAATAAGGAAAAAGAGATGAAATAATAAATAAATACAGAAATTTTATTGAAAATAAATATGTAAAGCAGAAAGAAAAAAGGGGGATGGTAATTCCGTGCAACGAGTGCCTGTGATTGGGTCGTAAATAATGTTGATATATCAGGAGGTCATATTCCGACAAGTCCATACACCTTTTTTTATTGCCAAGATAAATCCTTTGATCTTTATGTTATAAATAATAATAAGGTGCAAAATAACTGAGTTGGCGTTAAGCACCAATCACTCACTCACTGAATACATCAAATTGGTGGGAGGGGATGCGTTCTTCTATTTTCATGTTATAATTTAATGATAAGGTGCAACATTGATCTATGTATGTTTCTTTTAATCCAATTTAATGAATAGGTCACCAAGAACTGAATAATATATCAATGAATATAGTTTCGCACTATATATTATTGGGTATGGTTCTTATATTGAGGGCGTTTTTAAACTCCAGCGGCACCACCGTATCCAATCTTACACACAATAACGTCCCCCTCCCCGTCCAAAGATCAACGATTAGCTATTGTTCCTGATTCATAAGCTCCGTGCACATATATATTGTATTTGCGGACAATGTACGTATGTTCTATACACAAAGAAAAAGGTTAAGCACCCCCATTTTTTTTTAAATGACAAATGATACGACAAGTAATCACGAGATTACTGACCAGATAATCTCAAGAACGCAACGATTACCTGCTAAGACATTACATTGGCTGTAAGAAACCACAACAAAAATCAAGAAAAATGTTAATTTAATGAATATTTAATCACAATATCACAAGGTCAGTTTCTGCAATAAAACATGTCCATTTTAGGTATTGACTTTCTCAGTTCAAAAAGCACGATAAGATTGTAATTTTACTTTCAAAACGTCACTTATGAAACACTTGACGACATCTATTGTTCAAAGTTCAGTACCGGGTGTAACCCGCACGTGCTTGGATGACGGCTTCAACCCTGCGTCTCATCCCTCCAGTTAGACGTCGGATGTCCTGTTGTGATAGCTGCTGTCATTCTCGATGCAATGCTGCTTCCAACTGACGAATGTGTTGCACATGAGGTACCCGAACCTGAATACGACGGCCTAGCATGTCCCAAATATGCGCTATGTGATTTAAATCCGGGCTCATGGCTGGCCAAGGAACAGAAGTCACGGCTTTACTTTTGGAGATAGGCGGTTACTGCTCTTGAACGATGAGTCGTGGCGTTGTCATCCATATACACAGGCCTTGTACTAGTGGGTGGTTGTCGAAATGGGGGACAATAACTGGTTGCAAGAAGTCTCTGGTGTACTGATCACCAGTTAGGTTGCCTTGTATGGTGATTAAATCCAACTTGCAGTCATGAGAGATACACCCCAAAACATTACTGAGCCTTCACCTTAAGGTACAGTTGGTTGGATGTTCCTTGTGGTATAGGCTGTATTTTTGTGTCTCCAAACCCTCATCCGGCCGTCGGTTACATGAAGCAGAAACCTGCTCTCGTCTGACCAATGGATCTTGCGCCATGTCCTTAAATTCCAACCACGTCGTGCTAAGCACCATGCCTAACGTGTTCGCCGATGTCGGTCTGCCAACAGTGGACGTTTAATGATTCGCCTTGACTTACGTCCCGCTGATTTCAGACAGTTTCTCACTGTTCTTGTTGACAGACGTATATTGGGCAGCCAGTGTTGTTTGAGTATGGGACTGGTTGCGAATGGCATCCATCTAACCAAACGCTGCAATGCCCTATCCTCAATATCAGATGTTACCCGTGGTCTGCCGGATCTTGGCAAGTCTTTCACATTGTTGGTTTGTGTGTGTTTTCTCACCAGTCGGCTGACTACAGTATAAATGTTTTAAAACACCGGACTTAAATACTTAAATTCGAAGAGTGAACATACTGAATGTTGTGTAATGCTCACTCACTCACTCACTCACTCACTCACTCACTCACTCACTCACTCACTCACTCACTCACTCACTCACTCACTCACTCACTCACTCACTCACTCACTCACTCACTCACTCACTCACTCACTCACTCCCTCCCTCCCTCCCTCCCTCACTCACTCACTCCTTATTGCTTTAATAAGATTGTAAGGATATATGGCCACGAACACGATATATAAATTATGGAATAAAAGATGAAAATATAAAATAAATTATATTCAAAATAAATATCTAAACAGAAAGTTTAAAAAAGGGGTTGGCAATTCCGTCCAACGATTGACTGTGATTCAAACAAGCTAAATATGATTTAAGAGGAAACTAATTTTATTATTGCAATAAAAACGTATATATCTTATTTAGTGCACACAACGCCTTCCTAGAATACCCTTCATCAGGTACGTTTCTAGAATAACCTTCATCAGGTACGTTTCTCGAATAGTCTTCATCAGGTACATTCAAGGTCAAATAATCTTAAGATCTTTGGGTGCCAGAAAACGAAAGGATCTGAAAAGGATACGGTCATGTATTCTTGGGGGAGTAACACCTTAGCCATTGAATTAGCTATTATGATTGATGAACAGTAAATTTCAATCAAAACGGAGTCAATGCCAAAGCTCTGACGACTGGGAGAATCATACCCCCGGGGAATACCCACGGCGAATAATACTCCATCAGCAGAGGTATCATCAACATTGACTTTAATTCAACGTTCACATTTTAACAGATTTTGTATTTGTTTTATTTATAGGACAATATCAATATAGAGAGAACCTTTGTTAGTTGGCATATCTTGAGTTTGATCCAAATGTAATATAGTTAACAATAAAATAAGTTGAATGTAATCTATATACCATCGTCATAATTACCACACGTAACCTGTAAGCTAACGCTTTGAAGTATAAAGATTTGCTGTGACATCTTTTGATAAAATTACAGGTATGAAATGTTTTTAAACAAGGATCGTCTTCATTAGTGCCAGTTAGAGCTTATTGACTGTCAGACAGATGGTGTGCTCACAGACATAAAAAACAGTATTTATCATTCGGTTACAGATTTGTGACAGGTAAGTCTATATCTATCATTCTACCAAATTGTATATGAAATTATTACGCTTAGCAACATTTAGATAGAGGTCAAAGTCTACATTCTACCAAATGGTATGCAAAATGCTAACGCTTCGCAATATCTAGAAATAATTCAAAGGTGTCGGGTATGAATGAACAATTCAATACACATTCGAGCGAATGCAACAGAAATTCGACTCAATATAATGTCAAATTTAAATGGCTGACACAGCAGACTAAACCTTTAGATGATTTCTATCTTGATAATATTAAAGCCATAAACACATAACTAGATAGTCATAGCAATGGTAAATTACGATGGAAAAACATTAACATGACTTAAGATTAACTGTTAAACCTTAGTACACATCGACGGCTTCGATCCTCGTTGAGAGCCACTGACCATTTAAATGTCATTAAGTCTTATTAAGTCCTGACAAAAGATTGACAACGTGGTATACAAACTTGGCGGAACAATGCATGACCCTTATAGGGAACACTATAACTTTAATATTTAGGTTTTTTTTTCAAGACAATGCCAAAGAATTAAAACCGGTAAATAGCGACGTATTTGTTGGCGTGTCTCCAAGGAAAAGATTGGCAAGATTTTAAGCTGTGGCTAAGCCACAGGCTATTGGTACCATAGCCTTCAAGAACGGTAACTCATGCTGTATGACGTATGGTTCACGTGCCACTCATTTATTACTGCGCATTGAAACATAGTTCTAATTAGCGTGCATTGAATTCGCAATACCTAACGAATAAATATGACAACTGACCACAATAAATTAATATACAAATGAGTTTCTATCATTCTAAATCTATTGAGACTGGAACTTTCAGCTGTAAAATTCTCAGAATGGAAGCGAAGGTATCTATTGTTTTGATCGCGTCGTCACTTCACTTCAATCTAAGATGTCAGAGCGAAGGTCTCATTTAAAAACAGTAAATATTTATCCCATTTAAGGATGTAAATATAAATATTCAAGGTTAATTAAGGATGTAAATATAAATATTCAAGGATAATTAACTATGAAAGATTGCAGAAAAAATATTCATCTTACAGAACGGTATCAATGTACTCCACAAATCAGATTTAATGTAAACTGTACACAGTTCAATCAAGAATAATGAAGTAAAGAACCAAAACCTACTATTTGCGCTGTTTTATGTGTTATTTATTACAATATTATGCATTTAATAATCATTTTACAAAGCAGTAACAAATGTAATTCAGAAGTCTAAGTGAATTTTACATAATTATTTTTCTAAATAAACCAAAAATAGTTGAAAATGCAAAACAAATAAAATAAATAAAACATCTAGGGCTAAGGATATGGGCACCTACGGAGATTCACAAGCCCTTTCCTGGCTCTCCGGACCCCAGATGATGTACCGGCTGAACCCCCTCTCTCATAGGGCCTGATTCTAAGGATGGATCAGTTTTTGCCCTTTTCAATTTAAGGTTCCATTTTCAATATCGCAGTCTATGTAGAAAATGTCTTCCTCTCTTCTAATAAGATATGTTAGATTACATTAAATGATACAAACTAAAAGTATAAATTAGTTTGTGTTACCATGTTTGAAAGAGTAATAGTACGTCCTTTGTATTAATTTGTAAAAATTGTTAATCTGGAAAAAAGAAAAAACTTTGTATGAATGAGGAAAGGACCGAATTTGATTACGACAAGCGAGCATATCCTAGGTCATTTTTGACACCGTTGGCCCGTATCAATATGTGCCTGGAAAGCTGCTATGTATAAACGGAAAGCTCACAAAGTCAAAATTGAAATCATCACTTTTGTCCTAATGTTTTAACGGTTCCTCACTGTCATTTTCAAGGCATATGTTAAGACAGGAAGCAGACCTAGCTGTATCTGTGGTCTCCTTTATTTCAACGTGAATGGGATAGATTCGATCAACAAAATCAACAAGCTTAGTATTATTTTATGAGGGGGCCAGGTTGGCTCAATGAGTTAGGTCGTTGGATCTAATAATTCGTACAAGCCTATCACCAATACGGCGTGGGTTCGCACCCAGCTTTGTAAATTACAAAAAGGGTGCACTCGACTCGCAGCTGCTAATGATGAAGCTTACCAGTTGCTTGCCCAGAATCGGTGGTTCTCTTCCGGTACTCCTGCTCCTTCCACCACTAAAACTGTTCGCCATGATATAGCTGAAATATTGCTGAAAGTGACGTTAAACACCAACAATTCAAATTCAAAATATTATTTGATGAAAGAATATTTTAAAGGAGTATATGATAGTTCATACAATTCATGCAGTTTTGATGCAGTTTTATCCTTGAAATGCATTAATGTGTATGCTTACGGACCTCCACTAACTCTTACGGTTTCGAATTCCAAAATTTAAACTAAAAAACGTTAATACATTTTTAAAAACAATAATAATAATCTTTATGGGTTATTCTAATATGACGTCACGTATTCGGTAGCAATCAAATATAGGCCACACATGCGCGCTGAGCTACGAAAAAACCACCTACATAAACACTGACTATTTTCAGAAAATTCTTCATGGTTAGCGATTTTCTATTATTGTTTATCTAAAAATTGTTGAAATAAATGAAGTTAAAATTAAATAAATCCTAGTCAAGTCTTATCATAATTAAACTCCTATAAACACGGCTTTGTTTACCTTTCGTTCAGTCTCCATGTTTATCTCCCTTTATCTCCGATCAGACTGGCTGAGTTCAACTGGTAATTTCGTTGTTAATCATCTAAAGTTGTTTATTTGTAATAAAATTTATATTGAACCTTGTCAATGAAATTATTTTCGGTATTTTAAGCCACAGTTTCAACAACAATTTCGCTTTCAATCTCTTAATTCTCAATTTTACCATTTTAAAATTCCGTAGCCAGCGCATCACCTTGACCGCCTCGAATTTTAAAATTACCGTATTTGTCCTATTAGAATCGAAATAATTCATGCTATCGCTCGTGGTTAAATATTCATGAATATAATGCCTACCCATATTTGAATAACAATAAAGTATGGGCGCCATGAATTATTTCTTAATTAATGAACCAAGATTAATTGATTCCAAGATGCTACGTGTTTAGAAGACATATTCAACACATTTTAAAAATACCATTGGTCCAGAACATAACAGTTTCGCTCTGTGTATCCCTGTTCTTCGATCTGTAATAATGCACCTTTATTTGCCGTAGAAAAATCTCAGATTTCCGCACAATAGCGTAAGTTTGGCTTATGCAAATGTTTTCAAAGTTTGTGTATTTGACTGTTTAACAGATACAGCTGTATGGCAATTCGCCCCAGCCAACTATACTATGGTGATAGCATTTATTGACACAGTCCACAGACAATACAAAATAGAACACCAAGAAATTTGCATTTGTTTAAGTTGTTTCTTGTTTATGATATGCTTTGCAGTCCTTTGTCGTTGACTAAACGTCTTGATTTTAAGCGAAGTTAAATTGATCACACTATACTACTGCCAGTCAATGCTCGTTTTTAACTGACTATTAGCTAAGATGGTAGAATATGTTGGTAAGAGACTGTTACTCTTATGACTCTTTATTTATATCCGATGTTATACTTTCCCGGGTACAGTCAAAGGTTTTGGTTCGCGTTGTCTCAATCACACCATCATGTCATAAGGCACGCTTGAAGGTACCAAAGGGGTAATCAGAATTTGTAAATTGACGCAGGACATACAACGCAGTAGTCAAAAGAACAAGGACAAACAACGATCTACAAACATTGTACATTAAACTAAATATCGAGAGCAATGAGCCCCAAAAAAAAACATGAGGTGAACTCGAGTGTTCCGAAAGGGCAAGCAGTTTCTGCTCCACCAGTGGCACCTGTTGTGTTTCACTAGTATATAACTTATACATATTGTTGAACGTATTCTCGTCCTGAGTATGCACGAACTATTAACCGATGTTTGTTATGCAACAGCTATGCTTTGTGTAACACTTTACTTCAACCTGAAAGTATACCTCTTCATGCAGCCACCAGTCATTTAATCGCTGTTCGTGTCACTGACGTCCTATTTTCCCTCAGGCTGGGATCGGACCGATAGTTAAATAAATATTTAAAGAAATGAAATAATAATGTCTATATACTTTATACATGTACAATTGACAATTTATGCATTGATACCTTGTATTTGTGAGTAGAAAAGGTACATATACATAGTAGAATGTATCATCATTTAACAATTATAAGATTCTGCTAGTCACCATCTTTAACTTGTCAATTGCGAAATATTGAAGACCTTGTGTTGTCTTGGAGAATTTTAAAAATAACAATCAAAGTACTCCTTCGTTGAATATTTCGGTTTTTGCATGTTATATGTATTACGGTATTTCATGTATAATTAACCAATATCTATTGGTCTATCGTCATAGAAATTTGTCGGTCGTCATCATGATCTGGTTGACCGTAACGAAATATCCATATCTCAAATGATAATGGATAATTTATTTTTTTCGTATATTTTTTTCTTTCCTCTATCATTGCAAATACTTTTACCGGACTTGACTGTATATATGAGTAATACGGCGGTTACCTTATCAGAAGCAGTAAGTGCAAACTCTTCGCGAGCACCTACATTTCCCATCGGTTTCTTGGTTGGGTCTGTGTTGCTCACTTTTTGTTTATGCTGTCCTATTATGCGTCTTTACGTTCGGAGTTCCATGTTATGATGTCTGTTACGATTTCCGCATACAAACAATGTTTGTATGATGATTCATGTCTTAGTTACATTAGCTGTCTTTGTATGCATATAGTGCTGTTAAACACATATTGTGTTGTGTTTTTGTTTTGTGCGTCTTCTTTTTGTGTCTCGTGTACCCAAAATGTTGCCAGTTTCTATTGGTTGTCCATTTATGAAAAAAAAGACATATAAATGTTCTCTCAAAGAGATTAACATACTTTCCACCAGTCTTGCTTGTCCAGTATTTATTTCAATATATTACGAATTTAGTCTGTTACACATATTGTCATTGGTTCTTCAGCCCTGAATGTCAGCATATATTCGGAAAACAGACGGGGTATATATTTCAGTCCCCAAAAAAGATTAAAACATGGACGACAAAACATTACGCTTCACTGAATCAATGGTATAATACGGAATAATAAATGTATTTTTAACAAATTAAATCCTGTTTTTATACTCAAAACGGCTGCATGAACAACAAAATATTGCAACGGTTAATTCCGTCACAAATACCTGAACGATTCAGCAAACTCCTATGTTCCACCGCTGTACCATAACAAATAAATAAAACGTTGATCCTTGAAAACTTTCGACGTCATGGGGCCATACCAAGGTTGTATTTACATGTAGTTAACATTTAAATTATTCAAATTGTTTCGCAAACCCGTTGTTTTGTTATGTGATATATTAATGTTATATTTATAAAGCTTATAAAATTTACTACATACGAAACTGTATTGATTTAGAAATTTAGTACAGTATTTTTCTTCATGAGACACCTTATACATGAAATATGACGCGACACATATTTTGACGTCATTGAAAAATGCAATAGAAAGTACCCATTTTTGCCCTGGGGAGGATGTTGAATATTATGTTTTCATTATCAGTTTTACATAAACGTTTCTCTAACATTGCATTGTTAAGGTTTGTGCTTTATCTCTATAAGGAAAGGTAGTATGATACTATGAAATCTGAAATTAAAAAATATATTATGTATTTAGGTCAAACATAACGATTTTCGTCAATGTACGAAACTCAATGTCAACATGCAACTCTTGTTATGGCATAATAATTTTCTCCTTGGGAACCATTGCACACAATTTAATCAACTTTGGACTACTATGGCTTGCTATGTCCTCCTTAGAGCTTTTAATCGTATTGAAAAACAAATTACTGCCATACATTTTGTTTTCTTTTTCATTTGCATATCATCGCAAGAACAGCTACACAAATGTAAATGGATTGAAAGTAAATTTGATATCAACATTTGTATACTTCAAAGGATGTCTATAGTCGATCTTGTTAGAAAAGTTTGAAGATACCAAAGGGGCAATCATAATTCGTATATCGAAGAAGAACAGACAACACAATGGCCAAAAGAAAAAGTACAAAAGGGCAAACAACGATCTACAAAACATACATATAAAATTAAAGATCGAGTAACAAGAACCCCACTAAAAACTGGGGGTGAACTCATGTGCTCCGGAAGGGTAGGCAGTTCCTCCTCCACTAGTGGCACCCGTCGTGTTAATATAACTACAAACCCGGTAATAAGCTGTGAATGAGGAAAGGACCGGGAAGTGTTTAAGACAAGTGCAACATATCCGTGGTAATTTGTGACACAGATATTCCATAACGGTAAACCAAGTCATGGTGGCGATCGGAAAATTTCAACTGTCTGTGTGTGTGTGTGTGTGTGTGTGTGTGTGTGTGTGTGTGTGTGTGTGTGTGTGTGTGTGTGTGTGTGTGTGTGTGTGTGTGTGTGTGTGTGTGTGTGTGTGTGTGTGTGTGTGTGTGTGTGTGTGTGTGTGTGTGTGTGTGTGTGTGTGTGTGTGTGTGTGTGTGTGTGTGTGTGTGTGTGTGTGTGAGCGCGCGCGCGTGCCTGCCTGCCTGCCTGCCTGTCTGTCTGTCTGTCTGTGTTTGTGTCTGTGTCTGTGTCTGTGTCTGTGATTTACCATTGAATTATGCTACTTTAGATTAAGGTATCATAGAACTTCTATGTTGTCATAATCGATCGGTAGGCGTATCTTTTTTTGACTATCGGACCTTCGGACTATCGGCCTTCTGACTACCGGGCCGGCACATGTTTGCTAAGGAACTCCTCGAAAACTTGATCGGGTCAAGATTTGATCAATAAAACGCTTGATAAATTGATCAGGTAACACGTCTTTATGATGGTAAAATGTGCAAAGAACAGTAATAAAATTTAGATTTTTAATTATTACTTAATTAAAAATTATAAAAGGAGGAGGGTTGTAAAAGTCAAACGTTCTTTATGCTATTCTTATTAACAACTAGCAGTGTTTCAAACCACATACTCTTATGCAATGGAGTTACCCACCTTCTAGTTATTCTTCTAATTACAGGATTAAACTCTAAGGTTAGAGTGTGAAACAACAATATCAATGATCTGTCACCTAGTCTTCATCAACTTATTACCCATGTTTCACTATATTGTGTTAATTATTATCTGCATTTGTGGATGTGCTTGATATTTTTGTAGTTATTGTATTTTTATTATTTGCATGGAGTGAACATACGTTGTGCTATTGCTTTGCTCAATCCCATTGCTGTTGTATTTGCAATAAAATAATATTAAATCTAACCAATGCCCCCTCCTTTTGTTTCAAATATCATTTATATTTGTGTATGAGCTTGATTTCTTGTCACTATTACATGTGTATTATTTGTATGTAGAGGACAAGTCCATACGTTGTGATAACTTTGTGTTCACTCTCACTAGCTGTTTTATTTGCAGTAAAATTGTATTAAATGGTACACATATCCCCCCTTTTTTCTAACTTTCTGTTTACATATTTATTTTCAATAAAATGTCCTTTTTATGTTATTTCTTTGTTTCTTTTATTTAATGTGTTCGTGTCAATATCCATCCAATCTTAATGGTAACAGCAGCTGACATGTTCCGAACCTTTATATTCTAATATGTAACAAGTGTGGACACAGAAATGTGCTGTCCAAAAGGCAAGTGTGGATGTCAATATTTCATATTATTAACTTTAAAAAGAAAAAAATCGTGGACACAGGGGTCCTGGATTTTTTAATAAAAAACTAATCCTGGATTATTATTTTTGCTTAAAAGTCCGGTCCTGTGTTTTTATTTCAAATTTTCATCATATCCCCCTCCCCCTCTCAAGGGAAATAAAATTGAATCATTAATAATAAATTAATAAAAAATAAATTCAGATTTTCTATTTAAAATAAATCTCATTTACAAAACCACTGATATTTGTTCAATTTTTAACGCTGATTTAAGCTTTAGTCGCAACAATTTTTTATTTTTCTCTTTAAACTGTCGAAACATAACATTTATTTAACTGTAAAATTCACAAATAAATTTCACCCCAACCCACCCTTTTTCCCTTTTTTTCTTGTTTAAATCAATGATCAACAATTTTCCAGAATCAAACAAATGAATAAATATAACATAGATTTCTTTTACATGGATCTTTTTACCATGCGTTTTCAGTGTGTTTTAAATCGGTCATCCAATCAGGACGCTCATTATTCTTGTCGAAGATTAAAATACATCGCTAAAATTACCTGTGGGCGTTTCCCCACTTCAACTCGTAAATTTACATAGAAATCGGAGATATTTCGTCATAAAACTTCACACATGGTTTTGTCTATCATATTTCTTGAAGACAAACATAACATTGTAATGCATTTATCAATATTTTATGAGTATCAACAGTTTTTTCAACATCGTATCTGTTTCTCGATACAGCCGCAATTTCAACTCGTAGATTTACATAGAAATCGGAGATATTTCGTCATATTTTGTGTGTATCTGGTGGTACTACAAGATCCCAAACTATGATATGACCTTTAACCTTCTGTATCTATGTCACGAGTATCACTTCCTACTATACATATATAGGTACCTGATCAAATCGCCGCAGTTAATATCTCCCCTATATTTAACAAAATTGCCCCCACTTCAAATCGGCCACAAACAAATCCGCCTCCACATTAATCAATATCGCCCCAACATTTTTTGTTGTAAATAATAATAGTTATGATTATATTACTATTATTATTGGTTTTGACAACGACATTCTGATAAGTAATAATTGAGATAATATATATATATTACCGACAATAAAAATTACAGTATTGTTTAATTATGTCCGTTAAGTGAAGGTACTCCGGCTTCTACCACCACTAAAACAGGTCGCCATGATATAGCTGAAATATTGCTGAAAGTGGCGTTAAACACAATAAATAAATAAATCAAATAAATATGAAAAATATATGAACGAATACTTCGAATATATGACTTGATATGCGGTTTTCATATTGATAACACATATTAAAATGGGGGTGTTTTTAAACTCCAGCTTCACCACCTTAAGCAATTGTATCTAATGTTAGTATATGTAACCCTCCTCCTCCCCACACACGCACGAAACACCCCTTTCCTAAACGATCCAGCGTCACCACCGTAGCCAATTTTACCTTAGATTAAATTATGTACCCCCACTCCCCACCCTCACACAAAAACAATCCAACTCACACAACACCTCGAGATCGACGACTAGCTATTCTTCCTGCTTTATAAGCTCAGTGCAAATATATTGTATATTCTCGGACAATGTACGTATATTCTATATATAAACGTCCTCATATCAGAACAGTTAGTTATATCTAGTAATGACTCAGCATCCTATGTTAACACAGTTTTCTATGGAAGATTGTTTTGCAAAACTTCCATGTAAAAATATCATGTAAGCGGCATTTTTTTGTTAATTGTAGACTTGATTGAAAGTGTTTAATAACAAGCATTGTAACTGTTTAAGCTTCAGAATGAAATGCATTGGTAACATCGAAGAAAACAATATTTCAAGATGGCTGCTCTTATGCATGTACATTATTACTTGCAATAGTTTATGTTCGACGTTTTCTTTTCAGAAACGCTAACATGACAACAGCAGCAACACAATGTTGCAACATCTGTGATCATGACAACGAATCTAAATTGGCGGCCACCTGGTGCCCGGACTGTGAGGATTTCCTGTGTACCGACTGTAACATGCACCATGCCAAATCGTCATCAACCAAACAACACACCGTAATTTCCATGGAAAATTACCAGAATTTACCCAGTTCTATTGTATCTATTAAGAACAGATGCAACAAACATGGCTATAAGTACGAATTATACTGCTCGATTCATGACGTTCCTTGTTGCGTTATGTGCATAAGAGATGATCATCGCCATTGCCAAGAATTACGTCCCATTCTTGAGGTAACAAAAGATGCCAAGTCATCGACGGCCATTGTGCACATAGAAAGAGATCTCGAAGACATCGACGCCGCATTTGAAAAAATGAAGTCAGATATCACAAATAATATTACTGAAATTGATCAACAAAAAAGAAAATTTTTGTCCGATATTTCAGACATGCGCAAGTCATTTAACGACCATTTAGATCAAATTGAAAACCAAACAGTTGAAGAGATGGTTTCAGTAGAACAAAATTTACAAGTACAATTAAAGAATGTATTGGCTTCCATGGAAGCCAAAAGAACTGATTTTGATCATATCCGGCAAGATGTGAATAATGTAAAGAAATATGCCAGTAACCTCCAAGCTTTCATAGGAGTGAACGAAATGACCAGTGTTGTGGATGGAGAAGTTAAGAAACAGAAAGGGGCATTCAATTACGACCTTTATGAACTGAAACTTGACTTTCCATCAGAATTGGAATCTTTTGTGAAAAATGTTTCTAAATTTGGTGTTGTATCTGTTACAGAAAAGCATTGTTGTACCAGTCTTGTAAAAGAATTTGAATTGCAAGCGCAGATTTCACAGGAAAACAAGCTAGGTGTTATACCACAACTCACAATGAAGACGACTGTCAATTTTCCAACTAAGGATAAGAAGTTTGTCTTTATAGCAGGTTGTGACATATTACCGGATGGCAAACTTGTATTCGCTGAAAGAGAATGCAAACGGTTGTTGATGTTTTCTAATAACGGAAATTACGAAAAAGACATTGTCCGGTTTTCAAGTACCCCGTGTGATGTTTCATACACAGGAGAAAACATTGTAGCTGTTACAATTTCCGACAAACAAGAAGTCGTATTTGTAAACGTCATTACTAACACCATTACAAACACGGTAGATATTGGCCATGAATGTTGGGGAACCGATTTCAACATGAATCGTCTAGCTATTCGAGTAATACACCCATCTATATCAAATTACATTGTATATTTAGATCCTAAAGGTAAATTGATTGATCGGGTCAATATTCCCGGTAGGACCTCAACACGCATATCATTGCGTGATGATACCATTAAGTTTACGGACTGGAAAACCAATACGATTTACTGTTATACATTAACAGCACAAGAGATTTGGACCTTCAAAGACGAAAGCGTCTTACGAGGACCAGTGGGAATTGCCTTAGATAAAAATAGCAACGTTTATGTGGCTGGTAAGGGAACAAACAACGTTGTTGTACTTTCACCTGATGGTAAAAACTGCAGACAAATCTTAACCAAAAGTGATGGGTTGGATGAACCGTATTCATTACGTATCAACATTGACCGTAACGAGCTTCTGGTATGTAACTTGAGTGGTCCAGCATTTCTTTTCTCTCTGAATTAAATGTAAGCTGTGCTACTGGACGTTATCAATGTTGACAGAGAACTAGTACAACTTATTGTAGTATTGGTGTTAAAGTTGTGTACAGTGAAACGTTGACAGTGATGTTGATGAGGACTTATAGTATTAATAAAACTAAGATAACCATAGCTGATTTTTTGGCTTCCTGTTTAGGTCCTTTGGCTTCATTGCTCCCAAAACTAAAATAAATATTATTTGGGATTGCAATTTTTTAATTTTTTGCGTACCTGATGAAGCTTGTTCCATAAACGCGCCGTGCGCACTAAATTTGATAACTACATTTCTATCATTTATAGATATATATTCCTATCTGTATATTGATCTTCCAATACCTACATCTATGTAAGTTAAATGATATATTACTAAACTTGAATGTGGGGGGGGATGGGGGGGGGGGTGGGGGGGGGGGGGGGGGGTCATTTTTGTAATCTAAAATAAAAATGTAAAAGTACCCTACACGACTCCTACCATCATCTGCAGTTGGTGAATATTTCAGCATGAAATGGCACCCTCATTAATTGACATTAACGAAAGTTCATTGTTAAGAAAAGTTTGAAGATACCAAAGGGGGTAGTCAGAATCCGGAAATTGAGGAACGAAAGACAACTCAATGACCAAAGGAAAAAGAACAAACAACGATCTTTAAAACACTACACAGAAAACTAAAGATTGAGTAAAAAGAATTCCACTCAAAACCGGTGGTGAACTATATTTGTGTCACGAGTGTCAAAAGAAAGAAATATATATGTAATTATTAAATTAAAAATGTATGTATTTCTTTACAAAAATAAACAAATTACAAAAAAAGTAAAAAATTCAAATATGTTAAAGGTTATATTTAAGCTAATTAATTAAACATTTTATCATATATTTGTCCATTTTTTCTGTCGTGTTGGGGCCAGATATGTTTAATTGATTTAATGTTGTTTAATCACAAGTCAACAATATTTCTCCAATATTCATGACAGAGAACATGTTAACAAACAATAAGAAGAGCATGAAGATAACAAAGGATGTCATCAGAATCCGTAAATCGAAACAGGACAGATATAGCAATTGCCAAAAGGACAAGGACAATGACAAAATGACAAGCAATGATCTACAAAATGCTTCCCCACTAAAACCGAGAATGACCTCAGATACTCAAGAAGGGTAAGCAGTTCCTGCTCCACTAATGGTACCCGTAGTGCTATTCTAGTTACAAATCTGGCGATTAGTCATGAAAGAGGAAAGGACCGTGCATTGCTTACGATACGTGTAACATATCCGGGATACATTGCGACAAAGATATTCCGTAATGGTGAAGCAAATCATCGTGGCAACCGTAAAACTTTCGAACTGATGATGAACCAATAGGTATCGTTGGTTCAGCAGTTTCCTAGACAGCAGCAACCAGTTGTCAATGAATTCCTGACAGGAACCACAAGCTCTGGAATATCGGATCAATTGAGAGATAAATCATACGGTTGAAAGTGGGTATCTATGGATGAGATGTCCTGTTACAAATAATAAAGCACGTGGATAAAAGAGGAACCTATGGACTGAATGTCCTGTTTACTAACAATAAATCACGTTGTTAAATTGAGTACATATTGATGGGATGTCATGATTCCAAGCAATACATCACCAGGTTAAATGGAGTACCTATGGATGGAAACTCCTGTTTCCAAACAATGAATCAACTGGATAACAGGGAAAACCTAGGAATGGGAAGGCATGTGTACAAACAATAAATCACGTGATTACAAGGGCATGTTTACAAATAATTAATCAAATGGTCAAAGAGTTTTCATAAAGGGGCCAATACAAATTAGATGATACTAAAGGGGTAATAAGAAGCTGTAAATGTACGAAGGACAGACAATGCAAAGAAAAAAGACAAAGAGACAAACAATAATCTACAAAACACGAGACAGAAAACTAAAGATCGAAGAACACAACCCAACTAAAAACCGAGAGTGAACTCAGGTGCTCCGGAAAGGTAAGCTTTTCCCGCTCCACATGTTCCACCCGTTGTGTTACTCCTGTTATAACCCCGGGGATAGCCCATGAATGAGGAAATGATCGAATTTGATTACGAAAAGCGGAATATATCCTAGGTCATTTTTGACACAGTTAGCACGTATCAATATGTGCCTGGAATGCTGCTATGCATAAACGGAAAGCTCACAAAGTCAAAAACTGAAATCATCACCTTTTTCGTAATGTTTTAACGGTTCCTCACAGTCATTTGCACGGCGTATGTTAAGGCAGGAAGCAGACCTAGCTGTATCTGTGGTATCCTTTATTTCAACCTGAATGGGATAGATTCGATCAACAAAATCAACAAGCTTAGTATTATTTTATGAAGGGGCCAGGTTGGCTCAATGAGCTAGGTCGTTGGATCTAACAATACGGCGTGGGTTCGCGCCCAGCTTTGTATATTACAAAAAGGGTGCACTTGACTCGCAGTCGCAAATGATAAAGCTTACCAGGTACTAGCCCAGGGTAGGTGGTTCTCTTCAGGTACTCCGGCTTCCTCCACCACTAAACTTGGTGGCCATGATATAGCTGAAATATTGCTGAAAGTGGCGTTAAGCACAAAAATATTCAAATTCAAAATATTATTTTGTGAAAGGATATTTGAAAGGAGTATATAATATTTCATACAATTCATGCAGTTTTGATGCAGTTTTATCCTTGAAATGCATTCATGTGTATGCTTACGGACATCCACTAACTCTTAGGGTTTCGAATTCCAATATTTAAACTGAAAATGTTTAATACATTTTTAAAAACAATAATAATAATCTTTATGTGTTATTAATGAACAAAAATTAATTGATTTGTTCTCGGAATGGACACTAAAAGTGCCCCAAATTCCAAGATTCTACGTGTTTAGAAGACATATTCAACACTTGATATAGTGAAACAAGACACATTTTAAAAATACCAATGGTCCAGCACATAACAGTTTCGCTCTTTGTATCCCTGTTCTTCGATCTGTAATTATGCACTTTTATTTGCCGTGGAAAAATCTCAGATTTCCGCACAATAACGTAAGTTTGGCTTATGCAAATGTTATCAAAGTTTGTGTTTTTGACCGTTTAACAGATACAGCTGTATGGCAAAGCGCCACATCCAACTATACTATGGTGATAGCATTTATTGACACAGTCCACAGACAATACATAACAGAATACCAAGAAATTTGCATTTGTTTAAGTTGTTTCTTGTTTATGATATGCTTTGCAGTTTTTTGTCGTTGACTAAAAGCCTTGGGCTTAAGCGAGGTTAAATTGATCACACTATACTACTGTCAGTCAATGCTCGTTTTTAACTGACTATTAGCTAAGATAGTAGAATATGTTGGTAAGAGACTGTTAATCTTAGGACTCTTTATTTATATCCGATGTTATACTTTCCCGGGTACAGTTAAAGGTTCTGGCTCGCGTTGTCTCAATCACACCATCATGTCATAAGACACGCTTGAAGGTACCAAAAGGGTAATCATAATTTGTAAATTGACGCAGGACATACAACACAATAGTCAAAAGAACAAGGACAAAAGGAGAAACAACGATCTACAAACATTCTACACTAAACTAAATATCGAAAGCAATGAGCCCCAATAAAAACAGGAGGTGAACGCGAGTGCTCCGGAAGGGCAGGCGGTTCCTGCTCCACCCGTGGCACTTGTCGTGTTACATTAGTATATAACTTCTACATATTGTTGAACGTATTCTCGTCCTGAATATGCACGAAATATTAACCGATGGTTGTTATGCAACAGCTTTGCTTTCTGTAACACTTTACTTCAACCTGAAATTATACCTCTTCATGCAGCCAACAGTCATTTAATCGTTGTTCGTGTCGATGACGTCCTATTTTCCCTCAGGCTGGGATCGGACCGATAGTTCAATAAATATCTAAAGAAATGAAATAATAATATATATATACTTTATACATGTGCAATTGACAAGTCACGAATAGACCGGGAAGTGCTTACGACAAATGGAACATGTCCGTCGTAAATTGCAACACAGATATTCCGTAACTGTTAACCAAGTCATCGTTCCGACCGAAAAACGTCCGAAGTGTTGACTTCAATTTAACCAATATACAGAAATCCTTGGTTCAGGGGCTTTTTTGTTAGCAGAAACCCTTGATCAAGGAGATTCTGACAGAAATAACAAGCTCTCGAATATCGGATCAACCGAGAGATAAATCATGTGGTTGAAAGAAGGCATCTATGGATGGAATACAAACAATGAATCACGTGGCTAAAAAGTGGGTACCTATGCATGGGATGTCCTCTTTGCAAACAATAAATCACTTGGCTAAAAGTGGGAACCTATGAATGGGATGTCCTCTTTATAAACAATAAAACATCTGGTTAAAAAAGGGTACCTATTGGTGGGATGTTCTGCTTACAAACAATTAATCACGTGGTTAAAAGAGGGTACCTATGGGTGGGATGCCCTGTTTACAAACGATGAATCGCGTGGTTAAAAGTTACACCTATACACCTAATGGTGGGATGTCCTGTTAATAAACAATGAATCATGTGGTTAAAAAAGGGTGCCTATGGGTGGGATGTCCTGTTTACAAACAATAAAGCACGTGGCTAAAAAGTAAACAGTCTTGTTTACAAACAATAGATCAAGGGATTAAAAGGAGACACATATGGATAGGAAGTCCTGTTTACAAACAATAAGTCACGTAGATGAAATCGGGTACCTGCAGATTGGATATCCTCTTTACAAATAATAAATCATATGGTTAATCGCCGATATGTACGGATGGAATGTCCTGATTGTCACAATTACAACGGAAGAAGATGGATAGGATCTTTTATTCCACTACAATCCGCCATAAACGTCAAGTCCGAATACGCTGTACATAACTCATTGACAGCTGGTGCATCATGTATTTTACCAGCAGTGAGCTTAAAACTGTCCAAACACCAGACACACATTCACATCCCACCATGACGGTGACCTGTGTGGCTATATGTCCTCCACAACTCCCTCTATGAGAGGTTGTACTTCACAGCAAAGAAATTAGGTTCTATTTATATACTCGTGTTCAATCAAGAGTTCAGTTATTATCAATATTATTCATTCGGTTGACCTGATAAATAAACAAATTCAAATAATAAAAAGCGAATCAACCAATCTATTTATTTCACGAGTTTCAAGTGTTCATCATTCTCTGTTCTATGTATAAAACATTTCTTCTTCTTGTTTATGTATTACGAGTTTTATTATGATGTTGGTTTTCATTTTATTGATAAAAATGTTCACGTCGTGTAACAAAGTGTTTTCAGACTCAATAGAGATATCTGACTGTTTCCCACAACAACAAATAAACAAACCAAAAGCACACAGCAGGCAATATTTGATTGATTGATTAATTGATTGATTACGTGATTGGTGTTTAACGCCAACTTTAGTAATATTTCAGCTAAGCGATATTTGAACACCACAAATAGCTAATAAATGTATCATAACTTCCTATCAGGACAGATGTAATTTCCACCTGACTGGAGTATTGTGAAAAGAACATATTCTCCTGCTATATATATCAAGTGATAGACCCTCGTTTGTAGACATTCTAAGGAGAAAAATACATACATGTTCCAAATGCAAAATGGTTGATGGATCATTGAGTGAGTGATTGTTGTTTAACGCCAACTCAGCAATTTGTCAGCTATATCGTGGTGAGAACAAGTTAATTTTCAATGAAATGATGATGAGGCTCGCTTGCTACTAGACCAAAGTTGTTAACTGTATTTTAATAGTGCTAGCTCACTGAAACAACATATGAGGGAGACAGATTTACATAAGTTTAAAAGCTTGTTTCTGAATCCCATTGTACATTGTTTCAGTATATATATTTGAATACTTGTATGCTGAAATTTCATGAAATAAATATTGTTTAAACTAAACAACAGTCCTCAGGCAGACATATAGTTCCACTCGGACACATTATCCTGATTCAGAGCCCATGCACCAGGTAGATATCTAGCTCCACTCGGACACATTATCCTGATTCAGAGCCCATGCACCAGGTAGATATCTAGCTCCACTCGGACACATTATCCTGAGTCAGAGCCCATGCACCAGGTAGATATCTAGCTCCACTCGGACACATTATCCTGATTCAGAGCCCATGTACCAGGTAGATATCTAGCTCCACTCGGACACACTATCCTGATTCAGAGCCCATGCACCCGTCTTTCCTCTTTTCTCCATAATGTTGCGTGCTTAGCAGAGAAGCAACACAAACAATTTTATAGTCTTTGATTTGACCCTATCGGGGCTCGAATCCACGATCTACCGCACTCGATGCGTGCACGCTAACCATTTCACCATCGATGCCGGATCAATTTTCTTTACACTGTGTTTTCTTCAAAGTAATAAAGCCATACAATTTTGTAACAAAAACAAATGAAACAAATTATGTACAAAAAAGATGAAGTAATACATATGTAGTAAACCTTCACGGGAGAAATTAATAAATGACAAATGATATACAATACAATATACAAGTATGTACGAACTGTAACGTGTAAAACAATACCAAGTTATATCCCTCACTGTTGAACCCGAGTTACTTCCCTTTAATCAATAAAATCTAAATCTGCTCAAGGTTATTTCCACTATCTAGAGTAAACAATTTTATTACGACAAATAAAGTCTCGTGTTTGTTTTGATTACATTTTAAGATCAATAATGTATTTACTATGAAGTTAGACAATACAATTAGAGTTACCTAAGTACAGCAGAAAACATGAAATATTTCAACATTACGCTTGATTGTTTCATTGTGCTTAACGCCACTTTCAACAGTATTTCAGTTATATGGTGGCGGACAGAAAACCTCAGTGCGAGGTGTAAAACATTATGTCATAAAGTTGGTCAGTGACTTGCGGCTGGTCGGTAGACTAGTATATATGTATAGATAAAGAATTAAATTAATGCCATTTTCACAGCAGTTAAATTTGGGCAACAAACATTATATAATGTTCGATGGTTTCAGTATGATTCCCGTTACACTGTTCGCAGAATTTGCTAAGAGAAATATCATACTTGAATAAATGTTTATTTGAACTACTTAGTCCAAGTCAAAGTCTTGCGTGTGTATTTTTTTCATGACTATGTCCAAGACAGTAAACGGGATTAGTCCTCTGTCCGTCAGTGTGTTGGATTATTTTATTTAAACTAGGAACTAATATGGCTGAAAAGACATCTTTGGGTAGACTAATCCAATCTCTTATAGTGACTGGTAAAATGAATTGTCATACATGACAGTTTTAGCTCTTATAGGAATCAAAGTAGCGTTAAACACCATAACGTCAACAGGTTCTTTAATGACTGATTATTATGTCCTTACTGATCGGGAAATAAAACATTTAAAGGTTTGGACCCATAACACTAACTTACCCCCCCCCCCCCTTTTTCCCTTTCCCTCCCTTTTGTTTTTATAGAAATGCTTGCAGCAACCCCGGAAAGTGAGCGGTCATCGTGTATTTGTGTGTAAGGTGTAACGATGTTCCCTCTTTTTACGATTTTTCTGTTTGAGTTTTTAACTTTCCCAACAGGGCGGTATTTTATTATTTTATCTCTATCTTTATCTTAACAATATCAACATATCTCACATGACTAGTAAACTCATTCACCTCCTGCTAGAAAAACAGATTTGAAGTATGAAGATTTGATGTGACATCTTTTGATATAATTACAGGTATGGAGATTATGTTTGGCGCAGAGTCCGTTTTCCTTCACGTTAATTGGTTTCATGTCAAAAAGGGACATATGAAACGTCTTCCATGGTGTCAGTTGACTGTGTATGTCAAAAAGGGGTGTGTGCACAAACATTGAGAGTATTTATCATTCGGTCACTGATAAATTTGTCACAGGTCTACAAATATCATTCTACCTAACTTATATGGGAAGTCATGACAGTTGGAAAGAGGTATAATATGAATATAGTCCTATATTATATCGTATCTCGTCTATCTCATTGGGGGAGCAGGTACTTCTTATATAAAGATATATACAGTAGTGCCACTGGAGTACAGATATCATTCTGCAAAACCTGTATGGTAAATCCTTAACAACTGGAAAAGAGGAATAATTTTGGTAATATATCGTATATCATACAAGTCACTGGGGAAGAAAGGTTTGGTACTTCCTAGATAAAGAGATATATATATATATATATATATATATATATACAGTTATAAGTGCCACTGGGATGATTAGATCCACAAATATCATTCTATCAAACTGTACGGTAAATCCTTAACAATTGGAAAGAGAAATAATATGGATGTAGGGACTATGATATATCGTAGCTCGTACCACTCACTGGGAAGGGATTACTTCCTTCACAAAGATATACACATGAATGTCGCTGGAATGGGTAGATCTGTTAGAGTACATACAATCTATGTCCCTCTCCTGCTGCAATAGCATTAAAATATTTGATTTGTCAACCCTCTACACAACTATTCCTCACTCTAAGCTGAAGGACAAATTAAGGGAGTTGGTCCAATTGTGTTTGATAAAGAAGAATGGCCAATCCATTTTTTAAACAATGATAATAATCTTTATGGGTTATTGATGGACCAAAATTAATTGATTTTTTTTTCGAAATGGAGACTAAAAGTGGCCCAAATTCCGAGATTCCACATGATTATAAGCCATATTTAACACTTGATATAGTGAAACAAGACACATTTCAAAATACAATGGGTCCGGAAAATTTGTTTCGCTCTGTGATTATGCACCATTTGCCTCGAGTTGAAGATATGCCCCTTTATTCGCCGAGGGAATATTCTCAGATTCCCGCACAATAACGTAAACTCGGTTTGTACAAATGTTTTAAAAGTTTGTGTTTTTGACCGTTTAACAGATACAGCTGTATGGCAAATCGCTCCACCCAACTGTACTATGGTGATAGCATTCATTGACACAGTCCACAGACAATACATAATAGAACACCAAGAAATTTGTATTCGTTTAAGTTGTTTCTTGTTTATGATATGCTTTGCAGTCCTTTGTCGTAGACTAAGCACCTTGATTTTAAGCGAGGTTAAATTGATCACACTATACTACTGCCAGTCAATGCTCGTTTTTAACTGACTATTAGCTAAGATGGTAGAATATGTTGGTAAGAGACTGTTACTCTTATGACTCTTTATTTATATCCGATGTTATGCTTTCCCGGGTACAGTCAAAGGTTTTGGTCCGCTTTGTCCTAATCACACTATCATTATTTCTGCATAAGACGAGTTTGAAGGTACCAAAGGGGTCATCAGAATCCGTAATTTGAAGAAGGACAGACAACACAATAGTCAAAAGAACAAGGACAAAGGACAACAGCGATTCACAAAACACTACACAGAAAACTTAAGATCGAGGAACACAAGCCCCACTAAAAACCGAAGAGAATCATGTACTCAGTAGAACACGTCGTGTTACTCTAGTATATAACTTCCATATTGTTGAATTTGTTCTTTTGTTGACTAAGCATGAAATATTAACAGCTGGATGTTATGCAAACAACAGTCAATTAATCATTGTTCGGTGTGCTGATATACTATTTTTCCTAAAACAAAAACGGGGGAGGGGGTTGGATCGATAATCAGATAGTTCAACAAATGTTTGAAGAAATGAAATAATAATGTCTATATTCTTTGTCCCCGGTTATTGATTGGGTTTGTGTTTTTAGTTGTTTGATTTAAATTTAAAGTTATTTTATTGTTCATAATAACAACAAATGGATCAGACACAAGTTTTACAACTTAGAAATGTCTTCTCCACTAGTTACATCAATTTACATATAATCAGAACAGCATTAATTACATAATAATAACATATTTGTTCGGAATATGAAGACGAATAAAAAAAAAACATACAATAGAACGAAAAATGCAAATTTCAAAGGTCGATGAAACATACTGTATGCTAAGGTATAATATATGGCAAGTCGAGCACACCTCAAAGACCATTCTTAAACACGTGGTGTATGTGTGTTGCATACTTGGATCGTATTACGATTAGACATCGTTTATATGTTGAAATTTAATTAATTCATGAGGATCTTGCATAGGTAAGTACAATTTGAACTGAATAACACATGTATATTTCATCGACCTTTGACACGTCAATCAATCAATACCCCAAGCGCGACCAAGAAGCAAATATACATACATGTAGTAGAAGTACACAATGTTGACAATTGTCAATAATGTTATACATGTTGACTTGTTAGTTCAAGAGAAACGCCGTGTATCTTTTATGTATTTTTGTACACATGAAAATATAAACGTGTTTATTACTACAGACAGGTCATCATTTCCAAATAACAAAATATCGATATTTACCGGTAGACCCCCCATATCAAGCATATTTAATTCAATGATCATGTTATTTTTGGTAATCGAGCAAAAACATTTGTTCAAAACATTGGATTTCTGAGTGGCATCATATGCCAAATTCAAATTATTGAATGGATCATGGAGTGGAGGTAACTCATTCGTAGAGCGGTCATCTTTAAGTAACATGCGAATTCTTTTCCAATACATTTTGCTATTTACTGTTTTGAGATCATCAAGATGTTCGTTAATATTATCGTAAAACCGTTGTTTCGCCTGTTTCTTTAAGTTATTAAATTTGTTTCTTTGTGCTTTAAATTTTTTTTCGGCTGTTTCCGTTTTCGTCCTAAAAAATATTTGCCGTAGTTTGTCGCGTTTACGCGATTCACGCGTAAATCCGAATCGAACCAAACTTTATCATCACTACGAATGGTTACCTCCCTTGTAGGAATGCACGTTTTTGCTATATTAAGAAATGTTTTAGTAAAGTTTGAACATGCCGAGTTAATATCAATTTCTGCATCAATCATGTTTTCCCAGACTGTTTCAGTTATTTTGTTTTTCATAAGTAAATAGTCCCCCCTCTTATAATCCCAGATGGTACGCTGAAAGGTTTTCCTGTTACAATAGCCACCGTCTATACTGACATAAGTGCCGTCATGGTCACTTATTTTCCTGTCAATAGGTATTGTATCACAATCAATAACGGTATTGAATCGGTAATTAAAATTGGGTCCAATAGAGACGTGTTACTTGATCGTGCGTCGAAATGTGTAGGTTTATTTATTATATTAACTAATCCGTTGATGACAAGAATGTCATTAACGTTATGAGGGAGATTACCAAGAAAATGTTTGTTCATATCTCCCAATCAGATAATATTAGTATTCTCATCATGAGCCTGCTTAAGCATATGCTCAAAATATTGACAGTAATAAATATGAGATTGTCTCTCAGATCTGTAATTTATATTTATTAAAATATTATGTAATTTTGTCTTCAGCTCGTACCACATACTTTCAACATGTTCATGTTCTAAATCCAACCTCCTAGTCAAATTTACACAACTTGTATGATACGTAATAGTTCCACCCCCTCTTGAATCCCTATTTTCCTACTTGGTGTTTCAAAACCCTCGATAATAATATCGCTGTCTAATACTTGATTATCTAGATGGGTCTCAGTAAAAAATACAATATCGAACTCTTCGATAATATCAGCTTTATAATTAAGTTTATTTCTGAGACTTCTAATGTTGCAATGGAAGATGGACAATATATTTTCATTCGCAATATTGGATGTGCCTCCTGGGCCAGGGTTTATTTCAACATCGCCAGATAATAACAATAAGCTGATGAGAAGCAAGTTAAATGAGATAACAGAGTATGTAGATCTGAACCTGGTCAACGCAGTCCTACATAAGGCATGTACATAAAATATTAACCAATGTAAAATGTCATATAAATTGAAAGATACAATCAGTTTAACTTTCCTACAACAAGCCATACCTATTTTATGATAAAACAACCCAATTACAATTCTATGTGCTACAATATCATTACCCATTATCAAAAATAAACAACATAGCATAAGAAAAATTGGGTTGCTTTGTTAGTACATGTAGACAACAGTCATAATACAGGAAAAACATGAAAATAAACTTCAAATGGTCGCACTGTAAGTATCGAGTGAAAAACATAAGGGAAAGAAAATACATGTATATACAAGATGCAAAGGAAACTTTTTCCATCGATCTTGTATGGATGGAATTTTAAGTAAGCAAAATAGGGAAATTGCTAAGTAATTCAAATTATTAATATTGTTTGATCTAAATTCACTAGATCACCGTCATATAAAAGAGGAGAATTACATATTATATATATATATATACATGCCAAAGAAAAATATATATATATATATTTGCAAAAATAATATCCATACATTATACATATACGTATAGATTCATAAAAATCCACATACACACACAAACATATTGTATAATAGGACGATTTGTATATTCTTTTTGAAAACAATTCGGGTTTACTGTTAACCGTCCCGTTTGATTACATGATTACATTGTTACGGTCGGTCAACCATGAATTTCAATTTAAATGCCTTGAAGTGAATCAATCGAGTTCACCTTGAATGTAAATTGTACTTTTGATAACATTGCATTTAATGTTGGTTTTCTTTCGGTTTTTTTTTCCAAAGAAAACAGCAACAAATAATACGTGTAGGCTTAGCCAACTCCTGGTTCATTTATAATGCGTAATTGACATAGTATATTGGGATTTATCCGTTGTTTTTCATGCCTCTTTTTTAGAAGCGGAGGTATTATTATGTATGTGTATTTAAGTGTTCATATATTCATAATACAACAATACTCTTTAAAGGGATATTGTCTACCAGCTGCGTAATTTTTTCATACCCAAAATTATTGTCGATTTCCGTACTGACCTTCATAAAATGAAGATTAACACCGAGTTATGTTGCAAAAGATACGATTTTTTGACAAAAAAGACCCAAAACTATCGTTATCAGAATTATTGTCTGGATGACAATATTCAAATCTATTCATATGGCCTTCTATGGGAACACGTCTTGAGCATGTGCACTGTTTAGAAACAATAAACAACATGTGGTTCTTGGGCAAAAGAGAAACTGTCAACGCGTGGAAGAAAGCGGACTTTGACGGATTCAGAGATAAAGAGGAATAGAAGTGAAATATCTTCCAAACAGAACAAATGCGGGATATATGGGATCAGTTGGACCGTTGCCGTTGGATGGAGCGAACTCGAGGAAGTGCTTGATTATTGTTGATAGGTAAGCCGAGCATGTTGCCGTCTTTTCTCGATCGTTTTTCTATGATGATGCCTATGATCATTTTCGGTAGATATTAATCAATATATGTAATTTTGCACCTGGCAACAGCAAATTATTGTCAATGAGTAGCATAAAACGGTCGTATTTGCGAGGTAAACAAACACAAATTTTAAGAGGCCAGCAAAGGGGAAATGGGAGTGCAAAAATGATATCAATGGCAATGCAGTTTATTATTATCAATTAAAAAAAATATCGAATCAATTCATTTTTAATGCAAGAATTAAAACTGTACATGGCTTAATAAGAACCCTATAAAGTTCTTTTTATTCAAGCAAATTTATTTCTTTGATATGCAACATATAATCAGGCTTTTAATTTTATCAAATTTCAACAACTTGGACATGAATCTTAGTTTTGGGAACCAAAAGTATATACCTTACTTTCTGCGAATTATCACTATAATGGAAAATCAGTATGTATTTTTTCAAATAAAAGCTTTCTATTTAAAGAAGCTTCATTTCAATTGCACTTTTAGTTTGGATCCTGTAAGTATAATATATAATTGTAAACAAGGTTTTGAAGAAATGATATGAATATCCATTGAAATTTTCAAGTTTCAGAACTTTTTTTATATATGACTACAACATTTTACTGAAAATTTCAGAAATGTCCTACAATGCATATTTTAGACCATGGCTAAATGAAAATCATTTTCAATTCCTTTATGCAAACAAGTTTATATCTTGGGTACTGAAAATACATTACATAAATAAGGTTAAAGGTACTTTTCAACAAGTTTGAACATAAAACTTTGTTATGGGAGCCAAAATTATGTCTTCCTGTCTGTGAATTATCACCATAGTGGAAAATCAGTATGTATCGTTTATATAAAAAGCTTTCCATTTAAATAAGTGTCGTTTCAGTAGCATTTTTAGTTTGGATCCTGTAAGTATGATACAAAACAAGGTTTTTAAAAAATAATATGAAGATCCATAGAAATTTGCAAGTTTCAGGAACTTTTCTATATATGTGACTATAAAATTTTACTGAAATGTCCTGAACTGCATATTTTAGACTATGACTAAATGAAAATCGTTTTCAATTTCCTTATGCAAACCAAGTTTATTTCTTGACTATTCTAAAAACATTACATTAACTAGTTTTTTACTACATTTCAACAATTTTGGACATAATTTTTAGTTCAGGGAGCCAAAATTATACTTTACTATCTTAGAATTATCAACATAGACATGATAGAGGGAAATCAATATGTCTTTTTCATTTACAGGCTTTCTATTTAAAGAATTGTCATTTGAACTTCTTTTCATCCGCTGGCCAACGAAGTTGCGAAGGGATATAATAACGCTAACGTCCGTCCGTCCGTCACATCCTTGTGAACACTCTAGAATCAACATCCTTCAATGGATTTTGACCAAACTTGGTACATACTTAGTCCTTAAGAGCATCTGGAACCCTATTGATTTTCAAAGTCAAAGGTCAAGGTCACCGGGTCAAATTTTTAGGCGAGGGGATATGCCACGCTTTGCCCTTGTGTAGTTTGGATTTTGTAAGTATGATTTATAAACAAGATTTTTAAGAAATAATGTGAAGATCCATAGCAATTTGCATGTTTGACAGTGTGTGAATTTAACAATAGACCGATGGCCCATGCCTGTGTTAAAATCATGCAGGTTTTTGTAAAATTATCTTAATTTTTTAGGCAAATTACTACAAAAACTGGTAATTTCAGACAAATGTGATTTTGTAGTGATTGATATTTGTACTTTTGATTTAGATATTCTGACCAAGGTATTTCTAGAGTAGAAGAAATGAGCAGCCATCACATTTCAGCGAAACGGATGAAACTGGAGAAATCAAGTTCATTTGTGAACCCAAATTGAGTATGTTCATTTTGTTAAAGATTAGACATATTCTACATTATGTTTAAAGGTAGCATTGTCAATATTGTTCAACACAGTCACTTGTATAACAGTTTCCTATTAATTATTGTGGCTTGCATAGTGATACTACTAGTAGCTATATTATATAGGGATCATGTTGGCTTCTGCGTCATCGTTACATTTTCATCAATCCACAAGTTGAAATGGCCAGTCCTCATTAGCTACTTACGGGAATGAAACCAAACTGGGACAGAATTGACGCACGTCTGGCGCACCACATTTTTTCCTGGAACTTTGATGTAATTTTGTCTCTTTATATTGGGTTGTGTAGATGTGTGCTGGATACATGTATATAGATTTAATATTATTTTGAAAAACTTTTTCGCTATACAGCTGCACATCAGAACCATATACCAAAATGTGTTTCGATATTATACACATACACTGTAATAAACAATTATTTTTTTATTCTTGCAGTCTCAATAGATATTACTGAAGAGGGCAGTGATGTTGGTGTTGATTCTGACGATTGAGATTTTGAACCTAGCCTCAACTTCACTCTAAAGTTTGTCATGTTAATTTCATATGTTTCAGTTATAACTTACATAATTGAAATGTTGTCCTAATAACAGAACCATGCATGATCATATGTCATAGGAGCTTTATTATACCCCCGCTCCACTGGAAGGGGGTATACTGTTTTACCTTTGTCCGTCCGTTCGTCCCAAGATGTTCATAACATTTTTCTCAGTAATTATTTATGGCAGCAATCTGATATTTGATCAAAGGCTTCAGAAGGGTCAATCGAAAGTCGCAAACCCGCTGCGTTGTCCATGGCCAAGTCCGTTAGAAGTCCCATCCGATGAAGGGAAAGACATCAACAACAAATGAAGATCAGTTCTGATTTGGGTAACAGACACCCTGTAACCATTGACCAGCTCGTGATGCCTGCCGTAGAACTTCTTGAGGGATGACCACAACCTAAAATCTGTCTACAAATCACTCAAATCCTTCATAAAGTGGACTTGTAATGATATGTTTAGTTGCTCATTCACTATACATTCGAGATATTCATCTTGAATTGAAAGCTAGGGCTCCATAGATCATAATCTCAATTCTATTGTTTTATTCTTGTGAATTACATTGTATGTATTTTTCTACTTCAGGTGGCAGAGAAGTTACAACAAAAAGACAGTTAGATGGTCTGTGAAGCCTGTTAAAGCTGACAAGTCATATTCCTATGTTCCAAGACTATTAAGAGTCATCATTTGTATGAGACTGCAAGATAATGAAGGAATGAATTAACGTGTGCAGTTGGAAGTAGATGATCCCAGAAGAATCTCGGTCCATCTTGCACCAATTCCACAACCTCCAACTCAGGATAATATTGTTACATCTCCGAAATCCAGATTTGAAGACCAAGACAAATCAATTGACTATATTGTCGCATAAAATAAATTTAGATTGTCACTCTTTGTTTTTCCTGGTCTAACAGAAGTTCTGCACATTTAGAGCAGAAAAGTACCCAAGTCAGGATAATGGGCATTACAAATTGTCCAATGCACAATAATGATAGCACTCAGTGTGTTGGTCTAGTTAGTACAAACCAGGACAACTTGTTAGGACCTCACAAGAAACATCTCTGCCAAGCTTGGTTAAATTCTGTTCGGCTGTTCTCAAGAAGAAGATGAAAATGTTGTTTCCCATAGGGTTTCAATGTAAACTTTGACCTCCGCTGGTGGCCATTTTGAATTTTCAAATGGCGCAAACAGTAACAACACATGCTAAAGACATTCATAGGAACATATATACCAGATTTCAATTCAATCCCTTCAGCGGTTCTTGAGAAGAAGTTTCTTGAAAATCGACCAATCAGAATTTTCAAAGTCACATGGTGGCCATGTTTTTTGACGAATCTGCACAAAAGTATCAAATCTTGTGTAGGACCTCATAGAAAACATCTCTGCCAAGTTTGGTTTTGAATTATATAAAAGACTGTCAGTCCATTTTAGAAGAAGTTGTCAGTGCTGATAGAACAAAAAATAATAATGAGATGGCAAAACTTTCAAATTAAATTTACGATTCCAACTGACCAACTTGTGAAATTAATACCTCATTAGGGTTGATTTATTTTTTATTTTTGGTGTTTTAACGCCACTTTCAGCAATATTTCAGCTATATCATGGCGACCAGTTTTAGTGGTGGAGGAAGCCAGAGTACCCGGACAACCACCGACCATAAGGAAGCAAGAGGTAAACTTTATCATTATAGGGTATATGGGATAAAATACAAAATATTTCATGAACAAGTTTTAATTAAATCGTCTAGGAATGAAACCTTTGTATTGTCCATATAGATCAGGATACTTGTCCCTAATTTTCCAAGTACAACAGCTTGGGATCACACGTCTGACCCCAGCTCCAAGTCGGCCATGTGCCCAAATGGTATACTGGCGGTAGGCTGCATACCTATTGGATCTGTTGTAATCCTCGTCATGGGGCATTACTACAAGTACCTCTCGAAACATTCTAGCAACCCCCAACACTGCCTCATCAAGGACAATCCGATCAAAGTCCTGTAATAAAGACAAGAGATTTTATTTTAATAAAAACAGAGTAAAGACAGATGGTTATGCATTCATCTAGAAAAATGAGCTCTATTTAAAAAAGAAATATAATTCATTATAAGTGAAATAGTTTGCACAAATTCAGTTTAGAGAAATAAAAAAGTTATTTTGGAAGGAAAGATTTTCTCGTGGGACTTTCCTATGACCAGTTTTATTTCGTTTTTTTGTTGGTATATGGGAGAACCATTTTGGTCTTGCAATTTTTTTTTATCAATTTACTCCTCAAGCTATTCAATTTTAATTTTTTTTTTTTTCCTAAAAAATTATTTTGATTCTGAATCTTGAAGAAAAAAATTGGCTGGACAGGAGAAAAAAATATATTCCGATTTGACATTTTCACAGTATAATCATATACTTGCCATTTTCACAGTATAATCATATACAAAATTTTGAAGAAAACAAATTATTCCAGCACTTCGCCAATCTAATTAAAATTAGATCTACGCACTTGCTCCGAAGGGGGAGAGGGGTATACTGTTTTATCTCCCTCCGTCATTCCAAAATATTGTTCGTCACATTTTTCTCAGCAACTATTGATGGCAGAAATCTGATATTTGGTCACAAGCTTCACATAGGTATGCCATATCGTGGGAAGCGTTTTTGGAACCACCAGATTCCTACTTCCTGTTTGCCGACTTCGTTGGTTTTTATCCACATTGAACATATATGCACATTTTTCTCAACAACTATTGATGGCAGAAATCTGGTATTTGGTCACAAGCTTCATGTGAGGGGTATCATAAGTGAGCATTAGATCACAGTTCACCTTGTTTTAATTAGATTGGCACTTCGCCGGAAAATAAGAAAATATGATTTCTGTGGCGTCTGAAAAAACATTTCTACGGCGAAAAAACGTGACATAGCCCCCTTCAAGGTAAATGGTCAGTCCTATATTATTTTGCAGCAACTGTTTTGTAGAACTAGAAGTAAGGTCTCTTTTGTTTCTAATCCAGCCCAAATTTCTCTGAAACATTCCAGTCAATTAACAAATAAAACAACACTGGCTACGTCATTCGTTTTCATCAGACATGTATTTCTCTGTGTTCTACATGTATGTCTCTGTTTTCATATTGTCGGTAAAACTGGCTAAGATAAATTAATTTAACACGTGTATCAAAATCTCGGGGAACAACTTCATAACTTATAAGAAGAAAAAAACTAATTTAGCTATTTTTAACGCCGGCAAAAAATTTCGATCGAAAATACGTAGCTAGTTGAGCATGTCCCCATGGGGTGCCTCCTGGCATGTTTTCAATGGAAATATCGTCTGAATCTGTTAAGGCATGTAGTTTTCATCAAAGAAAATCTATTCCTGATACAGAAATTATTTATTCTACGTCTTTTAGATACAATAGGTTCTCAAATAGCTTTTTTCCTCAACTTTTATAGAAACTTGCCTCAATATCCATGCTGCAGCATCTGGGCTACTGACATAAAAATAGATAAATAAATAGAGTTGGCCTCGCTCAGGTCAGTGCATAATTAATTAGCTTCCGGTAACGATGGTCAGCTTTTTTAGTGGAAAAAACAACGTTCCCCGAGATTTTGATACACGTGTTAAATTAATTTATTTTAGCCAGTTTTACCGACAATATGAAAACAGAGACATACATGTAGAACACAGTGAAATACATGTCTGATGAAAACGAATGTAAGCAAAATAATAAAGTCATAGGTTTGTGAAAGAAAAACCAGATGAAAATAATTATGCACAGAAAAGAAGAAGTAGTACATATGTAGTAAACCTTCACGGGAGAAATTCATTAATGACAACAAATATACAATACAAGTTACATGTACAAACTAACATATAACACAATACAAAGTTATATCCCTCACTGTTGAACTCGAGTTACTTCCCTTTAATCATTCAAATCTAAATCTGCTCAAGGTTATTTCCACTATCTAGAGTAAACAATTTTATTACGACATATAAAGTCTCGTGTTTGTTTTGATGACATCTTAAGATCAATAATGTATATACTATGAAGTTAGACTACGTAGTTAGAGTTACCCAAGCTAAACTGAAAACATGAACATTTTCATTCATTAAATAAAAATGTTTGCTTTGTTTTAAGTATCAACATTACACTTGTTTGTTTCGTGGTGGCTGACGCCACTTTCAACAATATTACAGTTATATCGTGGCGGTCAGAAAACCCCCTGGCGAGGTGTACAACATTATGTGATAAAGTTTGTCAGTGACTTGCGGCAGGTCAGTAGACTAGTATATAATATTTAGTATTAACATAGTATCACAAGTAACTTTGAGATCCAATGGGACAGATATATTGTATGGTTGTCACCTGCTTAGAAGTTTGTATAATATACTTTATTTCCTGTGACTGTATAATGAATTCTTCATTATCCTATGCAATATATTAAAAATTACTGAGTTAGATTGCTCTCAGATTCTAATATTAAGTGTATTTGTACCATCTATACACGCTTAGACACGTGTCTTATGTCTATCTCTAGATTTTCCTTACGACACAAGGTAGCACATCGACTATTGAAGCTATGTCTTAATATAGCAGATGCGATCGAGTGATCTAGGGCGCTGGACATTAGGCTAAGCGATTGGTGCTGCAGTGTATCAATGGTGTGAGTTCAAATGCCGTCGAGGGAAGAACAAAAATTTGACAGCTCAAGGATCTAATTCTAACCCTGTTTGAATTAATTTTCAGACGTATATATATAGATATACAGTTAAACCTGTACTGAGAGGTCATATTTCGAACAAAGGTAAAGTTGCCTTATAAAGGCACGTGACATCTTAAAAGAGGTTCAATTCATATGAAATTGTCTATAACTGGACAGGAAAAGATTATCTTTAAAGACAGGTGACTGCTTAAAAGAGGTGACCACATGGGAAGATTTGACTGTATATATACATTGAAGAAATTCCACGCCTCCAAAACAAAAACTTTAAACCTGTCAGTCAAAATAGAAAAAAATAACCATATAATCTCTTCAAATATAGACGACCTTTTGGTCCCAGACTTGTTTTGTTACAACTGTGGTGATTGCTTTATTACCAAAATTCAAAGGTGCGAAGAAGTAGAATTCATTGGTAGCCATAGGAGAGTTACAATGGATGAAAATGTATGTGAAAACAATGACGAACGGATATATTCTGATTCCGATACAATCGAAAATATTGTTGAGAAAAGTATGATGGTTGCATTTTAGTTGACGATCTGTTTCTTTTATGCTGAATAAGAAGGAGATAAAATTACTATTCCGAAAGAGTTATATCTTGACATTCTTCAGTCTTTAGATACATGTATTTAATAATTAAAGGAAATGTTATCATAAAAGCTACACCTTGATTATTGTTAATACCCTCTGGCGAAGCGATGGATATACAGTATTAGGAATAGCTGTCTGCAGGTTCCTTCGTTTGTTTGTTCCTTTGATCTTGTCAATAAAAACCGAAAGACCAAAATAATAGATAGCAACAGGAACACACACACACACAAATAGAGACAGGCAGGCACATTGATAAATACATATTGAGCTGAATAAAACGCCTTTAAGCGACGTTGCTTTTGATACCCGAATGTTCATGCTAAGACGTCGAAAATTGACGTTACCGTATCAGACGCATTCTCATGCGTAACGTCTTTTATGCCTATAAATGGTTCAGATAAGGTAAAAATCGGAATTCAAATTTAACTTAGAAAATAAAACATAATGTCTACAAATAGAAACAGGACAGGTTAAGGTATAGCCTTTAGAAATTAACACCTCATCGCCCTGTCTGTGTTGATTAAATTTACTATGAACAATCTTGAGCTTCAAACAATGATCATGAACAGTGACTTCATTGCATTTTTAAGAACCTAACTCATTTACACCGAGAAATCCGGAAATGTTTAATATTATGATAAACCTGAAAATCATCAAACCATCCGAATTTTTAAATTGAGAACACAATTCAACATTCATATGACTTTTAACGGGATCTTTCTTGTTAACTGGTTTGCTGTTCAACCGTTGTAGAACACTGTCTTTCTATTAAATGAGTCATATGACTTTTAACAGGATCTTTCTTGTTAACTGGTTTGCTGTTCAACCGTTGTAGAATACTGTCTTTCTATTAAATGAGTCATGTGACTTTTAACAGGATCTTGATTGTTAACTGGTTTGCTGTTCAACAGTTGTAGAACACTGTCTTTCTATTAAATGAGTCATGTGACTTTTAACAGGATCTTTCTTGCTAACTGGTTTGTTGTTCAACCGTTGTAGAACACTGTCTTTTTATTAAATGAGTCATGTGACTTTTAACAGGATCTTTCTTGTTAACTGGCTTGCAGTTCAACCGTTGCAGAACACTGTCTTTCTATTAAATGAGTAATATACAAAGCAAAATGTAAGGGGTATGTGGGTTAATTCTTGTTTTAGCCATGTGCTTTAATACAATCACTCCATCTGCTAAAGCTTATTTCACAACGAAACATGTCAAACGGGTTCATATACGTTGTAGATGCACATTTTATTGATAAAATTGAAGAAAACAAATATCCTGCACCCAAGTGCCTGTGTTTTTTCCCCGTGGCCATGATCTGTGATTGGAATGGGATATATTTTTTTATTCTCGTGACCCTTCATTTATATCTCTTATTGATTCACCGTTATTTGTGAAATTCTCAAAAATGTCAAAATTTAATTTCGTGAATCGTGATTTGGATTATTTTTATTTTCTGAGATTCGTGACCAGAACCTCCCCGCTACCTCCCCCTCCCTTTTTTTTTGTTCTTTTTTTATAATTAGAAACACAAAAGAAATATATTTCAATGAAAAATTCCCAATTCTTTAATTATTTACTCTATGCAAAATCGAAATAAACTTGAAATAAAATGTTAATAAAAAAATATCTTTCTACGAAACTCGACATAACAAATCAGCTACAAAATCCATTCAAAATAAAAAATAATAACGTGTACGGATCATCGTATTATTGAAATTTTAGGACTTCGTCCTTCACACAGGTTGCCTGTCTCATATTATACAAAGCAAAATGTAAGGGGTCTGTGGGTTAATTCTTGTTTTAAACATGTTCTTTAATAAAATCATTCCATCTGCTAAAACTAGGGAAGTAAGACTTGTTAGTGTTCGCTTTTAGAGTCCAATAACAATCTGGTCCTCTTTCCGGATAAACTGTGTAAGTGATGTTCAGAAGTAACACAACTGGAGGTCCTACAAAATAGAATGACTAAATCAAAATACAATTGAAAAAGCGACCATTTTAAATTTCAATGGATTATCGGCAAAAACTTCGTTTTACCGGCTCCTGTCAAAATGTCACCTTTCTTAGATATTAATGAATTCATAGAAAATACAATTGTTCTGTATAATTGGTCAGTAATGTGCTGGTTTCCAAACCGGGAATTTTAATATTTCTTTGATTCTACCTTGTCTAAGCTTGTTTAATATTCTTGTAATCAAGCTAGGCGACGGTACGAACCAAGTCATGTCAGTTCCCTAAGACTGAGAGAATGCATCTATTTTCTCAGTTCCAGGAGTCCATACATTAGATTTAAATCTTTCATGAGGATTATTGTAGTATGATGCGAATCTGTCTATAGTACATTTATCCCATAATTCATTCAGAACATGTAAAAATAATATTTAACGCCCAATCATCGTGATCTATGATCTTTGCTCAACTGATCAGCATGATCGTTTTGAGTACTTGGAGTCCAATAAAGTGTCAACTGAGTATTTTGTGATTCACAAATACAGTGAATTTATGTAGTAGCATTGTATGTTGTGTTCTTGCTACCTACCTTAATAATGTGTTGAACATTCTTATCTGAATTGATTTTGACCTGTTTATTTTCTAATTCATTTTAAAAAGTGTAAATCACTATTCTAACACGTTCGAATTCTCTCCAAGTAGAACTTTAAAGACTTTCAGATTCGGTCCAATTACTGAATGTTTCCATGTTCCATTAATGAGAATCTACATCGGAGTTAACAAAACCTCCAAAGCCTACATCTCAGGCGTCACAAAACATTACACGATCAAAAACTTGATTGACTGTCATTGTACTGACCTACAATACTAGCCAACAAGCTAACTCGAAACAAGTTTTGTTTCTTCTTCGACTTGGCTCAAATATTAAATCTAACCAATGCGCCCCCCTTTTGTTTTAAATATCATCTATATTTGTTTACGTGCTTGATTTGTTGTCATTATTATATGTGTATTACTACTTGTAGGGAAATGACAAGTCCAAAAGTTGTGATATTATTTATTGTTCAATCCCACTACCTGTTTTATTAGCAATAACATTTTTTTTTAAATCTTACCAATGTTCCCCACTTTTGTTTTAAATATTGTATTATATTTGTGCATGTACTTGATTAGTTGTCATTATTATATGTGTATTACTTGTAGGGAGATGACAAGTCCAAAAGTTGTAATATTTTTTGTTCAAATCCCACTAGCTGTTTTATTTGCAATAAATTAATACTAAATCTAACCCATATCCCCCCTTTTTTCTTTCTTACTGTTAGCATATTTATTTTCAATAAAACTTCTTTATTATTCCATTTCTATTTTCCCTTTATTTAACTTGCTCGTGACAATATCCATCCAATCTTATGGTAACAACAGTTTACATATTCCTACCCTTTATACTCTAATATGTAAACATGTACAGCAAGTTTGAAAAATGGAGGTAATTCAATGTCACAAAGCATGTGAACAAACAAACAAATATGATATCAAAAGGAACTAAATAGCAAGTTGGAAAAGAAAGAGGGAGGGGGTAGTTCTATATGCTTCAAGCGCATGCGATTCACACAAACCAAATACATGTATATATGAGAGTGAACAATTAACATGTTTTTATTTTTGCAACAGAAGCATCGATTTTAACAAATTCTACATTTAAACGTTGACATTTAAAACATTTATTTGTTTCGTTTTATTTATAGCTCAATATCATCATATCCCAGGTGACCAGGAAGTCTTCCTGGTAGACGAAAGTTTTGAAGTATGAAGATTTGCTGTGACATCTTCTGATTAAATTACAGGTAGGGCAATATGTCTTTGCACGGGAATCGTCTTCTTTGGCGTCAATTTGAGCTTGTCAAAAAGTGGTATGTACAGAGACATCTAAAACAGTATTCATCATTCGATCATTGACAACATTGTCACAGGTCTACAAATATCAAACTGTATGTGAAATATTAACACTGGAAAAGAGAAATAATATGAAGAAGAAATATACAAATGAGATACTGTATGGTATATACCTGTGTTTGGGTGTATCTGGTACAACTACAAGATCCCAAGCTATGATATGACCCTTAACCTTCTCTATCTAAGTCACGAGTATCACTTCCTACAATAAATGTACTAATTATAGGTACCTGATCAAATCGCCTCCTACAAAATAATGCCCGTCAAAATAGCCCTAATAGTTAACAAACTTGCCCCCACTCCATATTCGCCCCATACAAAATCGCCCCAACATTTTTTGTTGTAAATAATAATAGTTATTATTATTACTACTATTATTATTGGTTTTGAAAACGACATTCTAATAAGTAATACAAACAAAGAAATCAGTAGTTATCATTCGACCAGTTTCAAATATGTCACAGATCTACAAATATCAAACTGTATGGGAAATATTAACACTGGGAAAGAGAAATAAGATGAACAAGAGATATATAAATGAGTTACTGTATGGTATATATCTGTCTTTGTGTGTATCTGGTGTAGTTGCGGAACCGTAGCTCTTATGGTCCTTGGCCAGTTTTCTGATATTTGCGGCCTATGTGGTCCACGAATATCAGAAAACTGGCCAAGGACCATAAGGGCTACCGTTCCGCAGCTATATCTGGTGATACTACAAGATCCTTAACCTTCTGTATCTAAGTCACGAGTATCACTTCTTGCAATAAATATACAGGTACCTGATCAAATCACCCCAGTCAATGTCTCCACTATATTTAACAAAATTGCCCTCACTAAAAACCGAAAGGATAGGCAGTTCCTGCTCCACTAGTGACACCCGTCAAGGATTTCTTTGTAAAATATAGATTAATTATATATAGAGTCGACACATGTAAGTTGATGTCAACATGTGCTTGTATGAATATGGACTCGAACAAGTTAAAATAAAGAAAAGGGTTAAATAATAAAGAAATAAAGAAATTTCATTGAAAATAAATATGTAAGCAGAAAGTTAAAAAAGAGGGGGTAACTCTGTGAGTGAGTGATTGTTGTTTAACGCCAATTCAGCAATTTTGTTCAGCTATCTCAAGGCGAGTACAAGTTAATTATCAATGAGATGAGATGATGATGAGGCTTGCTTTGTTCTAGATCAACACGCTGGTTTGAATTTGCATAGTGCTAGTACACTGAAACAACAGTCCGCGGGTATACATGTCTCTTCACTCGGACACATTATTCTGATTCCGAATCAACTAGTCTTTCCTCTTCCTCCTTAATGCTGCCTACTTAGGGTAGAAGCAAATATTCTTTGATTTGACCAGAGTGGGGCTCGAACCCATGATCTACCACACTCGAGGCTCTAACCATTACCGATGCGGTTCAGAAAAATATACGCGCCCGGCTTTGTAAATTACACAAAGGATGCATTCGACTCGCAGCCGCAAGTGATAAAGTCTACCAGTTGCCTGCACATGTTCGAGGGCATATATAAAAATGGGGGTGTTTTTAATCTCCAGCGTCACCACCTTAAGCAAATGTACCTAAGGCTAACTTATGTAAACCCTCTCCACACACACACACACACACACACTAGAAACACCACCTTTCCTAAGCGTATTAGCGTCAACACCTTAGGCTAAGTTATGTACCTCCCACCCCAACCCCCCAACCCCAACCCCCCACCCCAATCAAACTCACACAACACATCGAGATCGACGAATAGCTCTTCTTCCTGCTTTATAAGCTCCGTGCAAGTATATTTTATATTCGCAGACAATGTACGTATATTCTATATATAAACGTCCTCATATAAGAACATTTAGTTATATCTAGTAATGGCCAAACATCCTATATAAACACAGTTCTGTATGGAGGATTTTGTTGCTAGACTTCCATGCATTGAAATCATGTAAGCGACCATTTGTTTAGCTTCAGAATTAAATACATTGGTAACATCAAACAAAACAATATTTCAAGATAGCTGCTCTTATACATGTACATTATTACTTGTAATAGTTTGTGTTCGATGTTGCAACATCTGTGATCATGACAACGAATCTAAATTGGCGGCCACCTGGTGTCCGGAATGTGAGGACTTCCTGTGTACCGACTGTAACAGGCACCATTCTAGATCTTCATCAACCAAACAACACATCGCAATTTCCATGGAAAATTACCAGAAATTACCCAGTTCCATTCTATCTATTAAGAACAGATGCAACAAACATGGCAATAAGTGTGAATTTTACTGCTCGATTCATGGTGACCCTTGCTGCTTTATGTGCACAAGAGATGATCATCGCCATTGCCAACAATTACGTCCCATTCTTGAGGTAACAGAAAATGCCAAGTCATCGATGGCCATTGTGCACATCGAAAGAGATCTCAAATACATCGATGCTGCATCTGAAAAAATGAAGTCAGATATCATAAATAATATTTCTGATATTGACAGAAAAAAAAAGAAAATGTTTGTCCGATATTTCAACTATGCGCAAATTACTTAACGACCACTTAGATAAAATTGAAAAACAAACGGTCGAAGAGATGGTGTCAGTAGAACAAAATTTACAAGTGGAATTGAGTGATGTATTGGTTGTCATGGAAACCAAAAGAACTGACTTTGATAATATCCGACAAGCTTTCATAGGAGTGAACGAAATGACAAGTGTTGTTGATGAAGAAGTTAAGAAACAGAAAGGGGCATTCAATTATGACCTGTTTGAACTGAAAATGGACTTTTCATCAGAATTATAATCTTTTGTGAAAGATGTTTCTAAATTTGGTGTTGTATCTGTTACAAAAAAGCATTGTAGTACCAGCCTTGTAAAAGAAGCTGAATTGCAAGCGCAAATTCCAGAGAAAAACAAGCTGATTGCTACACCACAACTCAAAAGAAAGGCGACTGTCGATTTTCAACCTAAGGTTACGGGTGGTGTCTGTATACACGGTTCTGAAATATTACCAGATGGCAAACTTGTATTAACTGAACTAGAAGGGAAACGGTTGCTGATGTTTTCTAATAACGGAAATTACGAAAAAGACATTATCCGGTTTTCAGGTACCCCGCGTGATGTTTCATTCACAGGAGAAAACATTGTAGCTGTTACAATTTGGGACAAACATGAAGTCGTATTGGTAAACGTCATTACAAACACCATTATAAACACGGTAGATATTGGCTATCATTGTTGGGAAACATTACGCTTCACTGAATCAATGGTATAATACGGAATAATAAATGTATTTTTAACAAATTAAATCCTGTTTTTATACTCAAAACGGCTGCATGAACAACAAAATATTGCAACGGTTAATTCCATCACAAATACCTGATCGATTCAGCAAACTCCTATGTTCCACGGCTGTACCATAACAAATAAACAAAACGTTGATCCTTGAAAACTTTCGACGTCATGGGGCCATACCAAGGTTGTATTTACATGTAGTTAACATTTAAATTATTCAAATTGTTTCGCAAACCCGTTGTTTTGTTATGTGATATATTAATGTTATATTTATAAAGTTTATAAAATTTACTACATATGAAACTGTATTGATTTAGAAATTTAGTACAGTATTTTCCTTCATGAGACACCTTATACATGAAATATGACGCGACAAATATTTTGACGTCATTGAAGAATGACGTCAAAGGTACGGAAACGGACATCTAGAGATACGAAAAATGAAAATAAAAGAGGCAAATTTATTTAATACAGTTGGATGTTGTATTTATAAAAAAAGGTTAAATCCGTAATATATCTGTTATTCAGCTATCAGACAGGGTATATACTGTAACATTTCCGGCTTATGATGTATATTCCCTTCGGCTGCACCTCAGGGAATATAGATCCTAAGCCGGGAATGTCACATTATATACCCTGTCTGATAACTGAATAACATATAATATACCTCCACTGTTTTATTTCCTTCACTAAATTCAGTTGCAGTCTGCAATTTTAACGTCTTGAATATTAGATATCATTCCTAGTTTATGACATTGAAAAGCAAATATATCGGTTTAATACATGTTTATATAGAAATACCTTTTGTTGATGTGGGGTTTGTCAGATTAATGTCATTGTCTAAGATTTCTTTACCTGAATACAACAATAGTTTGGTAGCATGCGTGGAATAGCAAAATAAACATCACTGAAAAATCCTAAAATAGAGATTGATAGTGCTGGTCATCTGTTTGCTTATGACGGTCCGATAGTCCGAAGATTCTATAGGCAGTAGGTCTCATAGTCCGACACCTAAGCACACACATACGGCTTACACCCCCTTTTTAAGTATTTTCAGTGAATCGTCTTTGAATATCAAAGTTGATTCAAGATGGATTCTCTTTGTTAAAAATTGGATATCTAACTTCACGGTAGTACAGTGGATTAAAATACACAACATAGCTACAATAATGAGCTTTTGGACCAAGATGGCGACTGTTACAAATGTATATCGACTGTAATTGTCATTTAAGCATATACACATATTTCTTCCGTTAGTTTTATTTATTCTTTTATCTAATTTTTAAAGTAATTTAAATTCGAAATCATTTAATATCTAATAGGGTTGCTACTAAGTACATGCATACTGATAAATATGATGTGGTTCGTTGTTTTCTATTAAAAAAAATAGATCTTTTGTGCAATAGAAAGTACCCATTTTTGCCCTGGGGAGGATGTTGAATATTATGTTTTCATTTTCAGTTTTACATAAACGTTTCTCCAACATTGCATTGTTAAGATTTGTGCTTTATCTCTATAAGGAAAGGTAGTATGGTACTATGAAATCTGAAATTAAAAAATATATTATGTATTTAGGTCAAACATAACGATTTTCGTCAATGTACGAAACTCAATGTCAACATGCAACTCTTGTTATGGCATAATAATTTTCTCCTTGGAAACCATTGCACACAATTTAATCAACTTTGGACTACTATGGCTTGCTATGTCCTCCTTAGAGCTTTTAATCGTATTGAAAAACAAATTACTGCCATACATTTTGTTTTCTTTTTCATTTGCATATCATCGCAAGAACAGCTACACAAATGTAAATGGATTGAAATAAATTTGATATCAGCATTTGTATCCTTCAAAGGATGTCTATAATCGATCTTGTTAGAAAAGTTTGAAGATACCAAAGGGGCAATCATAATCCGTATATCGAAGAAGAACAGACAACACAATGGCCAAAAGAAAAAGTACAAAAGGGCAAACAACGATCTACAAAACATACATATAAAATTAAAGATCGAGTAACAAGAACCCCACTAAAAACTGGGGGTGAACTCATGTGCTCCGGAAGGGTAGGCAGTTCCTCCTCCACTAGTGGCACCCGTCGTGTTAATATAACTACAAACCCGGTAATAAGCTGTGAATGAGGAAAGGACCGGGAAGTGTTTAAGACAAGTGAAACATATCCGTGGTAATTTGTGACACAGCTATTCCATAACGGTAAACCAAGTCATGGTGGCGACCGGAAAATTTTCGAAGTATTTACTTCAACTGTGTGTGTGTGTGTGTGTGTGTGTGTGTGTGTGTGTGTGTGTGTGTGTGTGTGTGTGTGTGTGTGTGTGTGTGTGTGTGTGTGTGTGCGCGCGCACGCGCGCACCTGCCTGCCTGCCTGTCTGTCTGTCTGTGTTTGTGTCTTTGTCTGTGTCTGTGTCTGTGTTTTACCATTGAATTATGCTACTTTAGATTAAGGTATCATAGAACTTCTCTGTTGTCATAATCGATCGGTAGGCGTATTTTTTTTACTTCAAATTCTATCGGATCTTCGGACTATCGGGCCTTCTGACTACCAGGCCGACACATGTTTGCTAAGGAACTCCTCGAAAACTTAATCGGGTCAAGATTTGATCAATAAACCGCTTGATAAATTGATCAGGTAACACGTATTTATGATGGTGAAATGTGCAAAGAACCGTAATAAAATTTAGATTTTTAATTATTACTTAATTAAAAATTATAAAAGGAGGAGGGTTGTAAAAGTCAAGCGTTCTTTATGCTATTCTTATTAACAACTAGCAGTGATTCAAACCACATACTCTTATGCAATGGAGTTACCCATCTTCTAGTTATTCTTCTAATTACAGGATTAAACTCTAAGGTTAGAGTGTGAAACAACAATATCAATGATCTGTCATCTAGTCTACATCAACTTATTACCCATGTGTCACTATATTGTGTTAATTAATATCTGCATTTGTGGATGTGCTTGATATTTTTGTAGTTATTGTATTTTTATTATTTGCATGGAGTGAACATACGTTGTGCTATTGCTTTGCTCAATCCCATTGCTGTTGTATTTGCAATAAAATAATATTAAATCTAACCAATGCCCCCTCCTTTTGTTTCAAATATCATTTATATTTGTGTATGAGCTTGATTTCTTGTCACTATTACATGTGTAGTATTTGTATGTAGAGGACAAGTCCATACGTTGTGATAACTTTGTGTTCACTCCCACTAGCTGTTTTATTTGCAATAAAATTGTATTAAATTGTACACATATCCCTCCTTTTTTCTAACTTTCTGTTTACATATTTATTTTCAATAAAATGTCCTTATTATGTTATTTCTTTTTTTCTTTTATTTAATGTGTTCGTGTCAATATCCATCCAATCTTAATGGTAACAGCAGCTGACATGTTCCGACCCTTTATATTCTAACATGTAACAAGTGTGGACACAGAAATGTGCTGTCCAAAAGGCAAGTGTGGATGTCAATATTTCATATTATTAACCTTAAAAAGAAAAAAATCGTGGACACAGGGGTCCTGGATTTTTTAATAAAAAACTAATCCTGGATTATTATTTTTGCTTAAAAGTCCGGTCCTGTGTTTTTATTTCAAATTTTCATCATAGCCCCCTCCCCCTCTCAAGGGAAATAAAATTGAATCATTAATAATAAATTAATAAAAAATAAATTCAGATTTTCTATTTAAAATAAATCTCATTTACAAAACCACTGATATTTGTTCAATTTTTAACGCTGATTTAAGCTTTAGTCGCAACAATTTTTTATTTTTCTCTTTAAACTGTTGAAACATAACATTTATTTAACTGTAAAATTCACAAATAAATTTCACCCCAACCCACCCTTTTTCCCTTTTTTTCTTGTTTAAATCAATGATCAACAATTTTCCAGAATCAAACAAATGAATAAATATAACATAGATTTCTTTTACATGCATCTTTTTACCATGCGCTGTCAGTGTGTTTTAAATCGGTCATCCAATCAGGACGCTCATTATTCTTGTCCAAGATAAAAATACATCGCTAAAATTACCTGTGGGTGTTTCCCAACTTCAACTCGTACATTTACATAGAAATCGGAGATATTTCGTCATAAAACTTCACACATGGTTTTGTCTATCATATTTCTTGAAGACAAACATAACATTGTAATGCATTTATCAATATTTTATGAGTATCAACAGTTTTTTCAACATCGTATCTGTTTCTCGATACAGCCGCAATTTCAACTCGTAGATTTACATAGAAATTGGAGATATTTCGTCATAAATCTTCACACATGGTTTTGTTTATCATATTTCTTGAAGACAAGCATAAAATTTCATTGCATTGATCAATATTTTATGAGTATCAACAGTTTTTTCAACACCGTATCTGTTTCTCGATACAGCTGCCCGATTATAATGACCCGTGACCCAGATTAGCTCGGTCCACCTGTTTTTTTTTCTAAATAATGTTGTTTAATTAAACATGCACTACAAGTTAGAAAAGGGAGGCAATTCAATGTCACTAAATTCTACTTTTAAACGTTGACATTTAAAACAGTGTTTTGTTTCGTTTTATTTATAGAACAATATCATCATATCTCATATGACCAGGAAGCTTATTCACTTCCTGGTAGACGAAAGTTTTGAAGTATGAAGATTTGTTGTGACATCTTTTGATAACATTACAGGTATGGAAATATGCTTTTCAACAGGAATCGTCTAGTTTATGTCAGTTAGAGTTTGTTGACTTTATATATCAAAAAGTGGTGTGCACTCAGCCAAAGAAAACAGTATTTATCATTCGGTCAGTGGCAAGTTTGTCACAGCCCGACACAGGTCTAAAATATTAAACTGTATGGGAAATAGTAACACTGGGAAGGAGAAATAATATGAAGAAGAGATATATAAATGAGTTACTGTATGGTATATATCTGTCTTTGTGTGTATCTGGTGGTACTACAAGATCCCAAACTATGATATGACCTTTAACCTTCGGTATCTATGTCACGAGTATCACTTCCTACTATACATATATAGGTACCTGATCAAATCGCCGCAGTTAATATCTCCCCTATATTTAACAAAATTGCCCCCACTTCAAATCTGCCCCAAACAAATCCGCCTCCACATTAATCAATATCGCCCCAACATTTTTTGTGGTAAATAATAATAGTTATGATTATATTACTATTATTATTGGTTTTGACAACGACATTCTGATAAGTAATAATTGAGATAATATATATAGTTTACCGACAATAAAAATTACAGTATTGTTTAATTATGTCCGTTAAGTGAAGGTACTCAGGCTTCTACCACCACTAACACAGGTCGCCATGATATAGCTGAAATATTGCTGAAAGTGGCGTTAAACACAATAAATAAATAAATCAAATAAATATGAAAAATATATGAACGAATACTTCGAATATATGACTTGATATGCGGTTTTCATATTGATAACACATATTAAAATGGGGGTGTTTTTAAACTCCAGTTTCACCACCTTAAGCAATTGTACCTAATGTTAGTATATGTAACCCCCCTCCTCCCCACACACGCACGAAACACCCCTTTCCTAAACGATCCAGCGTCACCACCGTAGCCAATTTTACCTTAGATTAAATTATGTACCCACCACTCCCCACCCTCACCCAAAAACAATCCAACTCACACAACACCTCGAGATCTACGACTAGCTATTCTTCCTGCTTTATAAGCTCACTGCAAATATATTGTATATTCTCGGACAATGTACGTATATTCTATATATAAACGTCCTCATATAAGAACAATTAGTTATATCTAGTAATGACTCAGCATACTATGTTAACACAGTTTTCTATGGAAGATTGTTTTGCTAAACTTCCATGTATTAAGATCATGTAAGCGGCATTTTTTTGTTAATTGTAGACTTGATTGAAAGTGTTTAATAACAAGCATTGTAACTGTTTACGCTTCAGAATCAAATGCATTGGTAACATCGAAGAAAACAATATTTCAAGATGGCTGCTCTTATGCATGTACATTATTACTTGCAATAGTTTATGTTCGATGTTTTCTTTTCAGAAACGCTAACATGACAACAGCAGCAACACAATGTTGCAACATCTGTGATCATGACAACGAATCTAAATTCGCGGCCACCTGGTGCCCGGAATGTGAGGATTTCCTGTGTACCGACTGTAACAGGCACCATGCCAGATCTTCATCAACCAAACAACACACCGTAATTTCCATGGAAAATTACCAGAATTTACCCAGTTATATTGTATCTATTAAGAACAGATGCAACAAACATGGCAATAAGTACGAATTATACTGCTCGATTCATGACGTTCCTTGTTGCGTTATGTGCATAAGAGATGATCATCGCCATTGCCAAGAATTACGTCCCATTCTTGAGGTAACAAAAAATGCCAAGTCATCGACGGCCATTGTGCACATAGAAAGAGATCTCGAAGACATCGACGCCGCATTTGAAAAAATGAAGTCAGATATCACAAATAATATTACTGAAATTGATCAACAAAAAAGAAAATTTTTGTCCGATATATCAGACATGCGCAAGTCATTTAACGACCATTTAGATAAAATTGAAAACCAAACAGTTGAAGAGATGGTTTCAGTAGAACAAAATTTACAAGTACAATTAAAGAATGTATTGGCTTCCATGGAAGCCAAAAGAACTGATTTTGATCATATCCGGCAACATGTGAATAAAGTAAAGAAATATGCCAGTGACCTCCAAGCTTTCATAGGAGTGAACGAAATGACCAGTGTTGTGGATGGAGAAGTTAAGAAACAGAAAGGGGCATGCAATTATGACCTTTATGAACTGAAACTTGACTTTCCATCAGAATTGGAATCTTTTGTGAAAAATGTTTCTAAATTTGGTGTTGTATCTGTTACAGAAAAGCATTGTTGTACCAGTCTTGTAAAAGAATTTGAATTGCAAGCGCATATTCCACAGGAAAACAAGCTAGGTGTTATACCACAACTCACAATGAAGACGACTGTCAATTTTCCAACTAAGGATAAGAAGCTTGTCTTTATAGCAGGTTGTGACATATTACCGGATGGCAAACTTGTATTCGCTGAAAGAGAATGCAAACGGTTGTTGATGTTTTCTAATAACGGAAATTACGAAAAAGACATTGTCCGGTTTTCAGGTACCCCGTGTGATGTTTCATACACAGGAGAAAACATTGTAGCTGTTACAATTTCCGACAAACAAGAAGTCGTATTTGTAAACGTCATTACTAACACCATTACAAACACGGTAGATATTGGCCATGAATGTTGGGGAACCGATTTCAACATGAATCGTCTAGCTATTCGAGTAATACACCCATCTATATCAAATTACATTGTATATTTAGATCCTAAAGGTAAATTTTTGATTGATCGGGTCAATATTCCCGGTAGGACCTCAACACGCATATCATTGCGTGATGATACCATTAAGTTTACGGACTGGAAAACCAATACGATTTACTGTTATACATTAACAGCACAAGAGATTTGGACCTTCAAAGACGAAAGCGTCTTACGAGGACCAGTGGGAATTGCCTTAGATAAAAATAGCAACGTTTATGTGGCTGGTAAGGGAACAAACAACGTTGTTGTACTTTCACCTGATGGTAAAAACTGCAGACAAATCTTAACCAAAAGTGATGGATTGGATGAACCGTTTTCATTACGTATCAACATTGACCGTAACGAGCTCCTGGTATGTAACTTGAGTGGTCCAGCATTTGTTTTCTCTCTACATTAAATGTAAGCTGTGGTACTGGACGTTATCAATGTTGACAGAGAACTAGTACAACTTATTGTAGTATTGATGTTAAAGTAGCGTACATTGTAGTTAATATTTGACAGTGGTCCAGCATTTGTTTTCTCTCTGCATTAAATGTAAGCTGTGCTACTGGACGTTATCAATGTTGACAGAGAACTAGTACAACTTATTGTAGTATTGGTGTTAAAGTTGTGTACAGTGAAACGTTGACAGTGATGTTGATGAGGACTTATGCTATTAATAAAACTAAGATAACCATAGCTGATTTTTGGCTTCCTTTCGTTTCATTGCTCCCAAAACTAAAATAAAAAATTTCTGGGATTGCAAATTTTGGAATTGTTGCGTACCTGATGAAGCTTATTCCATATACGCGCCGAGCGCACTAAATTTGATAACTACATTTTTATTATTTTTAAATATAGTACTTGTGTATAATGATAACTTATATAGAACTTGTTTATAATGAGAACAATATGTTGGTTTTATTCATATCTGTATATTGATCTTAAAATACTTACATCTATGTAAATTAAATAATAGCTTACCAAGCTTGATTGCGGGGGGGGGGGGGTCATTTTTGTAATCTAAAGTAAAAATGTAAAGGTACCCTACACGACTCCTACCATAATCTGTAGTTGGTGAATAGTTCAGGATGAAATGGCAATCTCATTAAATGACATTAACGAATGTTCATTGTTAAGAAAGGTTTGAAGATACCAAATGGGGTCGTCAAAATCCGGAAATTGAAGAACGAAGGACAACTCTATGACCAAAAGAAATAGAACAAGCAACGATTTTTAAAACACTACACAGAAAACTAAAGGTTGAGTAAAAAGAATTCCACTCAAAACCGGTGGTGAACTATATTTGTGTCACGAGTGTCAAAAGAACGAAATATATATGTAACTATTAAATTAAAAATGTATGTATTTCTTTACTAAAATAAACAAATTACAAAAAAATTAGAAATATTCAAATATTTTAAAGGCTATATTTAAGCTAATTAATTATACATTTCGTCAGAAATTTGTACATTTTTCTGTCATGTTGGCGCCAGATATGTTTAATTGATTAATTGTTGTTTAATCCCAAGTAAGCAATATTTCTACTATATTCATGACGGAGAACATGGTTACAGGCAATAAGAAGAGTATGAAGATAACAAAGGATGTAATCAGAATTGGTAAATCGAAAAAGGACAGATACAGCAATTGCCAAAAGGACAAGGAAAAAGACGAAATGATAAATAAAGATCTACAAAATACTTCACAGAAAACTAAAGATCGAGCAACGCTATCCCAACTAAAACCGGGAACGAACTCAGATGCTCAAGAAGGGTAAGCAGTTCCTGCTCCACTAGTGGTACCCGTCGTATTACTCTAGTTACAAAATCTGACGATTAGTCATGACTGAGGAACGGACCGTGAAGTGCTTACGATACGTGTAACATATCCGGGATACATTGCGACAAAGATATTCCGTAATGGTGAAGCAAGTCATCATGGCAACCGTAAAACTTTCGAAGTGAAGCTGAACCAATAGGTATCCTTGATTCAGCAGCTTCCTTGATAGCAGCAACCGTCTGTCAAGGAAATCCTGACAGGAACCACAAGCTCTGGAATATCGGATCAACTGGGAGATACAGTTGAACGAGGGCATCTATGGACGGGATGTCTTGTTTACAAACAACGAATGACATGGTTAAAAAGTGACACCAATGGATGAAATGTCCTCCTTGCAAACAATAACTCACGTGATTAAAAGGGTTGGATGGGATGTCCTGTTTACAAACAATGAATCAGGTGGTTAAAAGATGGTACCTATGGATGGGATGTCCTGTTTACAAACAATGAATCACCTGGATAAAAGTGGACACCTATGGATGGGATGTCCTGTTTATAAACAATAAATCACGTGGTTAAAAAAACTCTATGGATGGGATATCCTGTTTCCAAACAATAATATCAAGTAATTAAGAGGGACACATGTGAATGGAATGTTCTCTTTGCAAACAATGAATCACGTGGTTAAAAGAGAGTACTTACGAATGGGATGCCATTACGGTTTTCACAGTTTTCCGGTTGTTGACTGATTTTGTCTGTTTATATACTTATGAGTTTTGACTTTCCTTTTGTAAGATTGTTCGGAGTTCGGTAATTTTGTTATTATCCTTATAAACAATAAATCACGCGGTTACAAGACGGTACCCATGAATGGGATGTCCTGTTTACAAACGATGAATCGCGTGGTTAAAAGACGGTAGATATGCATGGGATGTTTTTTTTGCAAACGATGAATCACATGATTAAAAGATATTACCATGGATGGGATATCCTGTCTACCAACAATGAATCACGTGGTTGAAAGGGGGTACCTATGGATGGAATGTCCTGTTTACAAACAATGCATCACGTGGTTAAAAGAGCGTACTTATGGATGGGATGTTCTGTTTACAAACAATGAATTATGTTGTTAAACTATGGTACCTATGGGTGGAATGTCTTATTTACAAACGATGAATCTTCGTGTTAAAAGAGGATACCTATAGGTGGAGTGTCCTGTTTAAAGAACAATGAATCAGATGGTTAAAAGAGGTTACCATCAATGGGATATCCTGTCTACCAACAATGAATCACGTGGTCAAAAGGGGGTACTTATGAATGGGATGTCCTGTTTATAAACAATGAATCACGTGGTTCAAATATGGTACCTATGGGTGGAATGTCTTATTTGCAAACAATGAATCATGTTATTAAAAGGGGTACCTATGGATGGGATGTCCTGAAAATAAACTATAAATCACGCGGCTGAAAGAGGGTACCTATGGATGGGATGTCCTGCTTACAAACGATGAATCCCGTAGTTAAAAGGGATTTCTATGGATGGGATGTCCTGTTTGCCAACAATGAATCACGTGGTTAAAAGATGGTACTTATGGATGGGATATCCTGTTTAAAAAACAATGAATCACATGGTTTCAAGAGGGTACCATGGATGGGATATCCTGTCTACCAAGAATGAATCACGTGGTTAAAAGGGGGTACCTATGGATGGAATGTCCTCTTAACAAACAATGCATCATGTGGTTAAAAGATGGTATTAATGGATGGGATGTTCTGTCTACAAACAATGCATCATGTTTTTGAATGAGGATACCTATGGATGGAATGTCCTGTTTATAAACAATGAATGACGTGGTTAAAAGACGGTACTAGTGGATGGGATGTTCTGTTTACAACCAATGAATCATGTTGTTAAATGAGGATACCTATGGATGGAATGTCCTGTTTATAAACAATGAATGACGTGGTTAAACGATGATACTAGTGGATGGGATATTCTGTTTACAACTAATGAATCATGTTGTTAAAAGATGGTACCTATGGGTGGAATGTCTTATTTACAAATAATGAATCATGTTGTTAAAAGATGGTGCCTATGGGTGGAATGTCCTGTTTACGAACAATGAATCACGTTGTTAAAAGAGGTTACCTATGGATTGGATGTCCTGTTTGGCACAAATACAACGGCAGATGATGGATATACCACTACAACGTACCATTAACGTCCAGTCCTAACACGCTGTAGATAATTGTCAGCTGTTGTGTGTTGTAATTTACCAGCAGTGAGCGTAAAAATGTCCAAACGCCAGACACATTTACATCCCACCATTATTTCAGAAAGGGGTGGGGGAATGCAAAAACTATTAAATTTGTATTTACTGATTTGCATCTAAGCACATATTAAATCAATGGGTAAAAGTAGCGACGTAACTACCTGCGGACTGTTATTTCGGTATAATAGCACCATAACATTAACTAAGCGAGTTGGTCAGTCTAGTTAAAATCATCGTCGCACACAAGAAAACAAGAACAGTTTGAAGATACCAAAGTGGTCATCAGCATCCGTATATCAAAGAAGAACAGACAATACAATAGCCAAAATGAAAGGTACGAAAGGACAAAAAACGATCTACAAAACATACAGATAAAACTAAGCATCAAGTAGCACGAATCCCACTCGAAACCGGGGGTGAACTCAGGTGCCCGGGAAAGGTATGCAGTTCCTTGCTCTTCCAATGATATAGCTTCAATTAACAAATCTCGCTTGGCGTTTGATTGCCAGGTTTCACTCTCACTAACTGTTAAGTTTATCGTCTACATTCTTACATATGAGTACAAAATGGCTATTGTCATTTCTGACCTACTGACGTGTCATCAGAGCAAGAGGGTAAAAAAGGGATTAAAAATATATGAATATTTACACTACGGATAATAGCACCTTAACCTGTGGTAGTGGTGTAGTAAACCTTCTGTTGTCGTATTAACTGTTTAATTGCTAATTTGTCTACTCATTTCACAAATAAACAGATTACAAAAGTATGGAAATGGTGTAGTATTTTAAAGGTAATATTCAAGCTAATTAAATAAGCATTTTCTCAGATATTTGTTCATTTTTACTGTCATGCTGGAGCGTACCAGATATATTCATTTCACTGCAACCCGACAAAAAATGGGGCATGCAATCAGGTGTTCCGGAAGGGTAAGCTCTGTCTGCTCCACTAGTGGCATCCGTCGTGTTACTCTAGTTATAAATATTATTTATTGGAAGAACATCATCAATATCGCGGAACGTGAAATTAAAGGATGGATCTAGCTACTTTCGCATTTATTGAGAAGCCCCCTGTATGAAGTTAGCCTCGTACAAATGAAGTAACAAGTAGGCGAAAAGAGGTGCACAGTTAGTACCCATAGGTATGCTGACTGTTGAAAAACATGTTCACCAAACATAAGAAATATGTTGTCAATCAAAAACTCGAACATTTAGATGACATCAGTTTCTGAAAACTTTTTGGTAGAATCAGGGTAGTTTTTCCTGAAGTAGTATTTTTCTCTCTCTACAACATGGTATTTTTTTTTATCTGGGTAGATCTTTCTTTTTTAATGAAGCACAATTGAGCTAATTCTTTTAATCTGTCTATTAATTTTGATTGGCGAATAGAATTTCATTATATTGTACTTAACGCCACTTTCAGCAATAGTGCAGCTATATCATGGCGACCAGTTTTAGTGGTGGAAGAAGCCTGGATTACCGGAAAGATTCACCGACGATGGTAAACTTTATCACTTGTGGTTGTGGGTCGAGTGCACCCTTTTTGTAATTTGCAAAGCCAGACGCGAACACACGCCGTAGCGGTCATAGGCTTGCATGAGTTGTTAGGTAATCTAACTACCTAACTCATTGAGCCACTCGGGCACTTAGTTGTGTAGACCAGAGGGAAATCACAATTAAAAAATATCAACCAAAATCATGATGAAGAACTTGAAAAATACATAGGTAATAATGATAATATAAGTTATAATTTTGACTAAATAAAAGAAAATATATATTACATTAATTAAATGTAATTTGAAACATGACAGTACGACTGTCTGGTAGAAAGTGAAATAAAGGCGATATTCAAAAACGCACAGTTAATACAAATGTTTCACGCTATTCCTTGATTTGGTTTAGGTATATGGTGCTTAACGCCACTTTCAACAATTTTATTGGTGGAAAGAAGCTGGAGTACCCCGTGAAAACTACCTAGCTGCCGAGAGTCATTGACAAACTTTATCACATAATGTTGTATCGAGTACACCTCACTTTTAGCGGTGTTCGAACTCACGAAATTAGTGGTGATAGACACTAATTACGAAGGTAGTTGTAATTCTAACTACCATGTGATCACGATCACGACGGCCCCTTCTCTATTCTTTGAACTGCGTGAAAATTTAAGTATCAACTTAACTCATAATTATTCAGAAACAATGAAACAAACATATATGCATATTTTCCGAATTCGCAGGACAGTTATAAAACAAAATACAAAGAAAGGGCTGATAATTTAGAAAAATGATAATCCAAGGCCTTTAGGTACTGACAATCTCTTCTCAAATGTGTCTGAAATGTAGCCATCTTTGCTTACACCAGACTTCCATTGATCATGTCTCTTGATACAACGTTCGTTTACATCAGAACGTACAGTAGCGGATGCACCGCCAGATCGTACAGAATGTAGACACAAGTTCAGGTTCAGGTTTGGCTCTACTGATTGATGTCTTTTCAATATATTTTCTCTAGCTGCCGTGTAGCGTATCTTTTTGCTTTTGCAAATAAATTTGGCTATGCCCTTATGCACAGGGTGTAAGCAAAGCACTTTTCACTTTTCTGAATTCTCTCTTTTTTAACCAAAATAAGACCATATTTGTCACGAGCAATAAAAAAACAAATTTTGCAATTAGTCATTCACCTCTTTTTCTTTAAGCAGCAATATAATAATCATTTTGTACCGCTAGACCTTCGTCTAAAAATATAATGGTTATTTTGTCTTTAGACCTGAAATATTCAACAACCTCTCTGAAAACCTTCGAAAAAATATAACCAACGATAGAAATACCAAAAGGTAATAAAGCGAATACCAAATATCGTATTTTACCTTCGAACCTTGCGAAGCCGAAATATGTTGGAGTTCATCGAAAATGGGTGTGTGTATGTGTGTGTGGGGGGGGGGGGGGGTGTGGGGGGGGGGGTATGTGGGTGGGTGTGGGTGTGTGTGTGTGGGTGTGTGGGAGTGTGGGGGGTGTGTGGGTGGGTGTGGGGGGTGTTTTGTGTGTGTGTGTGCGTGTGAGTGTGTGTGTGCGTGTGCGTGTGTGTGTGCGTGTGCGTGCGTATGTGTGTGTGTGTGTGTGTTTTACCATTGAATTATGCTACTTTAGATTAAGGTATCATAGAACTTCTCTGTTGTCATAACCGATCGGTAGGCGTATCTTTTTTGACTTCAATACTTATCGGACCTTCGGACTACCGAGCCGACACATATTTGCAAAGGAACTCCTCGAAAACTTGATCGGGTCAAGATTTGATAAATAAAACGTTTGATAAATTGATCAGGTAACACGTATTTATGATGGTAAAATGTGCAAAGAACAGTAATAAAATTTAGATTTTTAATTATTACTTAATTAAAAATTAAAAAAGGGGGAGGGATGTAAAAGTCAAACGTTCTTTATGCTATTCTTATCAACAACTAGCAGTGATTCAAACCACATACTCTTATGCTATGGAGTTACCCCTCTTCTAGTTATTCTTCTAATTACAGGATTAAACTCTAAGGTTAGAGTGTGAAACAACAATATCAATGGTCTGTCATCTAGTCTACATCAACTTATTTCCCATACTTCACTATATTGTGTTAAATATTATCTGCATTTGTGGATGTGCTTGATATTTTTGTCATTATTGTATGTTTATTATTTGCATGGAGTGCTATTGCTTTGCTCAATCTCATTGCTGTTGTATTTGCAATAAAATAATATTAAATCTAACCAATGCCCTCTCCTTTTGTTTCAAATATCATTTATATTTGTTTATGAGCTTGATTTCTTGTCATTATTACATGTGCATTATTTGTATGTAGAGGACAAGTCCATGCGTTCTGATAACTTTGTGTTCAATCCCACTAGCTGTTTTATTTGCAATAAAATAATATTAAATTTTACACATATCCCTCCTTTTTTCTAACTTTCTGTTTACATATTTATTTTCAATAAAATGTCCTTATTATGTTATTTCTTTTTTTCCTTTATTTAATGTGTTCGTATCAATATCCATCCAATCTTAATGGTAACAACAGCTGACATGTTCTGACCATTTATATTCTAACATGTAACAAGTGTGGACACAGAAATGTGCTGTCCAAAAGGCAAGTGTGGATGTCAATATTTCATATTATTAACTTTAAAACAAAAAAAATCGTGGACACAGGGGTTCTGGATTTTTTAATAAAAAAACTAATCCTGAATTATTATTTTTGCTTAAAAGTCCGGTCCTGTGTTTTTATTTCAAATTTTCATCATAGCCCCCCTCCCCCTCCCAATTGTATCATTAATAATAAATTAATAAATAATAAATTCAGATTTTCTATTTAAAATAAATCTCATTTACAAAACCACTGATATTTGTTCAATTTCTAACGCTGATTTAAGCTTTAGTCGCAACAATTTTTTATTTTTCTCTTTAAGCTGTCTAAACATAACATTTATTTAACTGTAAAATTCACAAATAAAATTCACTCCCCCCTCTCCCCCCCCCCTCCCCCCCCCCCCCCCCCCCCACCACTTTTTCCTTTTTTTTTCTGGTTTAAATCAATGATCAACAATTTTCCCAGAATCAAACAAATTAATAAATATAACATAGATTTCTTTTACATGCATCTTTTTACCATGCGTTGTCAGTGTGTTTTAAATCGGACATCCAATCAGGACGCTCATTATTCTTGTCCAAGATAAAAATACATCGCTAATATTACCTGTGAGTGTTTCCCCACTTCAACTCGTAGATTTACATAGAAATCGGAGATATTTCGTCATAAAACTTCACACATGGTTTTGTCTATCATATTTCTTGAAGACAAACATAACATTGTAATGCATTTATCAATATTTTATGAGTATCTACAGTTTTTTCAACACCGTATCTGTTTCTCGATACAGCCGCCCGATTACAGTGACCAGTGACCCAGATTAGCTCGTTCGACCAGTTTTTTCCTAAATAATGTTGTTTAATTAAACATGCGCTACAAGTTAGAAATTCACTAAATTTAAATGTTGACATCTAAAACAGTTTTTTGTTTCGTTTTATTTATAGAACAATATCATCATATCTCATATGACCAGGGAGCTGACCAGTAAGCTTATTCACTCCCTCGTAGACGAAAGTTTTAAAGTATGAAGATTTGTTGTGACATCTTTTGATAAAATTACAGATATGGAAATATGCTTTTCAACAGGAATCGTCTAGTTTATGTCAGTTAGAGTTTGTTGACTTTATATGTCAAAAAGTGGTGTGCACTCAGACAAAGAAAACAGTATTTATCATTCGGTCGGTGGCAAGTTTGTCACAGCCCGACACAGGTCTACAAATATTAAACTGTATGGGAAATAGTAATACTGGGAATGAGAAATAATATGAAGAAGAGATATATAAATGAGCTACTGTGGCATATATCTCTCTTTGGGTGTATATTTTTTCTTAACAGGAATTGTCTTCCTTGGTGTCAATTAGAGCTTGTTGACATTATATGTCAAAAAGTGGTGTGTACACAGACAAAGAAATCAGTATTTATCATTCGACCAGTTTCAAATATGTCACAGGTCTACAAATATCAAACTGTATGGGAAATATTAACACTGGGAAAGAGAAATAAAATAGAAAAGAGATATATAAATGAGTTACTGTATGATATGACCCTTAACCTTCTGTATCGAAGTCACGAGTATCACTTCCTATAATAAATGTACAGGTACCTGATCAAATCGCCCCAGTTAATATCTCCCCTATATTTAACGAAATTGTCCCCACTTCAAATCCGCCCCAAACAAATCCGCCCTCACATTAATCAATATCGAGCCAACATTTTTTTATATTATTATTATTATTGGTTTTGACAACGACATTCTGATAAGTAATAATTGAGATAATATATATATTATAGACAATAAAAATTACAGTGCATGTAATCGGAAACGTTATTGTTTAATTATGTCCGTTAAGTGAAGGTACTCCGGCTTCTACCACCACTAAAACAGGTCGTCATGATATAGCTGAATATTGCTGAAAGTGGCGTTAAATACAATAAATAAGTAAATCAAATAAATCTGAAAAATATATGAATGAATACTTCGAATATATGATTTGATATGCTGTTTTCATATTGATAACATATATAAAAATGGGGGTGTTTTTAAACTCCAGCATCATGACCTTAAGCAATTGTACCTAATGTTAACATATGTAACCCCTCCCCCCGACACACACAAACACACACACGAAACACCCCCTTTCCTAAGCGATCCAGCGTCACCACCGTAGCCAATTTTACCTTTGGTTAAATTATGTACCCTCCACTCAGCACCCCCACCCAAAAACAATCACTCACACAACACATCGAGATTGACGACTAGTTCTTCTTCCTGCTTTATAAACTCAGTGCAAATATATTTTATCTTCGCGGACAATGTACGTATATTCTATATATGAACGTCCTCATATAAGAACAGTTACTTATATCTAGTAATGGCCAAACATCCTATGTTAACACAATTCTCTATGGAAGATTTTTTTTGCTAGACTTCCATGTATTAAAATCATGTAAACGGCCATTTTTTTTAATTGTAGACTTGATTGAAGGTGATGAATAACAAGAATTGTAACTGTTTAAGCTTCAAAATCAAATGCATTGGCAACATCGAACAAAGCAATATTTCAAGATGTCTGCTCTTATGCATGTGAATTATGTTCGATGTTTTCTTTTCAGAAACGTTGACATGGCAACAGCAACAACACAATGTTGCAACATCTGTGATCATGACAACGAATCTAAATTGGCGGCCACCTGGGGTCCGGAATGTGAGGATTTCCTGTGTACCGACTGTAACAGGCGCCATTCTAGATCTTCATCAATTAAACAACACATCGTAATTTCCATGGAAAATTACCAGAAATTACCCAGCTCCATTCTATCTATAAAGAACAGATGCACCAAACATGGCAATAAGTACAAATTCTACTGCTCGATTCGTGGTGACCATTGCTGCGTTATATGCACAAGAGATGATCATCGCCATTGCCAAGAATTACGTCCCATTCTTGAGGTTACAGAAAATGTCAAGTCATCGACGGCCATTGTGTACATAGAAAGAGATCTCAAATACATCGATGCTGCATTTGAAAAAATGAAGTCAGATAACATAAATAATATTTCTGATATTAACAAGCAAAGGAGAAATGTTTTCTCAGATATTTCAGACATGCGCAAATCACTTAACGACCACTTAGATAAAATTGAAAAACAAACAGTTGAAGAGATGGTGTCAGTAGAACAAAATTTACAAGTGGAATTAAAGAATGTATTGGTTGTCATGGAAACCAAAAGAACTGACTTTGATAATATCCGACAAGATGTGGATAAAGTAAAGAAATATGCTAGTGACCTCCAGACTTTCATAGGAGTGAATAAAATGACGAGTGTTATGTATGGAGAAATTAAGAAACAGAAAGGGGCATTCAATTATGACCTTTTTGAACTGCAGATTGACTTTTCATCACAATTGGAATCTTTTGTGAAAGATGTTTCTAAAATTGGTGTTGTATCTGTTACGAAAAAGCATTGTAGTACCAGACTTGTGAAAGAAGCTGAATTGCAAGCTCAAACTCCACAGGAAAGGAAGCTGGGTGTTACACTACAACTCACAAAAAAGACGACTGTCGCTTTTCAAACTAAGGATAAGGGGCGTGTCTGGATAGCAGGCTGTGACATATTACCGGATGGCAAACTTGTATTTGCTGAAAGAGAAGGCAAACGGTTGTTGATGTTTTCTTATAACGGGAAATACGAAAAAGATATTGTCCGGTTTTCAGGTAAACCGTTTGAGATTTCATACACAGGAGAAAATATTGTAGCTGTTACAATTTGGGACAAACATGAAGTCGTATTTGTAAACGTCATTACTAACACCATTACAAACACAATAGATGTTGGCTATGAATGTTGGGGAACCGATTTCAACATGAATTGTCTAGCTATTCGAGTACAACAGCAACCTACATCAAGTCACATTGTATATTTAGATCTCAAAGGTAAATTGATTGATCGGGTCAATATTCCTGGTGGGAACTCCACAAACATATCATTACGTGATGATACTATTAAGTGTACGGACTGGAAAACCGATACGATTTACTGTTATACATTAACAGGATAACAGATGTGGGCCTTCAAAGACACAAAAGTCTTGCAAGTACCAATGGGAATTGCCTTAGATCAACATAGGAACGTTTTTGTGGCTGGTAAGGGAACAAACAACGTCGTTGTACTTTCACCTGATGGTAAAAACTGCAAACAAATCTTAACCAAAAGTGATGGGTTGGATAAACCGCGTTCATTACGTATCAACATTGACCGTAACGAGCTTCTGGTATGTAATGAGAATGGTCCAGCATTTCTGTTCTCTCTACATTAAATGTATACTTGAAGTTACCAATGTTCACAGAGAACTGATACAACTTATTGTAGTAATGGTGAAAAAGTATTGTAAATTGTAGTGAATATTTGACAGTGGTGTCGATGTGCATTTATATTATTAATAAAACTAAGGTTCTCCTCTAAAAGGAAAAGATACCCATAGCCGATTATAACTTCATGTGTAGGTTCTTTTGTTTTATTGCTTGCACAAGGTTCAATATTATTTGGCTAAATAAAGATGCAATCTATCAATTTGTTTGCCTACCTGTTGGAGTTTACTCCAGAAACACACCATGCCACTAAATTTGATAAGAAACATTTGAAGATAAGGGTAATAACAAATTTACCAAAGGGGTAATGCGAATCCATAAATTGAAGAAAGACAGGCAACACAATGACCAAAGGAAAAAGGACAAACAACGATGAGAAAACTAAAGATTGAGTAACAAGAATTCCACTCAAAACCGGTGGTGAACTCAGTCGCTCCAGAAGAGGAAGCAGTTCTTGCTCCACGTGTGGTACCCGTCGTGTTACTCTTTTTATTAAGCTAGTACTAGTAGTGTATATAATGATAATGAGCTAAATTTGTGTCACAAGTGTGAAAATATATATATATATATATATATATGTGTAACCATTAAATAGCAAATGTATGTACTACTTAACAAAAAAATGCAAATTTCAAAAGAAGTAAAAATAGTTAAATATTTGGAGGTTATTGTTAAGCTAATTAAATAAACATTTTATCAAAAATTTGTCCATTGTTTCTGTCATGTTGGCACCATATATGTTTAATTAATTAAATGTTGTTTAATTACAAGAGAGCAATATTTCTCCTATATTCATTGCACACAATAAGAAGAGTTTGAAGATACCAAGGTGGGTAATCAGAATCCGTAAATCGAAAAAGAACTGACAATGGCTAAAAGAAAAAGAAAAGAAAAAAGGACAAACAATGATCTACAAAACACTACACAGGAAGCAAAAGATCGTGCACTAAAAATCGTGGTTGAACTCAGACCTGTACCCCGGAAGGGTTAGAAGTTCCTGCTCCACTAGTGACACCCATCGTGTTACTCTAGTTACAAAACCGGTGATAAGTAATGAATCTGGAACGGACCGTGAAGTGTTACGATAAGTGGAACATATCAGTGGTAAATTGCGATAAAGATATTCCTTAGCGGTTAAGCAATTCATGTTGGCGACCGTAAATCTTTCGAAGTGATGCCAAACCAATAGGCATCCTTGGTTCAGTAGCTTCTTTGTTAGCAGCAACCCTCTGTCAAGGAAATCATGAGAGGAACCACAGGTTCTGGATTATCGGATCAACTGAGAGATAAATCATTCGGTTGAAAGAGGGTATCTATGGTTGGGATGTCCTGTTTGCAAACATTGAATCACATGGTTAAAAGATGATACCTATGAGTGGAATATCCTGTTTACAAACAATAAATCACGTGGTTAAAAGGGGTACCCATGGATTAGATATCCTGATTAAACAATAAACCATAAGGTCAAAAGTAGGAACATGTGGATTGGATGCCCTGTTTAAAAAAATAAATCACGTGGTTAAAAGAAACTCTATGGATGGAATGTTCTGTTTGCAAACAATAATATGATGTAGTTAAAAGGGACACATATGGATGGGATGTCCTGTTTTCAAACAATGAATCACGTGGTTAAAAGATGGTACCTGTGGGTGGAATGTTCTGTTTACAAACATTGACTCACGTGTTTAAAATGTTGACACCTACGGATGGGATGTCCTGTTTGGCACAAGTACAACGGCAGGTGATGGATATGCCTCCACAACGTACCATCAAAAGAACATATTACACGATGGCCAAATGAAAATGTACAAAAGGACAAACAACGATCTATAAAACATACACATAACGCTATAGATAGAGTAACACAATCCCCACTAAAAATTGAAGGTGAACTCTGGTCCTCCGGAAGGGAAGTCAGTTCCATGCTCTTCCAATGATATAGCTGGAATTAACAAATCTTGCTTGGCGGTTGATAGCTCGGAATCACTCTCACTAACTCTTAAGTTTTTCGTGTTTATTCTTACATATAAATACAAAATGGTCATTGTCATTTCTGACCTACTGGCGTGTCATCAGTGCAGGAATGTAGAAAAGGTTACTCAAAAATATATGATTGGTTTAGTTTGGTCAAGGATTTATATAGCAAGAAGGATATGAAACTCGTATTTTCTTGCTTTTTCTCGTGTGGCGAGATTACATGCTACTCGTGTTGATTTTTTCTGTATCACCCCTCATACACGTAAAATAAAAAAAAGTAGAGTTTCATACAGCTAAAAACATATATAAAATGATAAAAACAAAGGAACTAATCACGCTAAGGTTTGTGGCATACATTGAATACACTCTAAGCTACACATTTATACACTTTGCTATGTTCATTTCTTGTAAACAATGAAGTTTATTGATTTCTAAATAGGCCACCCCCATTTCCGCCCAGAACGCCGCCATTTTGACAAATGATGTAAACCATCCTTAAAAATACAAATCGGAGCACTGTTTTCAATAAAACTCCTACTTAACATTGAAAAATATTATATTTTCACTAAAATGACGGCTCCGCTTCAATATTCGGTATGATGAGAGAAGAGGAGTTTGAAATTTATATCCGAACTTTGACAGCCCATGAAGGGCAAATCGATTAATGCCAATTATTGATGAGATAAGGGTGATACATTACAAAAAGTCGATACTTTATCAATGATTGGTATTTAGAACAAATATTTTCACTTTATTCCTGTAATTATGGTTTTATATACTTACAAATACTAGTTTAAAATGTTGAAGCGATGAAAATTTTCAGCGTTTATCAAGGCACGCGCATCGTCAATGAATTGCACTATGGGTAATCTCGCCACGCAACATACTTACATACAATCTATATTAAATCTCCCGGGATTCAAATCCCTCTTACTATATACATCCTTGGTTTGGTGTTATGGTGTTTAACGCCACTTTCAACAATATTTCATCTATACCGTGGCAGTCAATTTTATTGGTGGAGGAAACCTGAGTAACCGGAGAAAACCACAGATCTGACGCAAGTATCCCCTCTGGCTTTTTCCTCTGCTTGTAATCGAACCTACACTCGCTAGAACTCGGCCGATTCCGTTCCACCACATGATAGAAGGAGAGAAGCGGACTTACCCGAAGATTACCGATTAATGGAACTTGCTGTCAAAAGTTTGGTAGCGATGTTTTCATTGCTTAACCTAAGGTTCACATGATCATTGTTTAAATCAACAATATTTCAGTTGCATTTAACAGCATTTATATATGGTAGTCCGTCTTATCGTCAGCATATACTTTGAACACCAATTTAATTGTAATACGGTAGTTTTATGTCAAACTATCTAGAATATTGCTCAAGTTGGTGTAAAAGACAAAACCAAACAAGGGTTCCTGCTGTTGCCGTGGTCGTATGGTAGTTGAATTGCAACTACCAATGCAATCAGTGTCTATCACCACTAATCCCGGACGCTCATGGCGAGGTGTACTCGATACAACATTATGTGATAACGTTTGTCAGTGACTTGCGTCAGGTCGGTGTTTTCCTCTTGATACTCGGGTTTTCTCCACAAATAAAACCGCCCCACGATATAACTGAAATATTGCTAAAAGTGGCGTTAAGCGCCATACTTGTATACCCCTAACACACAACCAATCAGTCTTCTAGAAATCATATACACCACTATGTTAGATCTCATTGAGAAGCAACATAATATACTGATCAATTGATGTGAACTATATTCTTTCTTAGCTAACTTTTTTTATATAGTATATTGTATATAACCAGTTACCTACCCTTCCGAGGACCTGAGTACCCCACCTGAGATCCCAATTCAACTTAGCGTGTTGGAGTAGTGCAAAGCGGACCTCATCTCATGGAAATGTAACTTTTTACTCATCATCCTATAGCTGAAAAATTGCTTGTGTGTAATAAATCAACAATCACTCACTCCCTTGCTCTAACTCTAATTCTGGAAAAATTGCAACATCATAGAAATATGCAGAATTGGTCCTGCTTTACAGAGTTTGAAAAACAAAAACCATGGAATGTGGAATGGCTTTGTTTTCTTTGTATTGTATATCTTTATTCTCATATACCTTTCCAATTTATATGTGATTGATATATTATTTTAGGCTTAATTTATTCTTCACAGAGAATTGTTTAATTTTTGGTTTCCTGACCTTGACTGTAGAAAATTGAATATTCATTGCAGTAATCACACGAGTCAATTTATAACCTACAGTCAAAACCTGTCTATGCAGTCACCTGTATTAAAAGGTCACCCTTTTCTTGTCCTGTCGTAGAACATTTCTTATGAATTGAACCTCTTTTAAGAGGTCATCTGTCTTAAAAGACCACTTTTTCTTCAACTCAAAGGTGACCTCTTAATGTAGATTTGACTATATTAAATGTTCTGTGTATTTTCACAAAATTTAATGATACATTGATTTTAGCCAGTTTTTCTCTTCAGGTGTCGAGAATGTTGGCGCCAAAGTGTGCTCTGGAAATCAGAGTTGATGCCCTTGATGAGGAAACAAATACAGGTATAGAAAATTGAGCTAAACTAGAACACAAAATGAAACGGATAGAGGACAAGGTAATGACGGATGTCAATTAATTTATTTATCTTTTTCGATAGTTTTGATTGTTTAGGTTTGGTTTGGTTTGATGGTGTTTAACGCCACTTTCAACAATATTTCAGTTATATCGTGGCGGTCAGTTTTATTGGTGGAGGAAACCGAAGGACCAGGGGAAAACCGCCTACCAGTCACTGGCAAACTTTATCACATAATGTTGTACACCTCACCCTGATTGGGATTCGAACTCACAACATCAGTGGTGATAGGCACTGATTGCACAGTTACTTGTAAATCCAACTACAATGCGATCATGGGCACGATTGCCCCTGATTACTTAAGTAGGATACGTACAATAAGAGCCAATCTTATGTCCCAGTTTCGCCAGAAATAAACTTGGGATTGTTTTCAAAAAATTGTTTGAATTGGCTTCTGGTGTTTAACGCCACTTTCAACGATATTTCAGTTATATCTTGGCAGTGTTTTAAAAGAAATGTACATGTATATATTACAACAAAGATAACGAAAATAAAATGACCCACAAATATTACCTTGGAATAAGCATTTTATATTGTGTTCTTTCCACTGCTGAATTGGCGTTAAACAACAATCACTCACTTACTGTTGTAAGTATTTAATATGTCTTTCTGTCTCCCTATTATGAAAAAAAGGGTTTAAATGTGATGGTCAACAATCCACCAATATCAACAAAACGATCAACCACGTATTACCTCTGACAATTGAACACAAGAAAAACACAACATATGGCATTGGAAATCCAGTTCCTGGCTTAGGACAGGCACAAGAGTGGGACAGGGTTAAACCGGTTGTGTATGACTGTCTGTGATGGAACTATTAACTCAACAGACAAAGAGTGATGTAACTGCTACATCTGTATGACAAATTCAATCTCTGAGATGGTCATATGATTTTGTAGAAAATCTTAAGTGTTAATGGAAATATTGTTCACCATGTCACTAATAAAGGACGGTACGGGTTGCTATGGTCTAGTGGTCTGAGGTAATTGATCGTTGTGGGATAGGATTAGACCCTCCGATTAATCTGTAGTAATCGATCTTTGACAGCATGCCCACAGCGTTTTTTATTTGAGGGTACATGTACCTCCACCTCCCAAAAAATCTGTTAGGGATACAATAATATTGGGACATGGCAAATGGGACATGTGCCATTGCTTCAACCATATTACTGAATCTGAACAGTATTGTGTGGCTCATTATATCCTAATAAAGCATTGTTTAAAACGCTGTGTATGTTTTAAATGGGGTTTGCAATTAATATTTCGCATGCACAATAGCGACCCAACACCACAAGGTGTGGAAAATAGAAATAGTCTTATGTGGTTTAAATGCGTATTAACTGCATTACATGTAAACTGTATAATTCTGTTTGATAAAGTCCTTTAACTAGAACAGAAAAAAAATGTACACTTGAGTGAAGTGCTGTAATAAAATATCGTGAACGTGATGTAAAAGTGTTTCAAGGTATATTTTAAATGAGGTTGAAACATGTCACCATTTGATATCAATTCATTTTGACGATTTTAATTACGGAAGACGATCACAACCATATTATTTTTTTTAACACAGCTGTTTTTTTTCATATATTATTATATTATTTTAAATACATGTTTTATAGATGTGCTTCAAATGCTTCCTTCTACACAAATTAATTTGTATTGTTTATCTGCTGAAATATCTAAACACCAACGTTACCGTAGCATTTTACATGTGTAGACCCTCTCTACTGCTTTTTAGATAATAACAATAGAAGCAGAGCCGTCTTAACAGCATCACGGACCCCCAGGAAAAGCAGTGCACTGGGGCCCATATCTGCACACCACTCATAGGAATAAAACTATAATAAAATGAAAAAATATATATCACACTGTCGGAACAATTCCAACATTCAATAGAAAAATTGTAGAAATATTATCATTTAGTGTCCGTCGTCCGTTATCCATAACTTTTCATATTAATATTTAATATTTTTCTTAGAAACTGCAAAACCAAATGCTTTAACTATTTTACGTTATTAAGTTTTGGGACTATTTGTAGCGCGTGCATATATAGTACATGTTCATGCAAAACGCACATGCATCAACACGTACCTCACCATGACCAGACCCAAAAGGTCTAGGGTATTATCATCAAATTGCGTCCAGCGTGGTCTGTAAATCTTTAACATTAACATTGGAGGGATGTAGGAGTGGTGTGTATTCAGTGCCGTCTTAACGCATGGGCACGCGGGAAGAACTTTGCCCGGGGGCCACGAACATAGGGCCCCATGCTTATCTATGTATGTTGTGACTGTATGTTGTTCTAAGGTTTAAACACTGACTTTGTTAGAAATACCAATACAATATATATTGTTTAATTTTTGTGCATAAGTTATTGTTTGCTTGATTGACAGACAATATTCATCATATTGTTTTCTAGCTTCTGAACTGTCGATCGAAAAAAAAATTAAAAAAGATTCTAGACAGGCAGCATATATCCAGTCAATGGGGTTTGCAATTACTATTTCGCATGCACAATAGCGACCCAACACCACAAGGTGTGGAAAATAGAAATATTCTTCTGTGATTTAAATGCGTATTAACTGCATTACATGTCAACTGTATGATTCTGTTTGATAAAGTCCTTTAACTAGAACAGAAAAAAAATGTACACTTGAGTGGAGTGTTGTAATAAAATATCGTGAACGTGATGTAAAAGTGTGAAAGCATTTCAAGGTATATTTTAAATGAGGTTGAAACATGTCACCATTTGATACCAATTCAATTTGACGATTTTAATTACGGAAGACGATCACAACCAAATTTTTTTTTTACAATTGCAACTCAGGTGTTTTTTTTTCCATAAATTATTATATTATTTTAAATACATGTTTTATAGATGTGCTTCAAAAGCTTCCTTCTTCACACATTAATTTGTATTGTTTATCTGCTGAAATATCTAAACACCAACGTTACCGTAGTATTTTACATGTGTAGACCCTCTCTACTGCTTTTTGGATAATAACAATAGAAGCAGAACCGTCTTAAAAGCATCACGGGCCCCCAGGAAAAGCAGTGCACTGGGGCCCATACCTACACAACCACTCATAGGAATAAAACTATAAGAAATAAATTTAGTATTCGTCGTCTGTTATCCATAACTTTTCATATTAATATTTAATATTTTTCTTAGAAACTGCAAAACCAAATGCTTTAACTATTTTACGTTATTAAATTTTGGGACTATTTTGTAGCGCGTGCATATATAGTACATGTTTATGCAAAACGCACATGCAGCAACGCTTACCTCACCATGACCAGACCCAAAGGGTTTAAGGTATTAAGGTAAATCTATAACATTAGCATTGGAGGGATGTAGGAGAGGTGTGTATTCAGTGCCGTCTTAGCGCTTGAGCACACAGGGCAGACCTTTTCCCGGGGGCCCACGAGCATAGGGACCCCATGCTTATCTATGTATTTTGTGTACTGTATGTTTTTCTAAGGTTTAAACACTGACTTTGTTGGAAATACCAATGCAAACTGGCATACACCCATGGTCTACCTCACCCGAGGCAGGTATGCTAACCATTACACCACAAATGCGACACAAAGGGACAAAACTTAGCATAGTAGCTCCCTAGAATGTTCATTTTAATAGCCCAGCTAAATTTCGTGAGGCCAAGCATTTAAAAATGGGTCTACATGTCTATCCACGGACTTTCCGTGAGATAGTACTATAAAAATCCACCTAAAAATTTTGGTCTAGTACAAAGCGACCTCATCATCATCTTCTCATTAAAAAATAACTTGTTCTCACCATGATATAGCTGAAATATTGCTGAGTTGGCGTTAAGCAACAATCACTTAATCACTGACTCGGAATCATGATAATATGTAAAGAGTGGAGCAGACTGTTCTCTCAGTGAGCTAGTACTATGGCATGTTAATCTAGAGTGGAGCGGCATGTCTACATGCAGACTGTTCTCTCTGTGAGCTAGCACTATGGCATGTTGATCTAGAATGGAGCGGCATGTCTACATGCAGACTGTTCTCTCAGTGAGCTAGCACTATGGCATGTTGATCTTGAGTGGAGCGGCATGTCTACATGCAGACTGTTCTCTCTGTGAGCTAGCACTATGGCATGTTGATCTAGAATGGAGCGGCATGTCTACATGCAGACTGTTCTCTCTGTGAGCTAGCACTATGGCATGTTGATCTAGAGTGGAGCGGCATGTCAACATGCAGATTGTTCTCTCTGTGAGCTAGCACTATAGCATGTTGATTTAGAATGGAGCGGCATGTCGACATGCAGACTGTTCTCTCTGTGAGCTAGCACTATGGCATGTTGATCTAGAATGGAGCGGCATGTCTACATGCAGATTGTTCTCTCTGTGAACTAGCACTATGACATGTTGATCTAGAGTAGAGCGGCATGTCTACATGCAGACTGTTCTCTCTGTGAGCTAGCACTATACCATGTTGATCTAGAGTAGAGCGGCATGTCTACATGCAGACTGTTTTCTGTGAGCTAGCACTATGGCATGTTAATCTAGAGTGGAGCGGCATGTCTACATGCAGACTGTTCTCTCTGTGAGCTACCACTATATCATGTTGATCTAGAATGGAGCGGCATGTCTACATGCAGATTGTTCTCTCTGTGAACTAGCACTATGTCATGTTGATCTAGAGTAGAGCGGCATGCCTACATGCAGACTGTTCTCTCTGTAAGCTAGCACTATGACATGTTGATCTAGAGTGGAGCGACATGTCTACATGCAGACTGTTCTCTCAGTGAGCTAGCACTATATCATGTTGATCTAGTGCAAAGCAAACATCAGTATCATTTCATTAACTGTAACTTGTTTTCCCCATGATATAACTGATATAGTTTATCATTGATTTGCGTTTGGTTGGTGGTTTTCTCCACTACTGAAAACAGACTGCCACAACATAACTGAATTATTGTTGTAAGTGCATTTATTTACTCATAGCTCCATATTGTCTATATAGAATAGGTGTTATAACTTCTATTTTCCTTTTAGACAACAGGTGGCTCAATGGTAGGTGGATTATCTAACAACTCGTACAAGTCTATCACAGAAAATACAGCGTGTGTTCTCGCCCGGCTTTGTAAATTACAAAAAAGGGTGCACTCGACTCGCAGCCGCAAGTCATACAGTTTACCAGCTGCTTGCCCATGGTCGGTGGTTCTCTCCAGGGACTCCGGCTTCTTCCATCACTAAAACTGGTCGCCATGATATAGCTGAAATATTGCTGGAAGTGGTGTTAAAACACCAAAAATATTTTTAAAATCCTTTTAGTCATTTCAGGCTAATTGAGCTGTTCTGTGTCAGAAAGATGTCATTTTTTTTTATTCTGTCCATATTCAAATGCTTGTATATGAAGTTCTTTGTGTTAAGTGGTTGTTAGTGTTGTGGTGTTTAATGCCACTTTTAGCAATATTTCAGCTATATCGGTGGCGGTTAGATTTATTGGTGGAGGAAAACGGAGAAAACGACAGACCTGCCGCAAATCACTGACAAACTTTATCACATAATGTCGTATCCAGTACACATTGCCTGATTGGGGTTAGAACTCACGTTAGTGGTGATAGGCACTGATTGCACAGGTAGTTGTAAATCCAACCTCCACACGATCACGACAGCCCTTCTACATGTAAGAAAAATACTTCAATGGCTGTAAAACAGCATTCAAAAATACAATTACATGCATACTGTACTTATCAACAGAAAGTTTTAAACAGATGAATAATTCCATCTATATCTGATTTGATTTGATTTTGGTGTTTAACAACACTTATCAGCAATATTTCAGCTATATTACGGCAACTAGTTTGAGTGGTGGAAGAAGCCGGAGAGAACCACCGATCATGGGCAAGCACCTGGTAGATTATCACTTGCGGCTGCGAATCGAGTGCACCTTTTTTCGTAATTTACAAAGCTGGGCGCAAACCCATGCTGTATTGGTGATAGGCTTGCATCAGTTGTTAGGTAATCCAACTACCTAACTCATTGAGCCACCTGGGCTCTCCTTCTATATCAACAAAACGAACAGTCACCTCTCATCTCAAATCATTGAGCATAAAGAAAAGATCATGACATATGATGTTGAAATTCTGGCTTCGGACAGGCACACAAATGTGGCAGGGTTAAACTAGTCAATGGGATCCCATCCCTCCCCAATACATAAATAAACAGTGAGGTTCGTGTTACTTGATTTTTTGTTTTCTGTGTAGTGTTTTGTAGATCATTGTTTGTTCTTTTTCTTTTGTTCATCGTGTTGTCTGTCCTTCTTTGATTTACGGATACTGATTACCACTTTGGTATCTTCAAACTCTTCTTAAAAAACTGGGGACGTCGTAGCCGTGATCATATGGTAGTTGGATTTACAACTACCTATGAAATAAGTGTCCATCACCACTAAAGAGTTTGAACCCCGTTTATGGTAAGATGTATTCGATACAACATTATGTGATAAAGTTTGTCAGTGAATTTCGACAGTTTTCTTTCACCAATAAAACTGACCGCCACGATATAACTGAAATATTGTTGAAAGTGGCGTTAAACACTATTAACCTAAAAAAAAAACCTGCACAGATGTGTTTGCTTCTGCTCATTGCGTATTAATTGTTCTGATTTCTTACGTTTCCAGTGAAGTAAAGACGTACGATATAGGAGCTGATTCTACATTACCCAGAGTGCCAAAGAAACGAAAATTTGAAAATGACACGGATGAAGAGGACGTCAAGCCAAAAATTCCTAAAACAGAATTAACAGGTAATTTATATAGATGTGACACACAGGTTAACCTCGTCCTGAATATAGCTGGAAAATTGCTCGCTGGACGTTAAACACCAATCAATCAATCAATCAATCACAGGTTAACCTGTGTTGACAGACAAATCCCTCTTTTGAGACCAGCTTAATTTACTTCAAAAAATTTGGGAGAAGGAAAATTTCTTTTGAATTCCTAGAGTAGGGCCATGTTTAGTTAAGTCAGTCAGCTTACAGCCAGCCAGTACCTGGAGAGAACCACCAACTGACAAAGTTACTAACAAACTTTAATTTTTTTTTTATTATACTACAATGTTATCTATAAACAATCTAATTATACCCCCACTCGCAGAGTGGTGGGTATACTGGAATACCCTTGTCCGTCCGTCCGTCCCTAAACGTTGTGTACGTAACTAGTCATTTGTCGTTTGTTGGATTTTATTCATATTTGGTATCTTGGTTGGACATGATCTGAGCATGCGCATATTATACCGATTTCACGGATGGTTGATTTTTGCGAGAGTATTAGCCCTTTTCATGTTTGTTTGACCATACGTCCATTCGCACATCTTGTGTACGCAACTAGTCATTCGTCTTTTTTCGTATTTTATTCATATTTGGTATCCCGATTGGCCATGATCGGAGCATGCGCATGTCATACCGATTTCACGGATGATCGATTTTTGCGAAAATCATAGCCATTTTCATGTTTGTTTGACCATATGTCCGTTCGCACATCTTGTGTACGCAACTAGTCATTTATCTTTTGTCGCATTTTATTCATATTTGGTATCTTGGTTGACCATGATCTGAGCATGCGCATATGATACCGATTTCACGGATGGTTGATCTTTGCGAGAGTTATGGCCCTTTTCATGTTCCGTTACGAGCTGCTGCTATAAATTATTTCCTTCATTAGCTATGTATAATATTTATATCTAATAATCTGTAATACATCATTTTTCATCATTCCAAACGTTTACTAGCCAACTGCCCTGGGAGGATACACATCTCTTGATTCCAACACTCTTTACACTCCTTTATGCCTCTACACCACGTTAAGTCCCACTATAATCTAACGCTTTACTACACATCAACTTATGTAGAGCGAGTGGGGGTATCACAGCACGTCAACGCGTGCAGTTTCATTAAAATTGGATTTCAGCACTTGCTCCCTATTTTCTGTCAGTTGTTTACTAGTCGTAGCGTGGGAGATCTAAAAAGCTTTTAGGGGTCACGCCAGGGGTCAACATGAATACAGTCGGTGTCTATCGAGTGTGTTCCAAAACGCATATGCTCGTCTTGTCTGCTGTGTTTTGTAGAAGAGTACCTGATTGGTTAATTTATAATACATTCATGCTGACCACTGACAAGGTTAATTTATAATACATTCATGTCGACCCTTGACAAACCCCTAAAGGAACGTTTTTAGATCTTCCACGCGACAAATTTGACAATTTGTAGTATGTGTATTGTTTGTAGATGATGTTTCATCAGAAAAAAAGAAGAAGAAGAAAAAGAAAAAACATGAAGAAAATGGTGAAGCGGATGTTACCATGGATACCACAGTAAACACATCACATGAAGGTATTTATTGTAGGCTTGTTGAAGTTTATATGGTATGACCACAGACACAGCATTTAGGAGAAAGATCAAAGAATGACAGGCTTGGAATCGGGGTAATGTGTTGGAGTGGAGCGACATGTCTACCTACAGACTTTTTTCAATGAGCTAGCACTATGATAATCCAACTAAGTGTGTTGGTCTAGCATAAAGTGCACATCATTATCATCTTGTCAAATGTGACTTGTTCTCACAATGATATAGTTGAAATATTGCTCATTTAGCATTAAGCAACAATCACTTGCTCATTGTTTGTCCTTTCATACTTTTTCTTTTGGCCATTGTGTTGTCTTTTCTTCTTCGATATACGGATTCTGATTACCACTTTGGTATCTTCAAACTCTTCTTAAATCACTGATTAACTGAAGAAGCATTTAATCCTTCTTTACATTACTTTACACACAAAGATGTAAGAACATTGAAGTTTCTAATGATCGCCTACAGCAGTCTGTGTTAGGCTCATGTCTTCGCTCTACATGAGACACGATATACAAGGGGAAACATTTAATCCTTCTTTACAGTACTTTACACACAAAAATGTAAAAACATTGAAGTTTCTAATGATCGCCTACAGCAGTCTGTGTTAGACTCTTGTCTTCGCTTGGGCCCAGGTGGCTCATTGAGTTAGGTCGTTGGATGTAGCAACTCATACAAGCCTATCACCAATACGGCGTGGGTTCGCACCAGACTTTTGTAAATTACAAAAAAGGGTGAACTCGACTCGCATCCTCAAGTGATAAAGTTTACCAGTTGTTTGCCCATGGTCTTTGGTTCTCTCCGCGTACTCTGGCTTCCTCTACCACTAAAGCTGGTCGCCATGATATAGCTGAAATATTGTTAAAAGTGGCGTTAAAACAGATCAAATCATGTCTTCGCTCTACATGAGACGCTGCACTCAAGAAGCATTTAATCGCTCTTTAAATTTCTTTACACACACAAATGTAAAAACATTGAAGTTTCTATTGGATGCCTACAGCGCAGTCTGTGTTAGACCAATGTCTTCACTCTACATGAGATGCGGCATACAAGGAGAAGTATTTAATCCTTCTTTACATTTTAGATATGGGAAGTGAAAAGAAAAAGAAGAAGAAAAAGAAAAAAATTAAGGAGGAACCGGAATCAGATTAGAATTGACAAGACAATATACATTGTCAATCATTTTATAAATACATGTATTGTGTTCATGATTAGTCAAGCCTGCTTATCAGGTCACCTGTATTAAACAGTCACATGTATTTAAAGGTCACCTTTTCTTGTCCTGTCATAGACAAATTTGCTATGAATTGAACTTCCTCCCATCTTGTAAGTTAAGGCCACTTTTTCTTTGTTTCTAAGGTGACCTCTTAATACAGGTTTGAATATACCCAGGAGGGCAGTATAAATAAAATTCCAAGATTTTAAGAGGCTCATTCCTGTTTGCCATTATACATTTCAGTCAAATAATTCTCATTTTGTTCATTTTCTCAAATATTCTTGTTAAATAGACCATTTTCACGTTTTTGACTTGATTCTAAAATTATGTGTTTATACACTTCTTGTTTATACACTTCTTTTTATTTTAAAGGAGTTATTTCCCTTTAAGATTGGTAAAAGATCACCATGTTATCAATTCTCCATAGACATCTTCTATAAATAAAAAATTCCAATACATTTTCTTAAAGCTGACAGGGCTTTCAATATTTTTCAAGTCTACCAGCACTTTACTATTTAATACTATAGGTACTTTTTTTTATCAAAATTTGAACAATTTGCATGAATATCTTATACAGCACTCTTTAAAATCAGGAGGTGCCAAAGACCATTTTAGGCGGGTAAAAAGTACCTGAAGCGAGGGCATCCATATCCTATGTACACATTCCTACATTTCGTTTGATTTAAAATCTGAAATGACTTAACACCCGGAGAAGCTTAAGAATATTTTGAAGATACCAAAATGGGAACTCAAAATCGGAAAATCGAATAAGGAGAGACAACACAATGGCCAAAAGAAGAGGTACACAAGGACAAAAGCGATCTACAAAATAGTGCACATTAAACTAAAGATCGAGTAACACCAACCCCACTAAAACCAGGAGTGACATCAGGTGCTCCGGAAAGGTGAGCACTTCATTTTCCACTAGTATCTGGAAAATACTTTGCATTTGATAAATCATATACTGTACATACACAACTAATCACTGGATGGTCGGTAATTTACCATTTTATTGTTTGATGTACAAATTTGAAATTGAAGATGGTCACCGGAAATGAATTGTGATTGTTGAATCTTTATTGCACCGCTGCTAGGTGTGCAGGGCATTAAGTTGTACCCATGTCCGTCCGTCCGTCCATGCATTTTGTTTCTTCTCAATAACTGCAGGTCCACTTGAGCAAATCATTTTAAGATTATATGCAAGGTCAGAAACCATAAAAGAAAGGCGAGAATTTTAATAACACTTGATTTTCCGAAAAATATTTCATTTACATTACTGGAAGAGGGGGTAGGCATTGCTGGAACGCATAGGGGCAGGGTAGCTATGGTTGTGGTGTTTAACGCCACTTTAAGCAATAGTTCGGTTATATCGTGCCGTGGTGTGCAGTATTTTTGGTGGAGGAAACCGGAGCACCCAGTGAAAACCATCGACCTGCAACTAGTCACTGCATGTTAAACTTGATTATATAATGTTGTATTGATTACACCTCTCCATGAGGTGTATTTGAACTCGCAAATTTAATTGTGATAGGCACAGTGCAAACATAGTTGGAAATATATCTACCACACGAACAATACACTGGAACATCTAAAGTTTTGCTTTGTTTACAATAAATTTGCAGAAGATTTTGAGAATAGTATAGTGGATTTATTTTAACATTCAAAAGGTGTTTGACAAAAACCGCTAGATACAGACCTATGAAAAGCCATATTGGAAATGTTTCAAATGTCTCGGAGAAGTCACAACTATTGAAACCCAGACTAAAAGAGTTTAAAAACGCAGTGCATAATTTTAGAAATGTTGCACAAATTCTAATTATATTTTCAACCTAAATATAGTTAGCGAAGGTGAAGTGGTGGTTAAGAAAGAGGATAAGCTGTCCGAGTTGGGCGACATGTTTACCCGAGGATGGTTGGTTCTGTGAGGTCACACTATAAAAATACAATTAAAGTTGTAGGTTTAGTACAAAGTGGACATCATCACTTGTCATTTTGTTGAATGTAACTTGTTCTCTCCATGATATAATTGAACAATTGCTCATTTGACATTAAACAACAATCACTCATTCACTCCTAACCAGGTGGTCCTGACATTAAACAACAATCACTCATTCACTCCTAACCAGGTGGTCCTGACATTAAGCAACAATCACTCATTCACTCCTAACCAGGTGGTTCTGACATTAAACAACAATCACTCATACACTCCTAACCAGGTGGTCCTGACATTAAACAACGATCACTCATTCACTCATAACCAGGTGGTCCTGACATTAAACAACAATCACTCATTCACTCCTAACCAGGTGGTCCTGACATTAAACAACAATCACTCGTTCATTCCTAGCCAAGTGGTCCTGACATTAAACAACAATCACTCATTCACTCCTAGCCAGGTGGTCCTGATAGTATTTGGTTTGGTTGGTTGCTTGATGGTGTTTAACGCCACATTCAACAATATTTCAGCTATATCGTGGAGGTCAGTTTTATTGGCGAAAGAAACCGGAGTACCTGTAGAAAAACACCCACGCAAGTACAAGTAACTGATCAACTTTATCACATAATGTTGTATCGAGTACACAGATAGTTGTAAGTCAAACTACCATATGATCACGACAACGGCGGCCCCCCGATAGTATTTGAAATAGTCACAATAGCTGAGTAAATTTCAGTAGCTGTACTGATCAATGGAACTGTATGAATGATACTACTAAGTGACCAGTTTGATAAACTGATCAATGGAACTGTATGAATGATACTACTAAGTCACCAGTTTGATAAACTGAACAATGGAACTGCATGAATGATACTACTAAGTCACCAGTTTGATATACTGATCAATGGAACTGTGAATGATACTACTAAGTCATCAGTTTGATAAACTGATCAATGGAACTGTATGAATGATACTACTAAGTCATCAGTTTGATAAACTGATCAATGGAACTGTATTATTGTTCATACTAAGTCACTAGGTTGATCAGGTAACATGTGTTTATGAATGTAAAATGTGCTAAGCACAATAATAGCAATTATATTTTTAATTATTAATTAACTAAGAATAAAAAAGGGGGTTGTAAAAGTCGCACTACATATATACAATGCTCATTACCAACTACCAGTGAGTCAAACCACAGACGCTTGTGGTATAGAGTTATCCATCTTCTTATTCTTCTTCCAGTTACAGGATTAAACTCTTAAGGTTAGAGTATGAAACATCCATATCAATGGTCTGTCATCTGGTCGACATCAACTTATTTCCCATGTTTCACTATATTGTTTTAAATATTATCTATATTTGTTTATGTGCTTGATTTGTTGACAATATTATATGCGCATTATTTGTATGGAGAGGACAAATTCATAAGTTGTGATATTTTTTGTTCAATCCCACTAAATGTTTTATTTGCAATAAAATAATATTAAATCTAACGAATTTTTTTGTTTCGTTTTATTTATTGTACAATATCACCATATCTCACATGACCAGGAAGCGTATTTACTTCCTGGCAGTAGAAAATTTTGAAGTATGAGCTGTGACATCTCCTGGTAAAATTACAGGTATGGAAATATGTTTTTTTTTAACAGGAATCGTCTTCCTTGGTGTCAATTAGAGCTTGTTGACATTATATGTCAAAAAGTGGTGTGTACACAGACAATGAAATCAGCATTTATCATTCGACCAGTTTCAACATTGTCACAGGTCTACAAATATCAAACTGTATGGGAAATATTAACACTGGGAAAGAGAAATAATATGAACAAGAGATATATAAATGAGTTACTGTAGGGTATATATCTGTCTTTGGGTGTATCTGGTGGACATATCCAGAAATTGAGGGTACTTTCCTCATAAATATTCATCATATTTAAATTAAATTTTGATTACGTGACAGCAGTTTCAAGCTTGATGGATCGTTTATTAGATTTGTCAAAAAATAGCCTATAGTACGGAAATTCAATGTGTCCGTCAATGATTCGAAAATTAAAAGTTATTGTTTATTTCCGCATAGTTTTTCTTCTGTCAAAATTCAAATATTTGTGTTTTGTAACGATTTTAGACAGGTCTTTGATATCGCGATCATGCAAAAATGATCATATTATATTTAATGTGGGAACCCCGAGTTTAGAAGCTAGAAATATAAGGTTAGTTAATATAATTACATATATTATTGAGGAATCTAAATTAATTTCAGAAAATATGTCGCCAAATGTCATTCATTGTTAAATTTTGTGTCACACGCCACCAGTTTCATGTATTTCAGACATTTTTACATAGACTCTCAAGGCCAAAAAAGGGTTCGTCGCCTCGGATTTTCATTTAATCCAGTAACCTCGAATATTTATTTGTTTTCATTAATTTTAATTTCATTTAATTCAGCTTGATTCGATGTATCATTCTAAAGTTCAGAAAATGACACACATGCAATTATGAATGATATCGTCTATATAGATCATATGAAAATTGCAGACGTCCCGGCGTCGTCATATTAGATATGCAAATGAGCAAAGTACCCATCATTTCTGGCTATGAAATACATGATCCCAAGCTATGTTATAACCTTTAACCTCCTGTATTGAAGTCACAAGTATCACTTCCTACAATAACTGCATGTACTAATTATTATATATAGGGTCGACACATGTAAGTTGATATTATTATAAGATTGTATAAATATGGGCAGGAACAAGTTAAAATAAGGAAAAAGAGATGATATAATAAAGATATAAAGACATTTTATTGAAAATAAATATGTAAACAGAAAGTAAAAAAAGGGGCGGGGGTAAGTAATTCCTAGATACGATAACGTAACCCTCATTCCGCTTGTGCTCCAGTTAGGGTTACGAATCGGTCCCCATTCAACGTATGGGAGCAAATTAAAATTTTCGTTAAGTGAAGCTTTCAACTTTCTCTTTGCATATCTGGTCATAACTTATTATTCCCTACAATTTTTAAGTAATGGCGATACGAAATAAGTGTTACAATACCTGTTTCTACCTTTACGATCGATTTAGTATTCGAAAATTGTTCCTTGTCCGCCATGCCACCTTACGTATGCTCTCGTGATGGGCGTAGCCTATCCATATATGGATCTGAATGCCAAATATGAAAAACTTTACTATGAATAAGTATGATGTTTTACTACGATTGATCCAAATAAGGATATCTCCAAAACGAGGCAAGTGCACGTGAAAGAGCAACTTGTAAACAAAATGTCGGACAGAAAGAAGATGTCATGCATTCAAATTTTCAGATGGATATAAGTCTACCATGGATTGATGCAGCGTTTACTTAACACCTCAAGGTTTACCTAAGTATATCTATCTTTCACCCCCGTTAATTTTTCCAACCACTTACAACGGAATTGGGACAAAAAACTGCCCGGTGTGAATCACTACGGGCGCTGCTCCCATACGTTGAATGGGACCGATTCGTAACCTTCGCTGGTAGAAAAGCGGACTGAGGGATACGTTATCGTATCTAGGTAATTCCGTGCACGAGTGCCTGTGGTGGACACATGTAAGTTGATGTGAACATAAGATTGTATGAATATGTACACGAACAAGTTAAAATAAGGAAAAAGAGATGAAATAATAAAGAAATAAAGAAATTCATTGAAAATAAATATGTAAACAGAAAGTAAGAAAAGGGGGAGGGCAATTCCGTGCCACGAGTGCCTGTGGTCGACACATGTAATGTGATGTTAACATTAGATTGTATGAATATGGAAACGAACAAGTTAGAATAAGGTAAAAGAGAATGATAGAGAAATATTGTTGAAAATGAAAGCGGGGGGGGGGGGGGGGGGGGGGGAGGATTTGGGTTAACTCCGTGTCACGAAAGACGGTGATTGGGTCGTAACTAATATTGATAGATCAGGATGTTCTATTCCGACAAATCCACACAATTGTTTAATTGCCAATACAAATCCTTCTATATTCATGTTACATTTAATAATTAGGTGCAAAATTGTTGAGTTGGCTTTAAACAACAATCATTCACTCACTCAATGCATCAAATTGGTACTCTTCTATATTCATGTTATAATTTATCTATGTTTGTTTTATTTAATCTAATTATATGAATAGGTCACCAATAACAGAATACTATATGAATGGATACAGCTTCGTACGTCGAATATATTATATGGTTCTTATATTGAGGGAATAGATTTAAATGGGGGTGTTTTTAAACTCCAGCGGCACCACCGTATTCAATTTTACCTTAGGTTAATCCATGAACCCTACTCCCACACACACAATAACCCCCCTCCCCTCCAAGATCGACGACAGGCTATTCTTCCTGCTTCCTAAGCTCCGTATAAATAAATTTTATATTCGCGGACAATGTACGTATATTCTATATTTAAACTTTCTCATATCTGGTAATGGTCAAACATCTTATGCTAACATAGTTCTCTATGGAGGATTTATTTGTTAGACTTCCGTGTATCAAAATCATGTAAACGGTCATTGTTTTAATTATAGATTGAAAGTGTTTAATACCAAGCATTATAATGTAGTTGTTTAATATCCCTGGTTTGTGATTGAACAATGCAGTAATTTTCACGGTTTCAATTCCACGGTTGAAATATCATGAGATATTTTTAGAATTTTAGCCGATAACAGCCTGTCATCTTTAGTGAGGCCCACGTTCATTTTGTGCATAATGAATGGAAACCATATTTCAGAGATCAATAAAAACGTTATGAGTAATATACAAAGCAATATGTATGAGGTATGTAGGTAAATTGCTATAACCATGTTCTTTAATGAAAAAAAAGCACTTCATCTGTTGAAGCTAGAGAAGTTAGATCATAGTTAGTGTTCATACTTTTAGAGTCCAACAAAAATGTGGTCATCTTTCCGGATAAACTGTGTAAAGGATGTGCAGAAGTAACACCACTGGAGATCACTGCCTTTTCGACGTTCTGCTTCTGGTTTATTCCTACAAAATTGAATGGCTAAATCAAAAAACAATTCTTATAGCGACCATTATAAATTTCAATGGATTATTGGTAAAACTCCGTTTCTACCACTCCTGTGAAAATGCAATCTTTCTAAGATAAATTGTAAATGTCCTTAATGAATTCATAGAAAATACCCTTTTTCTGTACAATTTGACAGTAGGGTACCGATTTTTAAACAGGGATTATTAATATTTCCTAAGCTTTATTGTCTGAGGTTGCTTAATGTTTTTGTGATGAAGATAGGCGGCGGTATGAGCAAATTCCCCAAAACTGAGAGAAGGCACAAATGTTCTCAGTTTCAGCATACCATACCTTCAGAACATGAACAAAATGCATAACACCCCAATCATCGTGTTCTATGAATCTGCTCAACTGATCAGCATGATCGTTTTTTTTGTTTTTGGAATTCAATAAGATGTCAACTGAATATTTTGTGATTCACAAACATAGTGAATTTGTGTAGCAGTCTTTTGTAATGTCATTTTTTTATACCTATCTTAAAAATCACTCTTTTAACATATTCTAGCTTTAAAGACTTTCAGATTCGGTCCAATTACCGAATGTTTCGATGTTATCTAAGTCAGAGTTAGCAAAACATCCAAAGCCTACATCTGAGGCGTCACACAAAATTACACGATCAAAAACTGTATTGACTGTCATTGTACTGATTGTTGAACGTTCTAAGTTCAATAACCTACAATTCTTCTCCCAAAATGACAATTCAGTCAAAGCACCTTGTGGTTATCTTAGACGTACTTGCCTACTAATTCTGCTTAGAACACAGTCATACAAAAATCGTATATTCTGACGTACTGTGTCACCAAACACTGCGTGCATTTAGATAATATGACCTACAATACTGGCAAAAAATCTAACTCGAAATTTTTTTCCTTTTTCGCATTTTTCAAGATTCTGAATTCTCTCTTCCTTGACAAAAATAAGACCATTTACAGTATCCCAGGTATAACCCAGCCAATCTAATTTCTGACAAGGCGAGCTGTGATATTTGTCATGAGCAATTAATAAACCAAAATTTTGCAATTGGTCATTCACCTCTTGACTGCTTTAAACCGTAATATCATAAAAAAAAATTCCTGCTAGACCATCGTCTAAAAACATAATGATCCTTATGCATCTAGACCTGAAGTATTCGACAACCTCTCTCAAATCAATTCAAAAAATATAACTTGCTGTGGAGAAACACCAAAAGGGAGAACAGCGAATACGAAATATCGTGTGTTTTTCTTTAAAAAAAACCCCATGGGGAGCCTAAATATTGTTGATTTTCTTGGAAAATCTCAATACGATGGTACGCAGATATTAAGTCATAGCTGATAGTAAAATCACCTACATCAAACATTTCTCTAGCACCTTTGCCATCTTCATATTTAAATCTATATTTATGTAAGTGAGGGTTAATGTGTCCACAATTTAAGTACTAATCGAGGTTTGTTTGATTTGTTAAGCACTACCGTAACGATTGACGATTAACGGTTTTGTAGATACCTCATTGATACATCTTTTGTTCAGTAAATTTGTAATTTCAGAAGCAACACAATATTTCTTCTTAAGCGATGATTTATTGCTATTAATGTAAATTTATTCTGGTTCTGTTTTAAACGGCATATTGTAACCATTCTCAACAATATATAATATGCATTGATTATGTGTAATCAATCTCCATTCATTTAACCTGTTTTTTAAACTACCTACAGGTGTTATAACAGATTTGTGTACTTCAATGGTGTTGTTAACAAACTGAACAACTTTGTCTGTTTCGTTTTGTGATATATGTTCTCGTTGAAAGGACATGACAATTTAAAAACATTCGTAATGAATAAATTGATTTTTCTTTTAGTTGTATTTATTTGACTTTGATCTAAATTTATCCCAGTATTAAAAGGTGACAACAGGTCATTGATTTACTTAGAATCTGGACAGCTATCGCTCCAGTGGCCTCTGTTTCCACAGTAAAGCACATCACTGGTTTGTATTTTCCAGTGTTATCCTCCGCCGAACGGTCTTTACTGTAGGGAGTAAATTGTCCTTGAAAGCCTTTTCGCCTTTTCAGACTTTGATTTTCTTTCAGCTTTCGATAATGCACCATTCATTATTTTCTCGTCTTCCGAGTCATCTGCTATGGGATTGCGTTGGTACTCGTGTACGATTTTCCAGCCTAAATCTGACGAGTCTGCCAGTTTGGTCATCATGTAACGTTCCTGTACGTACAAGATTGATACATTCAGATAGTTTCTCCTTTGCTGCGACGAACTTCTGTGTGTTCATATCCGAATTCTCCAGAATAGAACGAACCTCCTTCAGATTAGATATAACTTTAACACTATGGTTGTACTGATTTTCGTTTCCTTTCCGTTGAAAATGACAATTGTCAGTGACACTTTCCTGTATGCTAGACATCTGAATATCCGACATGTCTTTCTGATATTGTTGAATATTTGATTACAATGTATTCAGCCTGGAAACAATTAAAACAGCCATACTGGTTAATACATCCTGTTTAGTATTCAGCCTGGAATCGATTAAAACAGCCATACTGGTTAATAAATCCTGTTTAGTATTCAGCCTGGAATCGATTAAAACAGCCATACTGGTTAATAAATCCTGTTTAGTATTCAGCCTGGAATCGATTAAAACAGCCATACTGGTTAATAAATCCTGTTTAGTATTCAGCCTGGAATCGATTAAAACAGCCATACTGGTTAATAAACCCTGTTTAGTATTCAGCCTGGAATCGATTAAAACAGCCATACTGGTTAATAAATCCTGTTTAGTATTCAGCCTGGAATCGATTAAAACAGCCATACTGGTTAATAAATCATGTTTAGTATTCAGCCTGGAATCGATTAAAACAGCCATGCTGTTCAATAAATCCTGCTTAGTATTCGAAACGACTATTTCAACTTCATGCGTGATAGCATTTCATATTGGTGAATTTTACCCGGTATTCATCCTGACAGTACGACTGTCTGGTAGAAAGTGTAATAGATGTGAATTATCAAAAATCACGTGACAATTAAATCAAACTCACCGTTAATACAAATGATTACCGATGTCCTTTGAACCGCGGGAAAATTTGAATACAGAGATTTATCGTGCCGTGATCTGTTTGTTAGGGGATGTCTCAATACTGGACGTGTCGAGATTTCAAAAATAAAAGCAGAAAATAATGGCAGGCCAACTTTGCATAAAGACAACAACACACCGTTTTAAGGACAAACCCTGATATCTATATATATATTCGCATATATACAAATAAATAAAATGTCAACAATAATACTTTAGGAGGTGTCTTAAATGTACATGTGTCATCTTTCAAAATAAAACCAACTGTATTGGTGGTGTAATGGTTAGGGAACTCGGCTCTTGTGCGGTAGATCGTCGAGTTCGAGCCCCTGTCGATTCAAACCAAAGGTCATTATATTAGTACTTGCTGTTTCTTGGTTAAGCACGTAGCTTTAAGGAGTAAGTGCAAGCAGTGGTAGGAATCAGGATAATGTGTCCTAATCATATCCAAGTAAGCATAGAGTTGGCATCAACATCATCTCATTGAAAAACATCTTGTTCTAGAGTTGATATTGCTGAAAAATTATCATTTGGCATTGAACAACACACTCACTCACTCACTCACTCACTCACTCATTCACCTTTCTAGAATGCCCTTCATCAGGTACGTTCAATCCTTCATCAGGTACATTCAACCCTTCATCAGGTACATTCAACCCTTCATCAGGTACGTTCAACCCTTCATCAGGTACATTCAACCCTTCATCAGGTACATTCAACCCTTCATCAGGTACATTTCTAGAATACCCTTCATCAGGTACATTCAACCCTGCATCAGGTACGTTCAACCCTTCATAAGGTACATTCAACCCTTCATCAGGTACATTCAACCCTTCATCAGGGACATTTCTAGAATACCCTTCATCAGGTACATTCAACCCTTCATCAGATACATTTCTAGAATACCCTTCATCAGGTACATTCAGCCCTTCATCAGGTACGTTCAACCCTTCATCAGGTACATTCAACCCTTCATCAGGTACGTTCAACCCTTCATCAGATACATTCAACCCTTCATCAGGTACATTCAACCCTTCATCAGGTACATGCAACCCTTCATCAGGTACATTTTTATAATACCCTTCATCAGGTACATTCAACCCTTCATCAGGTATGTTCAACCCTTCATCAGGTACATTCAACCCTTCATCAGGTACATTTTTATAATACCCTTCATCATGTACATTCAACCCTTCATCAGGCACATTCATCCCTTCATCAGGTACTTTCAAAGTCAAAATACTTGAAAGTCAAATAATCTTAAAATCTTTGGGTGCCAGAAAACGAAAGGATCTGAAAAGGATACGGTCACATATTCTTGGGGGAGTAACACCTTAGCTAATGAATTAGCTATTATGATTTATGAACAGTAAATTTCAATCAAAACGGTGTCAATGCCAAAGCACTGACTACTGGGAGAATCATACCCCGGGGACCACCCCCGGGGACTAATACTCCATCAGCAGAGGTATCATCAACATTGATTTTAATTCAACGTTGACATTTTAACAAATTTTGTATTTGTTTTGTTTATAGGACAATATCAATGTCGAGAGAACCTTTGTTAGTTGGCATAACTTGAGTTTGATCCAAATATTATATAGTTAACAATAAAATAAGTTGAATGTAATTAATATACCATCTTCATGATTACCACACGTAACCTGTAAACTAAAGTTTTGATATATGAAGATTTGCTGTGACATCTTTTGATAAAATTACAGGCATGCACATATTTGTTTTAACAGGGATCGTTTTCCTTTGTGTCAGTTGGAGCTTATTGACTGTCAGAAAAGTGGTGTGCACACAGACATAGAAAACAGTATTTATCATTCGGTTACAGTTTTGCGACAGGTAAGTCTATTACTATCATACTACCAAATTGTATATGAAATTATAACGCTTAGGAACATTTAGATAGAGCTCAAAGACTACATTCTACCAAATTGTATATGAAATTATAACGCTTCACAATATTTAGATACATTGCAAAGATGTCGGGCAGGAATGAACAATTCAATATACACTCGATCGAATGCAACATTATTTCGACTCAATATAATGTCAAATTTAAATGGTTGAAACAGCAGACTAAACCATTAGATGATTTCTATCTTGATAATATTAAAGCCATAAACACATACCTAGATAGGAATAGCAATGGTAAATTACGATGGAAAGAAATATACATGACTTAAGTTTAACTGTTCAATCCTCTTGTGCATCTACAACTTCAATCCCCGTTGAGAGCCCCTGACGATTTAAATGTCACAAAGTCTTATTAATTAACTCATGACAGAAGATTGACAACATGGTATGCAAACTTCTAAATCTGACGGAACTATCGATGACACGTATACTGCAATACACATTCAAGCGAATGCAACAGAAAATCGACTCAAATGATGTGAAATTTTAATGGCTGACACAGCAGAATAAACCATTAAAATATTTTGATCTTGATAATATTAAAGCCATAAACACATACCTACATTGACATAACAATGGTAAATTACGATGTAAAGAAATTAACATGACTTAAGATTAACTGTTAAACCTTAGTACACGATCCCCGTTGAGAGTCCCTGAAGACTTAGATGTCATTAATTTTTATTAATTAACTCCTGAGAATCAACATTAAATAATTCTTAAACAATAAATCTATATCGTTTTCATGCCTTTTGATTGGACAAGAGCACTGTCACCTGTTTGTTCTTGATTCGTTCATAACTCGATGAACTTTTCAATCTGCAAGTCGTAAATAAGGGGTTCAGCTGAAAGGATCTAACATCTTGAAAACGTGAATTTCTACATGTCATATTTACGACAATGCACAAAAATAATTAAAATGCCTACCTTGCAAACTTATTTTAGTTAAATTCTATCAAAATTGAAGCGTTCACAAAGCCAAATGACCCTTGATCTTTACGTTTTGAACTGAAAGTCTTCATATGATGTCATGTTGTTAATGTTCCAAGGTCATCAACACCATTTCGTGAATTTTAATTTGCGCGATTCTTAGACCAGCGGTATGCAAGAATACATTTTTATATTCAGTATTGCATTGAAGAATTGTAAGCATTAAGCTTTTTTTTCAGGAGTTAATGCATGTGTAAGCGGTGCCGATGCACTCACAAACTTTGTCGGACAATTAGTCAGTTTGTGAGTGCATCGTCACCGTTTACACATGCATGAACTCCTGAAAAGAAGCGCTTTAAACTATTATAAATCATAACTTGTTAACCTTAAAATGTAATATATAAAAGTGTGGATGTAAGTGAAAAATCGTACACTTACACGGAGTTCTTCAATACCTCAAATATTATATCAAAATAGAGGAAATATCCACTTTTTACATATCCCCAAAACAAACAGAGCTAATAAAAAAGGCTTAATGTTGAGGCGGCAATGAATGGCTGCTTATCCTTGAATACATGATATATTATCTTGTTTCTTGTATTTTAAATTGCTTGTATTAAAACAAAATATCTGTTTTAATAACACACCAAAGACTATAAAATTGGTATGTGTTGCTTCTCCGCAAAGCACGCAGTATTAAGGAGAAAGAGCTGGGAATCAGAATAATGTGTCAGAGTGGAGCGACATGTCTACCCGCAGACTGTTGTTTCAGTGAACTGGCACTATAAAAATAACACTCAACGTCTTGGTCTAGTGCAAAGCGGACATCATCATCATTTCATTGAAAACAAACTTGTTCTCGTTATGATATAGCTGAAATTGCTGAATTGGCCTTAAACAATAATCACTCAATCATTGTTTTTTTATTATGTGTACTCATCATTTATTGTGTATGTATTGACATTAACTTGAATCTAAACATTTTTCTACTTTTCTATTCTTAAAATAAGCAATCCCAAAAACACTTACCTCTTGACATAAGATGGAAATAGTTGATATATACACTTTGACAAATTATAAAGCTGGTGAACAATGCATGACCCGTATAAGTTATAATACAACTTTAAAGTTCCGATTCGTATACAAGACAATATCAAAGAAATAAAACAGATAAATAGCGCCGTATTTGTTGGCGTTTCTCCAAGGAAAACATTGGCTAGATTTTATTTATTTTGCATAACCAATAAGTCAACACGATCTGGAATTCTACAATTTCTTGTGTTTAAAGATGACAATTAACTCTTCTCGTATATATGCAAAGTTAAATATACCGGAGGAGTGTGGTAACAGTATTGAAAGCGACGCATTCTAGATATACGTTGCACTGTGTAGGAGATTGTTATGGGTGTCACTAGTGGATCAGGAACTGCTTTCCCTTCCGGAGCACTAGAGTTCAACCCCTGTTTTAGGTGGGGTTCATGTTACTCGATCTTTAGTTTTATATGTATGTTTTGTAGATCGTTGTTTGTCCTTTTGTACTTTTTCTTTTGGCCATTGTGTTCTCTGTTCTTCGTCGATATACGGATTCTGATCACCCCTTTGGTATCTTCAAGCTCTTCTTAGGTAACCGTGAATGGAAACTTAGATGGAATGAAGTACCAGTTCAAGAAGACAAAAACAAAACTCATCGTGTCAAATAAACTTGTAAAACATTTCCATGATGTTGTTCTTAATGTTAATATTTAAAATTTGAAATATTTTAAATTTTAAAGTGTTATGTTCTGTGCCTGAGTATGAATATTTTTAACATATAACGTGAGAGGTGTTATCTATCCATTTTTTCTCTGCCAAATTTGCTGCGTGTCACTAATTGTGACATTGCGATTATATGTGAACACAAGCTTAAGCAAAGACCATTGCATTGTATGAGTAGTATAGATACAAGATATCAGAGCGTTTAAGTGAACCACAAATATTGTCTACTGCTAAAACATGACTTTTTTCTGATACCTTGTTGTCTTACAAATAAAACATGACCATCATACAAAAAAATTGACCCTAAAAAGGGGAGATAATTTGAAAATACAAAAAGTGTCGAACAGTGAGAAAATTCAAAAGGTTGATTTGAATGTAGAAAAAGACTGCAAACAAAAAATGTCTTGTCTTTGAAAAAAAGAAATGAAATGAGACATTAACAGGTTAAACAACTAATCAAGAGCTTACTCAACACAAATGAAGATAAGAAATGGCCTGGGTTGGAAATATGGAATTTTGCCAATTTTTTTACTGAAGATGTAAAAAAAAATCATATTTTTCCACAATTTTTTGGTTATATCACTATTTATTTGGTTTCAGTTGGAGGTCAATTATGTGTATTAGGAGAGTACATTTTATTGGTCTTTTGATGACATAAAACTTTCAAGTAATTAGTTTGTCAGGTGCTTGGATGAGAAGGATATTAAAATGATGGTCAGATCTAAGATAAATATAACAATTTTTATTACTTTTCTAATTCCTTTGAAATTAAAAGCTAATTACACAATAAAATCATTGCAAAGTGAGTATCAATACAAGGGAATACACAAGTCAAAGTTTGAACAATGTCGAAACGAGGTAGACCCACTAAAAGGAGAAGGTTCTTTCAAATGGTACATCCAAGGTTCAGAAAAAAGTCAACTTCAGAGTGCCTGGAGTCAACAATATCATCAAAGAGGTTACCTGTATCTACATTCAAAGATGCTGTTCACCTGTCTCCTAATGATGACTACTACCTGGTTACAGATTCTGAGGGTAATATTGGCAATATGCGTTTCTTTCGTCCGATACCAGAGCCACATGTGACTGAACCGGAGCTCCTGCAAGAAAATAAGAATGACATTGTAGGGAACAAAATCTTACATTGTGGAAAATTAATGGACATGTTCAACAAATTTTACAAGGAACATGGTCAAAATGAACCCCGATGTGAACTTTCATGCAACTGGAATACAAACAATTGTCAAAAGTGGGGATTGTCATGGCGTCTCGGATTAAAATGTGATAACTGTAACTTTTGTGGCGAGAAAACTAAAGTGTACACTGAATCCGACACGGACACTAAAAAGGGACAAACATACTCAACCGTAAATTTAGGAATTCATGTTGGACTCCAAAGTTCCCCACTTGGAGTCGAAGGTCTACGTGCATTATTCTTGTCAGCAGACATACCCGTGCCTTCGTGCAGTGCCATGCAAAATGCTGGAATATATGTTAGCAAGACTACCGTGCAAGTAAATGAAACGGACATGCAAGAACGAAGGCAAAAGTTACTCAACCTAAACAAAATACGTGGCTTTAATGAATCCCACCCTATTTCTGTGTCGGGAAATGCCAGATATAACAACCGTTTGGAAAGTGGTGTGGGAAAAACTCCTTTCCAACCAGCTACTCAAAGTGTGTATTGCATTTCTGAGAATGAAACGCCTAACAAGGACATAATATGCGTTAACATTGACAATATGCTTTGTGACACTGCTCAGTTAATGCGAGCTAAGGGAAGAAATGTGAAATGTCCAAATCATCGAGGAATTTGTACTGCAAACTTAGACCGTACAGATGTAATTGGAAATGAGAGTCGTTCAGCTGAAAGATGTGCACGTAAAATTGCCCAGGATGAAACACCTCTTGTTGTTGGACAATTCACTTCCGATGGTGACTCCGCTGCAAGCATTGGATTTGAAAGAGGTCAACAAAGACACAGTACCGTATACATTGAAAACTTAAGGGATACCCGACATCTGTCAGAATCGCATCGCAAACTTGTAAAAAATGTTGACTTTAGCAAACAAATGTTTCCCGGAATCAACAAGAAAGAACAGGACAGAGTACGGGCAAGATTTTCAATGGATGTGACGAAGCGATGCAGTGCTGAGATCAAACAAGCACATAAACAATTTGCAGGACATATGACAAAAATTATAAGAAAACTCAGCTATACATCTGACAGCATAGTAGCTTGTGTGACCGGACAATGTGGACAGCTGTGCAAAAAACATTCATTGGTATGCTCAGGAGGAAGGAAAGCTGTATGGAAGGCAAAGTTCCTTCCTCCAGGAACTAAGCTTCATCCAAATAACGAGGACTTGCACAAATTAAGGGAGTGTATCCATCTACGTTTGGGTCCCGAGGCACTGATGAAGACACGCTTGAACACAAACACACAGAAAAATGAAAGTGTGAATCGAACACTAACTAAGACAAACCCAAAGTTTGGAACTTGGCGGAGAACACTTCCAGGCCGGATTCACGGTGGTGTACACATGCGAAACTGTGGTGTTTCATCCTCGATACAATCCAGATGTAAAGCCGTTGGTGCTGAAATTCACAGCAGTCTTGTGAAGCGACAACTGAAATATATACAGGACAGAAATGATTATCATATGACAAGAAAAAATTCAATCAAATACAAGGAAAGACAAGCAATTCTGCGATGTGCACGATTTAGCGATCAAGAAATTATCATGGAAAAGGATAAAACATACGTAAAAAACATTCTGGATCCTGAATTTTCTGAGGATGATCACTCCAGGTTATATTCGAAAAAGCCAAAATCCTTCCGAATGACAATGAGAAAGACATAATTTAAATAATACAATCCGGGAAAGGCATATGATTTTTCAAACATCTTTGCTGAGACAAACAATTTTGCCTGGAATTATTTACATGTGGCGGTTCTAAACTTAAATGTGAAATATTAACACAAGATTTTGTATGACATAAATGAGAGACATGATAATTTTTTGGATTCAGTTGAATAAAACGCGTGTGAATCATGTATGTTAGTCTATGTACATTCATTGGTACAAACCGCGAGTGTCCTGGCAATCGAACATCAATAACAGTGTAACCAGATTTTGTTTTTCTTCCTGTATATAAAATACATGTATTATTGAAAAAAAATTCTGTTTTCTTAATGATCCTGTCTAAATAATCTTTAGCAAAAGCATCAGGCATACTGAAATCAGCTGCCTCGGCCATATTTAAGCTATATTCACGACAAATTTTCAAATATTTTGGAAAAATTTCCCTAAATGTGATCATCAATATTCTAAAACAATGAAGAATCCACATCGGATGCAGTAACCATAGATACAAACCCGTGAAATTTGTTTGCACACCCCCCCTTAAGAGGGCACACCACTATATATTCCACCATTGACTTACATTGTAAATAAAAAAATCATTAAAAATCCAAATGAATTTTCTGGATAACAAGACAACTATTTCCTAATATTTTGGTCCAAGGTCCACATTCTGATCCACTTTGAAACATACATTGTATGTCAAATAAGAAAATAATCAGCTGTTTTCAATATCCGGTCAAAACAACAGTATTTACAGTATCCAGGAAATCCTTCCACACAGGGTGTAGTAATTTGACATCCATGATTTTATACGTGGTTATATTTCAACAAATGACGTGTTTTTTTGCAGTTAAAACCTAACCAAATATGATAGGATTAACTGTAAAAAATATCATAATCAAGAAACAACTGAATTTTTTTTTCAAAGTTCCTGGTGTTCTATTTTGTACTATTTTCGAGGACTGTCTCAATGCGGATTGGCTGGTTTACTGATGTGCCCCCTATAGAAAACTGACAGATTAAATGCTTTCTTTAATTCTACACATGACAAAGGTTGAAAATATATAATGTACAATTATTCTTTACAATTTTCAGTTAAAGAAATGGCAGATGCAAAATCAGATAGGATTGCAGGTAGTGAGCCAAAAAAACAAAAGCATAGGATTGTAGGTGTTGAGCTGAATAGCCAAAACTATAGGTAATTGCTTTTTTTATTTGTTGTATACTGACTTAAATGATGATGGTTTAAATTGGACATAAGTTAACTAGACTCGGTGGTCCGAACTAATATTACATTAATTACGGCAATGTTATTGCTACACGTGGGAAACATTATTTTTGGAAAGGTTTTATCCCGAGCGAAAGCGAGGTATAAAATGCAACGATAATGATGTGAGCGGTCGTTTGTTTTAATCATATACCTGATTGACAGTATTATAAATAAACATCGCTTGACCCAATTAGAAATCAACTGATATTTTATAATGGATCCCACCCCAGATGACAAAAGTATTATAAATAATCATTGTAGCTGTTTAAGTTTCAGCACCGAATTTATTGGCAACACCGAACGAAACATTAATTCAAGATGGCAGCTGTAATACATTTACATTATTATTTATATTTTATATATTTTATGTTCGATGTTTTGTTTTCAGAAAAGTTGACATTGCAACGATACAATATTGCAACATTTGTGTTGATGACAACGAATCTAAATTGGCGGCCACCTGGTGTCCGGAATGTGAGGATTTCCTGTGTACCGACTGTAACAGACACCATCCCAGATGTTCATCCACGAAACAGCACATCGTAATTTCCATGGAAAATTACCAGAAATTACCCAGTTCTATTCTATCTATAAAGAACAGATGCACCACACATGGACATAGGTACGAATTCTACTGCACGGTTCATGGCGCCCCGTGCTGCGTTATGTGTATAAGAGATAAACATCGCCATTGCAAAGAATTACGTCCCATTCATGAGGTTACAGAAAATGCCAAGTCATCGACGGCCATTGCGGATATTGAAAGACATCTCAAAGCCATCGATTGCACCTTTGAAAAAATCAAGTCAAATATTAAAAAGAACATTTCTAGTCTTCATAATAAGAAAAAGAAATGTTTGTCCGATATTTCAGACATGCGCAAATCACTTAACGAGCACTTAGATAAAATTGAAAAACAAACAGTTGAAGAGATGCAGTCAGCAGAACAAAAAGTACAAGGACACTTAGAGAAAGTAATGGTGGCCATGGACAGAAAAAGAACTTACTTTGATGATATCCGCCAAGACGTAAATAAAATAAAGGAATATGCTAGTGACCTCCAAACTTTTATAGGAGTGAAGGAAATGACAAGTGTTGTAGATGGAGAAGTTAAGAAACAGAAAGGTGCATTCGATTATGACCTTTTTGAACTGAAGTTTGAATTTTTACAAGAATTGGAATCTTTTGTGAAAGATATTTCCATATTTGGAGTTATATCCGTTGGAAAGGTACAATATAATACCAGTCTTACAACAGGAGCTGAATTGCAACCGTATATTTCACAACCACAACTCACAAGAAAGACGACTGTCAATTTTCAAAATCGGAATGAGGGGCGTATCTGTATAACAGGCTGTGACATATTACCGAATGGCAAACTTGTATTCGCTGAACAAGAAGGCAAACTGTTGCTGATGTTTTCTAATAACGGTAATTACGAAAAAGACATTGTACAGTTTACAGGTAAGCCGTATGAGGTTTCATACACAGGAGAAAATATTGTAGCTGTTACAATTTACAACAAAAATGAAGTCGTATTTGTAAGCCTCATTACAAACAGAATTATAAATACGATAGATATTTCCAATGAGTGTTGGGGAACCGATTTCACCAAGAATCGTCTAGCCATTCAAGCAATACCATACTTTAGATCAAGTAACATTGCATATTTAGATCCCAAAGGTCAATTGATTGAACGGGTCAATATTTCGAATGGATCTTCCAGAAATATATCATTGCGTGATGGTACCATTAAGTGTACGAACTGGATTAGCAATACGATTTACTGCTTTACCTTAACAGGACAACATATTTGGACCTTCAAAGACGACAAGGTCTTACGAAAACCAGCAGGAATTGCCTTAGATCAAAATAGCAATGTATTTGTGGCTGGTAGTGAAACAAACAACGTTGTTGTACTTTCACCTGATGGTAAAAAATGCAGACAAATCTTAACCAAAAGTGATGGGTTGGATGAACCGTGTTCATTACGTATCAACATTGACCGTAACGAGCTTCTGGTATGTAATGAGAATGGTCCAGCATTTCTTTTCTCTCTGCAATATATGTAAGCTTGTGATACTGGGCGCTATCAGGGCTGACAACGAGCTAGTATTGCAGCATTGGTGCAACAGTAGTATACATTACATAGTCCAGTCAATCTATGGGAAAATATAGCCAAACTTCAAGCAAATTCCAAAAGAATTAAACTCTCGGTTTTCTTGTGTCAAAGTGTTTTCTCAATGCTACATCAAACGTTTATTAAAATCTAGGAAGGGTAGACTTTTTGCTTTGTGATATTATATACCCATCTAGCTACTTCAACATCCATATTTTTTAACAGATACAGTTGGAAATGTAGCAAAAAGAGCATTCGGTGTGAGGATAGTCATGCAAATCATGCATCAAATCTTTCAAATTAATAAAGCAACACGTCATCTTTGTGTTCCATCTCTCTTTAACACAAACATATACTAGTACCCTGCCCAATTGAATAAATAGGAATTGCCATATATTAGTCAACAAAAGAAACGATACAAGGGTTTGATGCTCAATATTATTTGTGTTTAATGAGAACTTGCATGTACTAATATTAAATAATATTTTGAAAGTTATATTTAAGCTAATTAATTAAACATTTTATGAGAAATGTGTCCATTTTTTCTGCCATGTCGACACTACGTAAGTTTAACCGATTACATGTTAAATCACAAGTCACCAATATATCTGATCTATTCATGATGGAGAACATGTTTACAAACAATAAAAAGAGAAGAAGATACCAAAGCGGGTAATGAGAAGGACGGACAAGAGAATGGCCAAAGGGAAAGGACAAACAACGATCTCCAAAGCAATACACAGAAAACTGAAGATCGAGGAGCGGATATGAACTCAGGTGTTCCGGAAGAGTTGGCAGTTCCTACACCAACTAGTGGCACCCGCATTGTTTCTCTAGTTACAAACCTAGTGATATGAGGAAAGGACTGGGAAGTGTCTACGACAAGTGGTAATTTGTGACACGGATATTCCGCAACGATTATCCAAGTCATCGTTCCTATTTCAACTTATCCATTCGGAACCCTTGGTTCAATAGCTTCTTTGTTGGCAGCAACCCTCTGTCAAATCCTGACAGGAACCACAAGCTCTGGAACATCGGATCAACTGAGAGATAAATCATACCGTTGAAAGAGGACATCTATTGATGGGATGTCCTGTTTACAAACAATGAATCAAATGGTTAAAAACTGACACCAATGGATGGGATGTCCTTTTGATAAATGATTAATCACGCGGTTCAAAGCGGGTACCTATGGATGGGATCTTCTGTTTACAAAAAAGGAATACCTTGGTTAAATGGCCAATACATATATATATTTACAAATGAAGAATCTCGTGGTTATAAAGTGACACCAATGGATGGAATGTCCTCTTTGTAAACAATAAATCACGTGGCTGCAAAGTGGTACCTTAGGATGGGATATAAACGATAGATCACGGATTTAAAAGGGGACAGATGGGTGGGAAGCCCTGTTTACAAACAATCATCACGTGGTTGAAATTAGGTACCAACAGATTGGATATCCTGTTTACAAATAATAAATCATATGGCTAAAAGGGGACACCTATGGGTGGGAAGACCTGTTTACAAACATTAAGTTCACGTGGCTGAAATTATGTACAGATTGGATATCCAGTTTACAAATAATAAATAATATGGTTAACAGCGGATGCGTATGGATGGGATGTCGTGATTGTACGACAGAAGATGAATAGGATATTGTATGCCACCACAACTCATCATAAACGTTCAGTCCTCATACGCTGTACATATTTCATCGACAGCTGCTGCATGTTGTATTCTACCAGCAGTCAGCTTAGAACTCTCCAAAAACTAGACACACATCTTATATCCCACTTTGATAGCGAATTGTGTGTATATGCGTCCTCCACAACCAGTGGACTCCCTCTACACGTGTTCAAAGAATCTAGGTCCTATTTATATACACGTGTTCAAAGAAATTAGGTCCTATTTATATACACGTGTTCAAAGAAATTCAGTTATATTTATATACACGTGTTCAAAGAAATTAGTTCCTATTTATATACACGTGTTCAAAGAAATTAGGTCCTATTTATATCCATGTGTTCAAAGAAATTAAGCTATATTTATATACACGTGTTCAAAGAAATTAGGTCTTATTTATATGCACGTGTTTAAAGAAATTAGATCCTATCTATATACACGTGTTCAAAGAAATCAAAGGGCCCGGGTTGCTCAATGAGTTAGGTAGTTGGATTACCTAACAACTCATACAAGCCTATCGGTGGTTCTCTCCGGGTACTCTGGCTCCTTTCACCACTAAACTGGTTGCCATGATATAGCTGAAATATTGCTGAAAGTGGCGTTAGACACAATAAATCTAATCATGTTTATATACACGTGTTTAATCAAGAGTTCAGTTATTATGAATATTATTCATTCCGGTTCATCTTATAAATAAAGAAATTCAAATAATAAAAAGCGAATCAACCAATTTATCTTTTTCAAGAGTTTCAAGTGTTCACCATCCTCTGTTCTATGTATAAAGTATTTCCTCTTCTTGTTAATGTATTACGAGTTTGATCATGACATTCGTTTCTAGTTCACCTGGACCAAAGATCCATGTGAACTATTGCCATCACTTGGCGTCCGTCGTCTGTCGTCTGTCGTCTGGCGTCTGTAAACTTTTCACATTTCAAGCTTCTTCTCCGAAACCACTTGGCCGATTGGAACCGAACTTAGCAAGAATGTTCCTTGGATGGTCATCTACAAAGTCACTGTTTTTCGTTCCAGTCGAATATTCAATATGGCTGCCAGGGCCAATAATATGCTCTGATTGGCTGAAATTTCAAAGATCTTCTTCTCTGAAACTAATGAACTGACTGAACCCAAACTGTAAAGGAATGATCATTGGAATGTCCTTTACCAAGTTACTCTTTTTTATGACGATCGGAAATCCAAGATGGCCGCCATCGCAGGACATAGATTAACATTGGACCCTATGGGAAAATGTTCAAATGCCTTCTTCTCAGAAACTACAAATATGATTAAAGCCAAACTGTACATGAATGTTCATTGGATGGTCCTCTACAATCTTAAGGTTTTCTGTTCCGATATGAAATTCAAAATGGCGGCTACGGCAGGAGTTAATTTAACATTGGACCCTATGGCAATTTTTTTTCAAAATGCTTCTTCTCTGAAACCACTTGGACAGTTGAAACCAAACTGCCCAGGAATGATCATTGGAAGGTCCTCTACAAATTTTCTGTTTTTTATGCCGATCGGAAATCCAAGATGGCCGCCACCGCAGGACATAGATTAACATTGGACCCTATAGGAAAATATTCAAATGCCTTCTTCTCAGAAACTACAAATATGATTAAAGCCAAACTGTACATGAATGTTTATTAGATAGTCCTTTACAAACTTTACGTTTTTTGTTCCGGTATGAAATTCAAAATGGCGGCTACGGCAGGACTGAGTTTAACATTGGACCCTATGGGAAAAATGTTTCAAAACGCTTCTTCTCTGAAACCACTTGGATAATTCAAACCAAACTGCCCAGGAATGATCATTGGAAGGTCCTCCACAAGGTGTGTGCTTTTTATGCCGATCGGAAATCCAAGATGGCCACCACCGCAGGACATAGATTAACATTGGACCCTTTGGAAAAATGTTCAAATGCCTTCTTCTCAGAAACTGCAAATATGATTAAAGCCAAACTGTACATGAATGTTCATTGGATGGTCCTCTACAAACTGTACGTTTTTTGTACCGATATGAAATTCAAAATTGCGGTTACGGCAGGACTTAATTTTACATTGGACCCTATGGGGAAAATGTTTCAAAACGCTTCTTCTCTGAAACCACTTGGACAGTTGAAACCAAACTGCCCAGGAATGATCATTGGAAGGTCCTCTACAAATGTTATGTTTTTTTTGCCGATCGGAAATCCAAGATGGCCGCCACTGCAATACATAGATTAACATTGGACCCAATGGGAAAATGTTCAAATGCCTTCTTCTCAGAAACTATAAATATTATTAAAGCCAAACTGTACATGAATGTTCATTGGATGGTCCTCTACAAACTGTACGTTTTTTGTACCGATATGAAATTCAAAATTGCGGTTACGGCAGGACTTAATTTTACATTGGACCCTATGGGGAAAATGTTTCAAAACGCTTCTTCTCTGAAACCACTTGGACAGTTGAAACCAAACTGCCCAGGAATGATCATTGGAAGGTCCTCTACAAATGTTATGTTTTTTTTTGCCGATCGGAAATCCAAGATGGCCGCCACTGCAATACATAGATTAACATTGGACCCAATGGGAAAATGTTCAAATGCCTTCTTCTCAGAAACTATAAATATTATTAAAGCCAAACTGTACATGAATGTTCATTGGATGGTCCTCTACAAACTGTACGTTTTTTGTTCCGATAAGAAATTCAAAATGGCGGGTACGGCAGGACTTAGTTTAACTTTGGACCCTATGGGAAAAATGTTTCAAAACGCTTCTTCTCTGAAACCGCTTGGATAATTGAAACCAAACTGCCCAGGAATGATCATTGGAAGGTCCTCTACAAAGTTTCTGTTTTTTAATGGCGATCGAAAATTCAAGATGGCCGCCACCGCAGGACATAGATTAACATTGGACCCTATGGGGAATTGTTCAAATGCCTTCTTCTCAGAAACTACAAATATGTTTAAAGCCAAACTGTACATGAATGTTCATTGGATGGCCCTCTACAAACTTTACGTTTTTTGTTCTGATATGAAATTCAAAATGGCGACTATGGCGGGACTTAGTTTAACATTGGACCCTATGGGAAAAATGTTTCAAAATGCTTCTTCTCTGAAACCACTTGGACAGTTGAAACCAAACTGCCCAGGAATGATCATTGAAAGGTCCTCTGTTTTTTATGCCGATCGGAAATCCAAGATGGCTGCCACCACAGGTCATAGTATTAACACAGAACCATATGGGGAAAATACAGAAATATATTCTTCTCTGAAGCTATTGCACTGATTGAACCTAAACTGTGCATCAATCATTGGAAGGTCCTTTACAAACTTTGTGATTTTTATGTTGATCGTAATTCCAAGATGACTACCACTGCAGGACATAGTTTTTACATAGGGCCAATTGTTTTTTTTTATTACCAGGTGAACGATACAGGCTCTTGAGAGCCTCTGGTTATATCATAATGTATTGAGAAAAATGTTTTAGTCTTGTAATAAAGTGTTTTCAGACTCATTAGAAATATCTGATTGTGCCCTCCAACAACAATTAAAAAAAAACCCACAGTAGGCATTATTTGACTGATTGATTGATTGATTAATTTGTTTTGTGGGATTGATTTGATTGATTGCGTGATTGGTGTTTAACACCAACTTTAACAATATTTCAGCTAGGCGATATTTGAACAACATGAATTTCTAATAATTTAATGAAACAAATTCTTAACCTCAGTACTGTGAAAAGAATCTATTCTGCTCCTATAAATATCAAGTGATAGACCCATGAGGTGATTCTTATAGACCCTCGTTTGTAGACATACGGAGGAGAAAAATACATACATGTACCAAATACAAAGAAAAACTTTGTGGTTGATGGATCAATGTTGCTTACATTGTGTTTTGTAAACAATAATAAAACCATGGGTTTGTGAGGGAAAAAAAGGTAAATATGTAGTTAACCTTCACGGGAGAAATTAATTAATGACAAAAATGATACAATACAATATACACGTTTGTACGAACTCTAGCATGTAAAACAATACCAAGTTATACCGCTCTCTGTTGAACTCGAGTTACTTCCCTTTAATCAAATCTGCTCAAGGTTATTACCACTATCTAGAGTAAACAATTTTACTACGACATATAAAGTCTCGTGTTTGCTTTGATTACATTTTAAGATCAATAATTTATTTGCTATGAAATTAAACAATGTAGTTAGAGTTATCCAGGTTAAACTGAAAACATGAAATATTTATTCATTAAATAAAATGTTTTTAAGCGTTAACATTAGACTTGTTTGTTTCATGGTGTTTAACGCCACTTTCAAAAATATTTCAAATATATCATGGCGGTCAGAAAACCTCAGGGCGAGGTGTACGACATTATGTGAGCGCCAACTTAGTGATGACCGTTTATATAATAAATTAGATAAGGACCCCACTAAACAATTCAGTGATGAAATAACAAATGAATACTTAATACCAGACAGTCCCAACCCTGACAGATTCTACCTTCTTCCTACAATCCACAAAGCCAATAACCCAGGTAGACCAATTGTCTCTGCTAACGGTCATCCCACTGAAAAAATCTCAGAATTTGTGGATTTTCACCTTCGTCAACATATTGAAGCTCTTCCCTCTTTTATCACAGATACCACTGACTACTTAAAAAAATGGCAGCTCTGAATCCTTTACCATCCCACACTACTCTGATCACTATGGATGTCACATCCCTCTACACCAATATTCCTCATTCCGATGGCTACGAAGCCTGTAAGGAAATTTGGGAATCTCGTCCGGTTAAATTTCCACCTATCGACTGCTTAGTGACAATGGTCACGATCGTGCTTAGAAAGAACAACTTTACTTTAATGGATACCATTACTTACAAATAAATGACACAGCTATGGGCACCAAAATAGCTCCATCTTATGGGAATACATTTATGTGAAAATTTGAAAAACAACTGCTCGAATCGTCTATTGAAAGACCGATTTATTGGTACAGATTTATAGATGATGTGGATATGAAGGGGACTCAGAGTGATGAAGAATTACAGAACTTGCTTTCACGTGCCAATGACCTACATCCCTCTATCAAGTTCACTCATTAAATATCTAACACTACCATTTCCTTCCTCGACACTTCTAGCTCTTTATCGGAAGGTGAACTATCCACAGATGTATACTCCAAACCTACCGACACCAAACAATGCCTTTTGCTTAGCAGATGTCATCCTCCTCGTGTGACTAAGAGCATACCATACAGTCAAGCTCTTATAATCAGTCGAATTTGCTCCACCGACAAATCTTTGAAAAAACGATTGAGTCAATTTCATTTGAAAAGAAAGGGCTATAAGCAAAATATTATCAAAAAAAGTTTTAGCAGAGCTCATAACATCTCCAGGATCAGTTTACTTCGGTACAAAGAAAAACAGAAATGCAAAAGAACCCCTTGTGTCCTCACATACCATCCCTGTCTGAGAAACAGCTTCAACACCATTCGTGTGCATTGGATATCCGTCGAAAAAAATTCAAAAGTGTCCAAAGTCTTTCCTGAACCTCCCATGGTTGCCTTCAAACAACCAAGCAGTCTAAAAAAACCTGTTGGTGCGGGCAGAAATTTCTAAACCTAACACAACTATAGGCAAGAGTCACTCCTGTGGAGACAAACACAGCAAATGTTGTAGACATATGTTGCATATGCTCGTCATCATTGTTTGTACTGTTAATTGCAAGAGTGCAAATATTATTTACGTTCTTGAGTGTTCCGTTTGTGTCCTCCGATGTGTTGGCGAGTCTAAGCAGCCCTTCCACAAACGTCTGACTGGACACAAGAGTGACCTTACAAAAAAGCCATTTCTTACTGTGAGCGAGCACTTCGGAATGTCTGACCACAGTCTCGAGGATTTTAACAGAATGAAAATCCTCGTCGTTGAACAGAACTGTATGTGGAGTAATTTTCAAAGTGAGAATCGGGAAAGATTTTGGATTAAAGAACTCCGTGTTTTACATCCGGACGGTATTAACAGAAAACAATAGGTTTGTATGTATATTTTCTTTCACAGTGTTAATAGTCAACGAATATGTTACTACTGTCACAAGGTTCAGGATTTATGCTAATCACCTTTAATTAACGATAATCTTTAGCATCCGCAAATGCGTCACACTTTGTCACCTGACTATTTAGTGAGTTGTAATTATACCATCTAATCTTTGCAAACCCAGTCTAATTTTGTAAGACATTGAACAAGGTCATTTGTTGATCGAAAATGTTGTCAATATATTTTTTGTAACATCTTTATCGGTATCGTTGCACAATCTTCTAGACTTCTATAATTTATTTTGTTTGTGCTGCATCGTCATGTCTCAACGATCCGCTACTCATTAAATTATCTGGTTGGTAGATTCCCTTAGACTTTATATATATATATATGTAAGTTAAAAGCTATTTTACCAAACCTGGATTTTTGGGGAATTACATTTCTTTTAATTCTGAAATAAAAGTGGGAAAGTACTCTCAACATCAAACGACAACCTCTTGACATGGTATTAACTAAAGTTCATTGCTAAGAAAATTTTGAAGATACCAAATGGGTAAACAGAAACCTTGAATAGAACAAGGAGAGACAACACAATGGACAAAAGAAAAAGGAGAAAGGAACAGACAATGACCTATAAAACATTAAACAGAAAGCTTAAGATCAAATGCCATCAATATCAGGGGGTGAGGTCAGGTGCTTCTGAAAAGTTAGCAGTTCCTTCTCCACATGTGGTACCCGTCGTGTTACTCTTGTTACAAACTAGTGGTGTAAACATCACAATAATGAACTTAGTATGTTAGAGGAAACAATATATATGTAACTATTAAATTGCAAATTTATGTACTCTTTTACAAAAATAAACAAATTACAAAAAAATTAGGAATTGTGAAATATTGTGAAATATTTTGATCATTATATTTAAGCTAATTAAATAAACATTTTATTAGAAATTTGTCCATTTTCTGTGCTATGTCGGTACCAGATATGTTTTATTGATTAATTGTTGTTAAATCACAAGTGAGCAATATTTCTTTTATATTCATGCTCGCAAGCAATAAGAAGAGTTTGAAGCTATCAAAAGGGGTGAACAAAATACGTAAGTCAAAGGACAGACAATACAACGACCAGAAGAAAAGGGACAAACACCGATTTCCAAAACAATGCACACAATACTAAAGATCAAGAAACACGAATCACACTAGGAACCGGGGTTGAAGTCATGAATGAGGAAAGGACCGGGACATGTTTACGACAAATGGAGCATAGCCGTGGTCATTTGCGACACAGATATTTCGTACCGGTTAACCAAAATGCCTTCTTGTTAGCAGCAACCCTCTGTCAAGGAAATCCTGATAGAAACCACAGGCTCTGGAATATCAGATCAGCTGAGAGATAAATCATGTGGTGGAAAGCATGCATCTATAAATGGGATGTCCTGTTTATAAACAATAAATCACGTGGTTAAAAGGGGACACCAATGGATTGAATGTCCCCCTTGTAAAAAGTAAATCACGTGGTTAAAAGGGGGTACCTATGGATGGGATTTACTGTTTATAAACATTGATTAACGTGGTTTAATTGTGGACACCTATGTTTACAAACAATAAATCACGTAGTTACCTTTGAAGGTAATATCATGTTTGCAAAGAAGAGTTCAATGATACGAAAGAGGTAATCAGAATCCGTAAATCGAAGAAGAACAGACAAAAGAAAAAGTACAAAAGGACAAACAACGATCTTCAAAAGATACAACTAAAGCTAAAGATCGGCTAACACGAACCCCACTAAAAACCGGGGGTGAGCTCATATGCTCCGTAAGAGTAATCGATTCCTGCTCCACTAGCGGCACCCGTCGTGTTAATATAGTAACAAACCCAGTGAAAAGTCACAAATGAAGAAAGGACCAGGAAGTGTTTACGACAAGTGGATAACGTGGTTATAAAGATGAACTATATGGATATGATATTCTGTTTGCTAACAATGAATAACCTTGTTAAAAGGGGATACATATGGATTAGATATTCTGTTTCAATACATAAACCGTGTGATCAAAAGCAGGTACTTATGGATTGAATGTTCTGATTACAAAGAAAATTCACGTGGTTAAAAGGGGACATAAATGGATGGAATGTTCTCTTTACAAACAATATATTACGGGTTTCAAAGGGGACAAATGGGTGGAATGTATTGCTTACAAATAATAAATCATATGGTTAAAAGCGTATTGATGGGATGTCATGATTGTCACAAGTACGACGGCAGAAGATGGATATGATCTTTTATGCCTCTACAACTCGCCATAAACGTTCAGTCCGAATACGCTCTACATTACTCATCGACACTGCTGCATTTTGTATTTTACCAGCAGTGAGCTTAGAACTCTCCAAACACTAGACACAGATTTACCTTCCACCATGACGGCGAATAGTGTGGATATACGCCCTCCACAACCAGTGGACTCCCCCTACTAGAGTTTGCAAAGAAATTAGGTTCTCCTTATATAACCACATCGGTAGCGTAATGGGTAGCGTGCTCGGCTCGAGTGCGGTAGATCGTGGGTTCGAGCCCCATTTGGGTCAAACCAAAGATTATAGAATTGGCATTTGTTGCTTCTCCGCTAAGCACGCAGCATTAAGAATTAAGAGCAAACAATGGTTGGCTCGGAATCAGAATAATGTGTCCGAGTGGAGCGACATGTTTACCCGCGGACTGGTGTTTCAGTGAGCTAGCATTATAAACATCCAATTCAGTGTGTTGGTCTAGTATAAAGCGGACCTCATCATCCTCTCATTGAAAATTAACTTGTTTTCGCCATGATATAGCTGAACAATTGCTGAATTGGCGTTAAACAACAATCACTCACTCGCTCACTCCTATTTATATACACGTGTTCAATCAAGAGTTCAGTTGTTATGAACATTATTCATTCTGGTTGATCTGATAAATAAAGAAATTCAAATAATAAAAACAGAATCACCTAATCTATCTATTTCAAGAGTTTCAAGTGTTCACCATCCTCTGTTCTATGTATAAAGGATTTCTATGAATATTAAAAAACTGATCTATTCATCAAAATGTCCAAGTCGTGTAATAAAGTGTGTTCATACTAAATACAGATATCTGACTGTGTCCCACTTTCATCTGACGGTGAACAGAGACCAAGGTATATCTCAATACCGAGTATTAACAACAATACAGCTATGATTATCAACATAAAAACCCAGTATTATTTTGTGCATGTTTTAATGTCCTTATGTACTGATGTAGTTTGGTTGGTAGGTTTTGCTATGTTTTGTCGTGGCAAAATATTATACATAGCGGTGATGTACTGTCTAAAATAGTCAAACTAATACAGCAGAAACTACTTGTCCTTTCGGAGTACCTGGATTCACCCCCGATGTTTGATGGGGTTTGTGTTACTCGATCTTTAGTTTTATGTGTAATACTTGGTAGATCGTTGTTGCCCTGTTTCTTTTGCCCATTGCGTTGTATGTTCTTCTTCAATTTACTGATTCTGTTTACCCCTTTGGTTTCTTCAAACTCTTCTTGTTCCCTTTTATTTTGACCATTGTGTTGCCTGTTCTTCCTTGATTCACGGATTCTGATGACCTCTTTGGTATCTTCAAATCTTTAACATATTGAATAACTAACAAAGGACTGGTGTCTATTAGGACCCACCTCAGTTTTGCACCTTAACGCCTCTCCCGCTTTATCGTAATAAGTTCGTATAAGGACAGATGTAATTTCCCCCTGACTGTAGTACTGTAGAAAGAACCTATTCTGCTCCTATTAATATCAAGCGATAGACACATTAGGTTATACGGTATTTAGATATCTTTCCGAACAAGAAAAACAAAGGACATAAACAGGATGACCAAACTTGGATCGGGTCATCTATGCATGAGCGAGAAGAACCCTCCGAAACAACCGAGATTACCCCCGTTTTTTGTAGGGTTTCTCAATGATTAGTTAACACGACGGGTGTAACTAGTGAAACAGTAACTGCTAACTTCCAGAGCAGCTAATGTTACCATATATTTAGTTGTCACCACTTTTTTTGGCTATACTTGGTGAAATTGATTAGATTTCTTGGAGATTTCAATGTTAATCGCAATACCACTCCATCTCTTTATGAAAAAGTAGTTCAGCATTTCAACACAAATGACCTACAACAACGTGTGACCAACCTCACCACGATGTACGGATCAACATTGGACCTTGTTTTCACATTTGCCATCAATAATTTACAATGATTGTTATTACTCAAACCACATGACACTTTTAATTTAGAAAAGAATGCAATGACTATTAAAAGGTAATGTTTTATAGGTATAGGACTTCTCATTCATATGCAAGTGTTGTAGATTCCTGATCATATCAAGATTTGCTTCCTTGAATAAATCTTGTGAATTTAAGGAGGCTTGAGGATACAGATCTTAAACAATAGTTTGTTATTTTTAGCCATTACTGAGGGAATTAAAAAAGGGTGAAACATTTGCGAGCCTTCTTAATATTCACAGCGGAGACATTTGTTGTTCCGACACATCTAGTTTTTAACAGCAATCGTCTTCCTTTGTGTCAGTTAGAGTGTGTTGATATCATAGGTCAAAATGTGGTGTGTACACAGACATAGAAAACAGTATTTATCATTCGGTCATTGACAAGTTTGTCAAAGGTCTACAAAGTTCAAGCTGTATGGGAAATCTTAACACTTGGAAAGAAAAATAATATGAACAAGAGATATATAGAATCTAACACCGAGGAGAGTACAAGATAGGGAAATCTCCGACACCCGAGGGTAAGATTTCAATCGTTCTCTTTACGAGGCTTGCCGGGTTAGAGAACGATTGTAATCTTACCCAAGGGTATCGGAGATTTCCCTATCTTGTACTTTTTCCGGTGTTTGATTTTATTTCTCACTAAACCACCTAATTGTTTTTGCTTACATTCCATCGAGCGCTTTACCGCAATATATATTTCCATTGCTGAAGTAAATATTCGATTTATCCATATGCAACCGTATTTCGGCAGTATTTCAAATGTATTTCATCATAAAGTACAATGTATTTAATAAATATATTATAAATGTTACTACAACAGAGATGAATACCTGTAAAAAATATTTGAATTTGGTCAAAGGGAGGTAATTTCTTTCTTTACGTTAGTTACTAACAAGGGAGAGCACTCTATTATTTACTCAAAGTAAACAAACATTGACTGGAAGAGAGCCTGACAAAAGAATCAAACGCCGTGAAAAGTGCACGTTAGCTAGCAGAATATAATACATAAATGAATTTAAAAATACTTATGTAGTAGAATCGTGGTCAATTGTTTATATTGAAAAGGTAAAGCATGGAGAATTGGAGGGGGGGTGGGGGGCAGTTGACATAAACTGTACAGCATGCATTTGCCTGTAAAATGCACGTGATTTTTTTTTGTCTTGCACTAGTGCAAGATCAGAAAATCTCACATCGCTAAAAATAGGAACTGGTCTGTCTCAAAAGTGAGAAATATAAATGAGTTACTGTATGCTATATTTTTGTATATATTTGGGTGTATCTGGTGGAACTACAAGATCCCAAACTATGATATAACCTTTAACCTTCTGTATCGAGGTCACGAGTATGACTTCCTACAATAAATGTCCTAATTATATATATGGTCGACACATGTAAGTTGATGTTAAGATAAGATTGCATGAATTAGGACATTAACAAGATAAAATAGGAAAACAAGAGGAAATAAAAAAGAAATAAAGAATTTTATTGAAAATAAATATGTAAAACAGAAAGTTAAAAATAGGGGAGGGTAATTCCGTGCCACAAGTGCCTGTGGTCGACACATGTAAGTTGATATTAACATAAGATTGTATGAATATGGACATTAACAAGTTAAATTAAAGGAAAAAGAGATGAAATAATAAAGAAGCAAAATAAAATTGTATTGAAAATGAATATGTAAAGTAGAAAGTAAAAAAGGGGGAGGGTAATTCCGTACCAGGAGTGTCTGTGGTCGACATATGTAACTGAGTTGTTGTGAACATAATAATGCGTGAATATTGACACGAACAAGTTAAAATAAGGAAAACAGAGATGAAATAATAAAGAAATAAAGAAATTTGATTGAAAATGAATAAGTAAACAGGAAGATAAAAAACCTGGGGTAATTCCGTGCAACGAATGCCTGTTATTGGGTCGTAAATTTCCAAAATATTGATATATCAGGATGTCATATTCCTACAGATTTTTCATTGCCAAGACAAATTCTTCTATATTCATGTTATGATTAATAATAAGGTGAAACATTGCTGAGTTGGCGTTAAACAACAATCGTTCACTCACTCATTCATGTTATAATTTAAAGATAAGGTGCAAAATTGATCTATGTATGATTAGTTTAAGCTAATTATATGAATAGGTCAACAATAACTGAAAAATATATTGAGTGAGTGAGTGATTGTTGTTCGCCAAATCAGCATTTTTTTTCAAATATAGCAAGTTAATTATCAATAAGATGATGATGAGGTCCACTTTGTTCTAGACCAACATGCTGAGCTGTTCTTATTTATTGAATAATAAAGTTAATGCTAATTTATTAAATAATAAAATGAATATAGCTTACCTTAATGTATGTGGTTTGAAGTCGAAGTTATTGAATTCTGATATTTCTTATATGATTAAAAAATATGACATTTTAATATTTGTCGAAGCTAAAACCGATGAATTCGATGAAAACAATTTACCGGGTGGGTTCCCTTACCATGTAAAACATCGATTTTTTTTTTTAAAAGGAAATCGGGTGGTATAATAATCATTTATAAAGATACTATTTCAAAATGCTTAACTTTTCCTACCTTAAACTTGAATTTTTTCAGTGGGTTGAAATTGCGAACGAAAGTTCATATTTTACAAAATTATTCATTGGGTGTGTATATATCCCACCAGAAAACAGAAAATATACGTCAGATAGAGTATTTAACGAAATTGAAAATGAAATGATGTCGTTTTCTCAAAATACTAAACATATAGCATTGGTTGGAGATTTTAATTCAAGAACTTTGAATCTGACAGATTATATTTTACCTGATGAAGAATTGATTAATGAAATCTTAGACATTGTTGATGATGATGTTATTGAAAGTATGTTCTCCCATCAAATACTCCAACATTATGATGTTCCACTGGATAGGTGCAGTGAAGATCGAGCTCGTCCTAATACATATGACTCTGCAATGTCCCACGTCTTAAAAATATATCGTTATTTATAAGTAAACTTGTGTTTTTTCTCTAAATTATGTTTTTCCTGTTCTCATAGAAATCGCTTTGTCATTAATCACCAGTGTACCAATATATAATGTATTATTGCATTTCTGTATTTTGCAATGTTGTCATGTTTTTCTTTATATTTGTAGATGTACTATGATCTCATGTTACACATTTTCATGTGTCTGAGTGTACTAATAAAATCTTGAAATCTTGAAAATCTTGAAAAATAGTGCTAGCCCACACAAAACAACAGTTCGCGGATAGACATGTTGCTCCACTCTGACACATTATTCTGATTCCGAGGCAACCAGACTTTACTCTTTCGCCTGAGTGCTGCGTTCTTAGCGAGCGGAGAGAAAAAAATACCAATTTCGTAGTCTTCGGTTTGATCCGATCGCGGCTCGAACCCACGATCTACCGCACTCGATGAGAGCAGGCTAACAATTTTACGCCACCAATGTGGCTCTGAAAAATATATGAATAAATACTTCGAATATATGACTGGGTATATTGTTCTCATATTGAAGGCGTATATAAAAATGGGGGGTGTTTTTAAACGGTACCACAGTCGGCAATTTTACCTTAGAATAACCTATGTACCCCCATGCACACAATAAATACCCCCTTTCCTCACCACAATCGACGGCCGAGCATCGCCACCGTAGTCAATTTTACCCTAGATTATGTACCCTCCATTCCCAACCCCCCCCAACACACACACACAATAACACCACCACGAAGGACGACTAGGTTTTTTTCCTGCTTCATTAGATCCGTACAAATATATACTATATTCGCAGTTAGCTATATCTTGTAATGGTCATATAGGGTTTACTTGTTAGACTGCCATGTATTAAAATCATGTAAACAGTCATTTTGTAATTATATACTTGATTGAAGGTATTCTAGATAAGCCTCTTTAACAGAATCAAATAGATTGGCAACACCTAATGAAACAGATGGCTGCTCTAATACAAGTACTTCATTATTTGCAAAAGTTTATGTTCTATGGGTTTTTTTCCAGATACGTTGACATGGCAACAGCAAAAACGCAATATTGCAACATTTGTGATCATGACAACGAATCTAAATTGGCGGCCACCTGGTGTCCGGCATGTGAGGATTTCCTTTGTACCGACTGTAACAGGCACCATGCAAAATCTTCATCAAGCAAAAAACACATCGTGATTTCCATGGAAAATTACCCGATATTACCTAGTTCTATTATATCTATGAAGAACAGATGCACCAGACATGGCAATAAGTACGAATTATACTGCTCGATTCATGGCGAACCTTGCTGCGTTATGTGCATAAGAGATGATCATCACCATTGCCAACAATTACGTCCAATTCATGAGGTTACAGAAAATGCCAAGTCATCGACGGCAATTCCGCATATTGAAAGAGATCTCAAATACATCGATGGCACATTTGAAAAAATAAATTCAGATATCACAAATAATATTTCTAATATTGACAAGCAAAAAAGGAAATTTTTGTCCGATATTTCAGACATGCGCAAGTCACTAAGCGACCACTTAGATGAAATTGAAAAACAAACAGTTGAAGAGATGGTGTCAGTAGAACAAAATTTACAAGTGGAATTAAAGAATGTATTGGCTGTCATAGAAACCAAAAGAACGAACTTTGATAATATGCGGCAAGATGTGAATAAAGTAAAGAAATATGCTAGTGATCTGCAGACTTTCATAAGAGTGAACGAAATGACACGTGTTCTGGATGGAGAAGTTAAGAAACAGAAAGGGGCATTCAATTATGACCTTTTTGAAATGAAGCTTGACTTTTCGTCAAAATTGGGATCTTTTGTGAAAGATGTTTTTAAATTTGGTGATGTTTCCGTTACAAAAAAGCATTGTAGTACCAGTCTTGTAAAATAAGTTGAATTGCAAGCGCAGATTCCACAGGAAAGCAAGCTGGGTGTTACACGACAACTCACAAAAAAGAGGATTGTCAATTTTCAAACGCGGGATAAGAGGCCTGTCGCTATAACAGGTTTCGACATATTACCGGATGGGAAACTTGTATTCGCTGATAGACAGAGAAAACGGTTGTTGATGTTTTCTAATAACGGGAATTACGAAAAAGATATTGTCCGGTTTTCAGGTACCCCGTATGATGTTTCATACACAGGAGGAAACATTGTAGCTGTTACAATTTTGGAAACACATGAAGTCGTATTTTTAAACGTGATTACAAACACCATTACAAACACGGTAGATATTGGCCAAAAATGTTGGGGAACCGATTTCAACACGAATCGTCTGGCCATTCGAGTAATACAACCACATACATCATGTCACATTGTATATTTAGATTCCAAAGGTAAAGTGATTGATCGGGTCAATATTCCCGGTGGGAGCTCCACAAACATATCATTGTGTGATGATAACATTAAGTGTACGGACTGGATTACCAATACGATTTACTGTTATACCTTAACAGGACAACAGATTTGGACCTTCAAAGACGAAAACGTCTTACGAGAACCAAAGGGAATTGCCTTAGATCAAAATAAAAATGTTTATGTGGCTGGTTATAAAACAAACAACGTCGTGATACTTTCACCTGATGGTACAAACTGCAGACAAATATTAACCCAAAGTGATGGGTTGAATGGACCGTTTTCATTACGTATCAACTTTGAACGTAACGAGCTCCTTGTATGTAATTTGAGTGGTCCAGCATTTCTTTTTTCTCTGCAATATATGTAAGCTGTGCTACTGGACGTTACCAATGTTGACAGAGAACTAATACAACTTATTGTAGTAATAGTGTACAAGTATTGTACATTGTAGTGAATATTTGACAGTGATGTTGATGAGAACTTACATTAATAACACTAAGGTTCTCCTCTAAAAGGAAAAGGTAACCGTAGCCGACTTTGGCTATCCTGTTTAGATCCTTTTGTTTTATTGCTCCCAAAACTTTGAAAATTATTTGGTTTTGCAATCTTTCATTTTTTTTGGCGTACCTGAGGAAGTTTATTCCAGAAACACGCCGTGCGCATTAAGTTTGATTTAAACGTTTTTCATAATTATATACATGTATATAAAGAGCTTGTGTATAATCAGAACTTATAAAGAACTTGTGTATAATCAGAACTGATATAGGGCTTGTGTATAGCCAGAACTAATATAGAACGTGTGTATATGATATAATATGTTGGTTCTATTTCTAGCTGTATATCAATCTTAAAAATATTACTTGTATATGTATATAAGTTCAAGGATATCTTCAAAAACTTTAATGTGGGGGTGACATTTGTTTTATTTTGTAATAAAAATGGGACAATGCACTGCACGTCTCTTACCATCATCTGCAGTGAATATTACAGCATGAAATAGCAACCTATTTAAGTGACATTAACAAATGTTCATTGCTAAGAAAAGTTTGAAGATACCAAAGGGGTGATAAGAAACCGTAAATTAAAGATGGTCAGAAAACACAATGATCAAAGGAAAAAAGACAACGATCTTCAAAACACTATACAGAAAACTAAAGATCGAGCAACATGAACCCCACTCAAAACCGGTGGTGAACTCATGTGAAACGGACGAGTAGGCAGTCCCTGCTCCATATGTGGCACCCGTCATGTTAGTATTGTTACAGACTAGAGGTGTATTTAATGATAATGAACTAAATATGTGTGACGAGTGTCACAAGAAAAAAAATATCTATGTAATCATTAAATTACAAATGTATGTACTCCTTTACAAAAATAAACACATTACCAAAAAAGTAGAAATATCTGTCTATTTTTCCGTCATGTTGGTGTCAGATATGTTTAATTGGTTTACTGTTGCTTAATCGCAACTCTGCAATATTTCTGATCTATTCATGACGGAGAACATGTTTACAAACAATAAGAAGAGTTTGGAGATACCAAAGGGGGTAATGAGAATCTGTAAATAGAAGAGAGACAGACAACACAATGGCCAAAAGGAAAAGGACAAAAACGATCTCCAAAACAATGCACAGACTACTAAAGATGAAACACTAATAACTAGTGATGGTGCTGTGGAGGAGTAAGCAGTTCTTGCTTCACTAGTCACACTATCGCGTTTCTCTAGTTACAGTGATAAGCCAGGAATGGACCGGGAAGTGTTTACGATAAATGGAACACATCCGTGATTAATTGTGACACAGGTATTCCGTATCGGTAACAAAGTAATCGTTCCGAATTCAATTTTACCAGTAGAAACCCTTGGTTCCGTAGCTTCAAGGAAATCCTGAAAGGAGCCAAAAGCTCTGTCTGGTATATCAGATCAGCTTAGAGATATATGAAGCGGTTGAAAGAGGGCATCTATGGATGAGATGTCATGTTTACAAACAATGAATCAAGTGGTTAAAAAGTGACACCAAAGGATGGGATGTCGCCTTTGTAAATAATATATCACATGGTTGAAAGAGGGTACCTATGGATGGGATTTCCTGCTTGTAAAAATTTATCAGCGTTGTTAAAATGTTGATATATATGTATGCAAATAATGAATCACGTGGTTAAAAGAGGGTACATATGGATGAGTTGTCAGGTTTGCAAAGAAGAGTTCGAAGATACCAAAGGGGTAATCAGAATACGTAAATCGAAGAAGAATAGATAACACAATGAACAGAAGAAAAAATACAAAAGGACAAACAACGATCTACAAAACATACACATAAAACTAAATTCGGGTAACACTAAACCCCTAAAAACAGGGGGTGAACTCATGTGCTCCGGGAGAGTGATCAGTTCCTGCTCCACTAATGTCACTCGTCGGGTCAATCTAGTTACAAGCCTAGTGATAAGTCATGAATGTGGAAAGGACTGGGAAGTGTTTACAACAGGTGAATCATATCGCTTAAACAAATGAAATATATGGATGGTATATCATGATTGCAAATAATAAATCACCTGGCTAAAAGTGGGCACCTATGGATGGGATATTCTGTTTAAATAATAAACATGTGGTCAAAAGCGGGTAATTATAGATTGGATATCCTGATTACAAGCAAAAAATCACGTGGTTAAAAGGAGACAGCAATGGATGGGATGTCCTGTTTGCAAACAATAAATCACACGTGTAAAAGAGGGTACCTACGATTGGATGTTCTGTTTACAAATAATAGATTATATGGTTAAAAGCGGATACATGTGGATGGGATGTTGCGATTGTCACAAGTACAACAGTAGAAGATGGATATGATCTTTTATTCATTCCACCACAACTTGCCATCAACGTACAGTCCATGTACGCTGTACATAGCTCATCGACAACTGTTGTGTGTTATATTTTACCAGCAGTGAGCTTAGAACTGTCCAAGCACTAGACACACATTTACATCCCACCACGAGGCAAATTGTGTGGTTATACGTCGCCCACAACCAGTGGACTCCCTCTTCGAGAGGTTGTACTTCACCGAAAAAAAATTAGGTTCTATTTATATACACGTGTTCAAAGAAATTACTTCCAATTTACATACACGTATTCAAAGAACTTAGACCCTATTTATAAACACGTGTTCAAAGAAATTAGGTCCTATGTATATGCACGTGTTCAAAGAAATTAGGCCCTATTTATGCGTGTTGAAAGAAATTAGGCCCTATTTATATACACTTGTTCAACGAAATTCGGTCCTATTTATATGCACGTGTTCAAAGAGATTATGTCCTATTTATATACACGTGTTCAAAGAAATTAGGTCCTATTTATATACACGTGTTCAAGGAAATTAGGTCCTATTTATATACACGTGTTCAATCAAGAGATCAGTTTTTATGATTAATATTCATTCTGCTTGATCTGATGAATAAGGAAATTCCATATAATAAAAAACGAGTCAACAAATCTATCTATTTCAAAAGTTCACCATCCTCTGTTCTAGACTATGTATGCAGGATTTCTTCTACCTGTTTATGTGCTACGAGTTTTAACATGACGTTTTCATTTCATTAAAAAAAAAATCGATTCATTTATCAAAATGCTCAAATCGTGTAATACAGTGTTTTCAGACTACATAGAGATATCTGACTGTGTCACACCTTCATTTGACGTTGAACAGGGACCAGAGTATATCTCAATAACAGGTATTAACAACAATACAGCTATGATTATCAACATAAAAACAGAATGTTATTTTGCACCATGTTAATTTTTTGCTTCCTTATGTACGGATGTAGTTTGGCTGGTAGGTTTTAATGTGTTTTGTCGTGGCAAAATATTGTACATAACGAACGGGTCTCCAAGAGACATGTAACAAAACAAGCCTGGGGGCCCCGGGGACAGGATGAGATCTCCAAATTGAGGATTTGAGGTCCAATTAAAACGCTTGAACCTGCAAGACAGTAAATATATGTCCATCCTGGTTACAATGTAAATGTGAGTAATGATTAACAACCAGAATTCAGAATTCTAAGTCTGTTTTACGTAGGCTAAATAAACTAAAGATAGTTGAAAATACCAACGTCTATGGCTAAGGCTATGGGGCCTTTCAGAGATTCACATGCCTCTTCTTGGCTCACGGTACCCGGGCCGATATTCCGGCTGAACCCCCCTCTCGTAGCTCTGCATAATGGTTATGTATTGTGTAAAAGCAACACAGGAGGCAATATTTGAACACCATGAATAGCTAATACATTTATCAAATTAAGTTCTTATCAGGACAGACATAATTTCTCCCGGACAGTACTGTAAAAAGAATATATTCTGCTCCTATGCATATCAAGTGATAGACACATTAGGTTATTCCTATAGACTGTTGTTCTTAGACATACGGAGGAGAAAAATACAAACATGTACCCAATGCAAAATGGCTGATGGATCAAGTGAGTGAGTGATTGTTGTTTAATGCCAACTCAGCAACTTTTCAGCTATATGATGGCGAGAAAAAGTTAATTTTCAATGAAATGATGATGAGGTCTGCTTTGTACTAGAACAACACGTTTCGAGCCAACCAGTCTTTGCTTTTTCTGCATATTGCTGCGTGTTAATCGGAGAAGCAACAAGAACCAATTTTATAGTCTTTGATTTGACCCGATCGGGGCTCGAATCCACGATCTATCGCTCTCGAGGCGAGCACGCTAACCATTACACCACCGATGCGGTTGGTTGATGGATCAATTTTCTTTACACTGTGTTGTGTAAGCAAAATAATAAAGTCATAGATTTGTGAAAAAAAACCAGATGAAAATAATTATGCATAGAAAAGAAGAAGTAGTACATATGTAGTAAACCTTCACGTGAGAAATTCATTAATGACAAAAATATACAATACAAGTTACATGTACAAACTAACATATAACACAATACAGTTATATCTCTCACTGTTGAACTCGAGTTACTTCCCTTTAATCATTCAAATCTAAATCTGCTCAAGGTTATTTCCACTATCTAGAGTAAACAATTTTATTACGACATATAAAGTCTCGTGTTTGTTTTGATTACATCTTAAGATCAATAATGTATATACTATGAAGTTAGACTACGTAGTTAGAGTTACCCAAGCTAAACTGAAAACATGAACATTTTCATTCATTAAATAAAATGGGTTTTTTTTGTTTTAAGTATCAACATTACGCTTATTTGTTTCATGGTGGCTAACACCACTTTCAACAATATTTCAGTTATATCGTGGCGGTCAGAAAACCTCAGGGCGAGCTGCACAACATTAAGTGATACCGCTTGTCAGTGACTTGCGGCAGGTCAGTAACCTAGTATATAATATTTAGTATTAACATAGTATCCCAAGTAACTTTGAAATCCAGTGGAACAGATATATTGTATGGTTGTCACCTGCTTAGATGTTTGTATAATATACTAGTACTTTATTTCCTGTGACTGTATAATGAATTCTTCATTATCCTTTACGATATATTAAAAATTGCTGAGTCAGATTGCTGTCAAATTATAATATTATGTATATGTGTACCATCTACACACGCTTAGACACATGTCTTATGTCTATCTCTATAATTTCCTTACGAGACAAGGTAACACTTCGACTATTGAAACTACATTTGCATGGAACAGATGTGGTCGAGTGGACTAGGGAACTTGACATAAGGCTAAGTGATTGGTGCTGAAGTATATCAATGGTGTGAGTTCAAATCCCGTCGAGGGAAGAACACATACATGTATTTGACAACTCAAAGATCTAATTCTAACACTGTTTGGTTTAATTTTCAGAGGTATATAATATTTAGTATTAACCTAGTATCACAAGTAACTTTGAGATCCAGTGGGACAGATATATTGTATGGTTGTCACCTGCTTAGATGTTTGTATAATATACTTTATTTCCTGTGACTGTATGATGAATTCTTCATTATCCTATACAATATATTAAAAATTGCTGAGCTAGATTGCTGTCAGATTATAATATTAAGTGTATTTGTACCATCGATACACTCTTAGACACATGTCTTTTGTCTATCTCTAGATTTACCTTGCGAGACAATGTAACACTTCGATTATTGAAGCTATGTTTTAATATAGCGGATGTGATCGAGTGATCTAGGGCGCTGGACATAAGGCTAAGCGATTGGTGTTGCAATGTATCAATGGTGTGAGCTCAAATGCCGTCGAGGGAAGAACACAAATTTGACAGCTCAATGATTTAATTCTAACCCTGTTTGGTTTAATTTTCAGACGTATATATAGATATACAGTTAAACCTGTACTGAGAGATCATATTTCGAACAAAGGTAAAGTTGCCTTATAAGACACGTGACATCTTAAAAGAGGTTCAATTCATATGAAATTGTCTATAACTGGACAGGAAAAGATTACCTTTAAAGACAGGTGACTGCTTAAAAGAGGTGACCACATGGGAAGATTTGACTGTATATATACATTGAAGAAATTCCACGCCTCCAAAACAAAAACTTTAAACCTGTCAGTCAAAATAGAAAAAAATAACCATATAATCTCTTCAAATATAGACGATCTTTTGGTCCCAGACTTGTCTTGTTACAACTGTGGTGATTGCTTTATTAGCAAAATTCAAAGGTACGAAAAAGTAGAATTCATTGGTAGCCATAGGAGAGTTACAATGGAAGATAATGTATGTGAAAACAATGACGAACGGATATATTCTGATTCCGATACAATCGAAAATATTGTTGAGAAAAGTAAGGTGGTTGCATTTTAGTTGACAATCTGAATTAGGAGTACTACCTTCAAAACCTGACAACATGTCCAGAACAGATATTTTCTGATAGTTGGAGTGACACATTTGATAGTGGTTCAACAACTGTAAGAGGATTGTATTACGACAGGGTACAAAGCAAACCATCTTTATTTAAACTGATTCCCCGGAAAACTACCGCGTGTTATTCCGCCACGATCTGTTTCTTTGATACTGAATAAGAAGGAGATAAAATTACTGTTCCGGAAGAGTTACATCTTGACATTCTTCAGTCTTTAGATACATGTATTTAATAATTAAAAGAAATGTTGTCATAGAAGCTACATCTTGATTATTGTTAATACCCTCTGACGAAGCGATGGGTATACAGTATTAGGAATAGCTGTCTGTAGGTTCCTTCGTTCCTTCGTTTGTGATTATTGTTAATACCCTCTGACGAAGCGATGGGTATACAGTATTAGGAATAGCTATATGTAGGTTCCTTCGTTCCTTCGTTTGTGATTATTGTTAATACCCTCTGACGAAGCGATGGGTATACAGTATTAGGAATAGCTATCTGTAGGTTCCTTCGTTCCTTCGTTTGTGATTATTGTTAATACCCTCTGACGAAGCGATGGGTATACAGTATTAGGAATAGCTATCTGTAGGTTCCTTCGTTCCTTCGTTTGTGATTATTGTTAATACCCTCTGACGAAGTGATGGGTATACAGTATTAGGAATAACTATTTGTAGGTTCCTTCGTTCCTTCATTTGTGATTATTGTTAATACCCTCTGACGAAGCGATGGGTATGCAGTATTAGGAATAGCTGTCTGTAGGTTCCTTCGTTCCTTCGTTTGTGATTATTGTTAATACCCTCTGACGAAGCGATGGGTATACAGTATTAGGAATAGCTATCTGTAGGTTCCTTCGTTCCTTCGTTTGTGATTATTGTTAATACCCTCTGACGAAGCGATGGGTATACAGTACTAGGAATAGCTATCTGTAGGTTCCTTCGTTCCTTCGTTTGTGATTATTGTTAATACCCTCTGACGAAGCGATGGGTATACAGTATTAGGAATAGCTATCTGTAGGTTCCTTCGTTCCTTCGTTTGTGATTATTGTTAATACCCTCTGACGAAGCGATGGGTATACAGTATTAGGAATAGCTATCTGTAGGTTCCTTCGTTCCTTCGTTTGTGATTATTGTTAATACCCTCTGACGAAGCGATGGGTATACAGTATTAGGAATAGCTATCTGTAGGTTCCTTCGTTCCTTCGTTTGTGATTATTGTTAATACCCTCTGACGAAGCGATGGGTATACAGTATTAGGAATAGCTATCTGTAGGTTCCTTCGTTCCTTCGTTTGTGATTATTGTTAATACCCTCTGACGAAGCGATGGGTATACAGTATTAGGAATAGCTATCCGTAGGTTCCTTCGTTCCTTCGTTTGTGATTATTGTTAATACCCTCTGACGAAGCGATGGGTATACAGTATTAGGAATAGCTATCTGCAGGTTCCTTCGTTCCTTCGTTTGTGTGTCCCTTCGATCTTGTCAATAAAACCCGAAAGACCAAAATAATAGATAGCAACAGGGACACAAACACACACATATGACTTTTAACAGGATCTTTCCTGTTAACTGGTTTGCTGTTCAACCGTTGTAGAACACTGTCTTTCTATTAAATGAGTAATATGACATTTAACAGGATCTTGATTGTTAACTGGTTTGCTGTTCAACCATTGTAGAACACTGTCTTTCTATTAAATGAGTCATATGACTTTTAACAGGATCTTTCTTGTTAACTGGTTTGCTGTTCAACCATTGTAGAACACTGTCTTTCTATTAAATGAGTCATATGACTATTAACAGGAGCTTGATTGTTAACTGGTTTGCTGTTCAACCGTTGTAGAACACTGTCTTTCTATTAAATGAGTCATATGACTATTAACAGGATCTTTCTTGTTAACTGGTTTGCTGTTCAACAGTTGTAGAACACTGTCTTTCTATTAAATGAGTAATATGACTTTTAACATGATCTTTCTTGTTAACTGGTTTGCTGTTCAACCATTGTAGAACACTGTCTTTCTATTAAATGAGTCATATGACTATTAACAGGATCTTTCTTGTTAACTGGTTTGCTGTTCAACCATTGTACAACATTGTCTTTCTATTAAATGAGTCATATGACTATTAACAGGATCTTTCTTGTTAACTGGTTTGCTGTTCAACCGTTGTAGAACACCGTCTTTCTATTAAATGAGTCATATGACTTTTAACAGGATCTTTCTTGTTAACTGGTTTGCTGTTCAACCATTGTAGAACACTGTTTTTCTATTAAATGAGTCATGTGACTTTTAACAGGATCTTGATTGTTAACTGGTTTGCTGTTCAACCGTTGTAGAACACTATCTTTCTATTAAATGAGTCATGTGACTATTAACATGATCTTGATTGTTAACTGGTTTGCTGTTTAACCGTTGTAGAACACTGTCTTTCTATTAAATGAGTCATATGACTTTTAACAGGATCTTGATTGTTAACTGGTTTGCTGTTCAACCATTGTAGAACACTGTCTTTCTATTAAATGAGTCATATGACTATTAACAGGAGCTTGATTGTTAACTGGTTTGCTGTTCAACCATTGTACAACATTGTCTTTCTATTAAATGAGTCATATGACTATTAACAGGATCTTTCTTGTTAACTGGTTTGCTGTTCAACCGTTGTAGAACACTGTCTTTCTATTAAATGAGTCATATGACTTTTAACAGGATCTTGATTGTTAACTGGTTTGCTGTTCAACCATTGTAGAACACTGTCTTTCTATTAAATGAGTCATATGACTTTTAACAGGATCTTTCTTGTTAACTGGTTTGCTGTTCAACCATTGTACAACATTATCTTTCTATTAAATGAGTCATATGACTATTAACAGGATCTTTCTTGTTAACTGGTTTGCTGTTCAACCGTTGTAGAACACTGTCTTTGTATTAAATGAGTCATGTGACTTTTAACAGGATCTTGATTGTTAACTGGTTTGCTGTTCAACCATTGTAGAACACTGTCTTTCTATTAAATGAGTCATGTGACTTTTAACAGGATCTTTCTTGTTAACTGGTTTGCTGTTCAACCATTGTAGAACACTGTCTTTCTATTAAATGAGTCATATGACTTTTAACAGGATCTTTCTTGTTAACTGGTTTGCTGTTCAACCGTTGTAGAACACTGTCTTTCTATTAAATGAGTCATGTGACTTTTAACAGGATCTTGATTGTTAACTGGTTTGCTGTTCAACCGTTGTAGAACACTGTCTTTGTATTAAATGAGTCATATGACTTTTAACAGGATCTTTCTTGTTAACTGGTTTGCTGTTCAACCGTTGTAGAACACTGTCTTTCTATTAAATGAGTCATGTGACTTTTAACAGGATCTTGATTGTTAACTGGTTTGCTGTTCAACCGTTGTAGAACACTGTCTTTCTATTAAATGAGTCATATGACTTTTAACATGATCTTTCTTGTTAACTGGTTTGCTGTTCAACCATTGTAGAACACTGTCTTTCTATTAAATGAGTCATATGACTATTAACAGGATCTTTCTTGTTAACTGGTTTGCTGTTCAACCATTGTACAACATTGTCTTTCTATTAAATGAGTCATATGACTATTAACAGGATCTTTCTTGTTAACTGGTTTGCTGTTCAACCGTTGTAGAACACCGTCTTTCTATTAAATGAGTCATATGACTTTTAACAGGATCTTGATTGTTAACTGGTTTGCTGTTCAACCGTTGTAGAACACTGTCTTTCTATTAAATGAGTCATATGACCTTTAACAGGATCTTTCTTGTTAACTGGTTTGCTGTTCAACCATTGTACAACATTGTCTTTCTATTAAATGAGTCATATGACTATTAACAGGATCTTTCTTGTTAACTGGTTTGCTGTTCAACCGTTGTAGAACACCGTCTTTCTATTAAATGAGTCATATGACTTTTAACAGGATCTTGATTGTTAACTGGTTTGCTGTTCAACCATTGTAGAACACTGTCTTTCTATTAAATGAGTCATATGACTATTAACAGGATCTTTCTTGTTAACTGGTTTGCTGTTTAACCGTTGTAGAACACTGTCTTTCTATTAAATGAGTCATAAGACTATTAACAGGATCTTTCTTGTTAACTGGTTTGCTGTTCAACCATTGTACAACATTGTCTTTCTATTAAATGAGTCATATGACTATTAACAGGATCTTTCTTGTTAACTGGTTTGTTGTTTAACCGTTGTAGAACACTGTCTTTCTATTAAATGAGTCATATGACTATTAACAGGATCTTTCTTGTTAACTGGTTTGCTGTTCAACCATTGTACAACATTGTCTTTCTATTAAATGAGTCATATGACTATTAACAGGATCTTTCTTGTTAACTGGTTTGTTGTTTAACCGTTGTAGAACACTGTATTTCTATTAAATGAGTCATGTGACTTTTAACAGGATCTTGATTGTTAACTGGTTTGCTGTTCAACCATTGTAGAACACTGTCTTTCTATTAAATGAGTAATATGACTATTAACAGGATCTTTCTTGTTAACTGGTTTGCTGTTCAACCATTGTAGAACACTGTCTTTCTATTAAATGAGTCATATGACTATTAACAGGATCTTTCTTGTTAACTGGTTTGCTGTTCAACCATTGTACAACATTGTCTTTCTATTAAATGAGTCATATGACTATTAACAGGATCTTTCTTGTTAACTGGTTTGTTGTTTAACCGTTGTAGAACACTGTCTTTCTATTAAATGAGTCATATGACTTTTAACAGGATCTTTCTTGTTAACTGGTTTGTTGTTTAACCGTTGTAGAACACTGTCTTTCTATTAAATGAGTCATATGACCTTTAACAGGATCTTTCTTGTTAACTGGTTTGCTGTTCAACCATTGTAGAACACTGTCTTTCAATTAAATGAGTCATGTGACTATTAACAGGATCTTTCTTGTTAACTGGTTTGCTGTTCAACCGTTGTAGAATACGGTCTTTCTATTAAATGATTCATGTGACTATTATCAGGATCTTTCTTGTTAACTGGTTTGCTGTTCAACCATTGTAGAACACTGTCTTTCTATTAAATGAGTAATATGACTTTTAACAGGATCTTGATTGTTAACTGGTTTGCTGTTCAACCATTGTAGAACACTGTCTTTCTATTAAATGAGTCATATGACTTTTAACAGGATCTTTCTTGTTAACTGGTTTGTTGTTTAACCGTTGTAGAACACTGTCTTTCTATTAAATGAGTCATATGACCTTTAACAGGATCTTTCTTGTTAACTGGTTTGCTGTTCAACCATTGTAGAACACTGTCTTTCAATTAAATGAGTCATGTGACTATTAACAGGATCTTTCTTGTTAACTGGTTTGCTGTTCAACCGTTGTAGAATACGGTCTTTCTATTAAATGATTCATGTGACTATTATCAGGATCTTTCTTGTTAACTGGTTTGCTGTTCAACCGTTGTAGAAAACTGTCTTTCTATTAAATGAGTCATGTGACTATTATCAGGATCTTTCTTGTTAACTGGTTTGCTGTTCAACCGTTGTAGAACACTGTCTTTCTATTAAATGAGTCATATGACTTTTAACAGGATCTTTCTTGTTAACTGGTTTGCTGTTCAACCGTTGTAGAACACTGTCTTTCTATTAAATGAGTCATATGACTTTTAACAGGATCTTTCTTGTTAACTGGTTTGCTGTTCAACCGTTGTAGAAAACTGTCTTTCTATTAAATGAGTCATGTGACTATTAACAGGATCTTTCCTGTTAACTGGTTTGCTGTTCAACCGTTGTAGAACACTGTCTTTCTATTAAATGAGTCATATGACTTTTAACAGAATCTTGATTGTTAACTGGTTTGCTGTTCAACCGTTGTAGAACACTGTCTTTCTATTAAATGAGTCATATGACTTTTAACAGGATCTTTCTTGTTAACTGGTTTGTTGTTCAACCGTTGTAGAACACTGTCTTTCTATTAAATGAGTCATATGACCTTTAACAGGATCTTTCTTGTTAACTGGTTTGCTGTTCAACCGTTGTAGAACACTGTCTTTCTATTAAATGAGTCATGTGACTATTAACAGGATCTTTCTTGTTAACTGGTTTGCTGTTCAACCGTTGTAGAATACGGTCTTTCTATTAAATGAGTCATGTGACTATTATCAGGATCTTTCTTGTTAACTGGTTTGCTGTTCAACCGTTGTAGAAAACTGTCTTTCAATTAAATGAGTCATGTGACTATTAACAGGATCTTTCTTGTTAACTGGTTTGCTGTTCAACCGTTGTAGAATACGGTCTTTCTATTAAATGAGTCATGTGACTATTATCAGGATCTTTCTTGTTAACTGGTTTGCTGTTCAACCGTTGTAGAAAACTGTCTTTCTATTAAATGAGTCATGTGACTATTATCAGGATCTTTCTTGTTAACTGGTTTGCTGTTCAACCGTTGTAGAACACTGTCTTTCTATTAAATGAGTCATATGACTTTTAACAGGATCTTTCTTGTTAACTGGTTTGCTGTTCAACCGTTGTAGAACACTGTCTTTCTATTAAATGAGTCATATGACTTTTAACAGGATCTTTCTTGTTAACTGGTTTGCTGTTCAACCGTTGTAGAAAACTGTCTTTCTATTAAATGAGTCATGTGACTATTAACAGGATCTTTCCTATTAACTGGTTTGCTGTTCAACCGTTGTAGAACACTGTCTTTCTATTAAATGAGTCATATGACCTGTAACAGGATCTTTCTTGTTAACTGGTTTGCTGTTCAACGTTGTAGAACACTGTCTTTCTATTAAATGAGTCATATGACTTTTAACAGGATCTTTCTTGTTAACTGGTTTGCTGTTCAACGTTGTAGAACACTGTCTTTCTATTAAATGAGTCATATGACTTTTAACAGGATCTTTCTTGTTAACTGGTTTGCTGTTCAACCGTTGTAGAAAACTGTCTTTCTATTAAATGAGTCATGTGACAATTAACATGATCTTTCTTGTTAACTGGTTTGCTGTTCAACCGTTGTAGAATACTGTCTTTCAATTAAATGAGTCATATGACCTTTAACAGGATCTTTCTTGTTAACTGGTTTGCTGTTCAACCGTTGGAGAACACTGTCTTTCTATTAAATGAGTCATATGACTTTTAACAGGATCTTTCTTGTTAACTGGTTTGCTGTTCAACCGTTGTAGAAAACTGTCTTTCTATTAAATGAGTCATGTGACTATTAACAGGATCTTTCCTGTTAACTGGTTTGCTGTTCAACCGTTGTAGAACACTGTCTTTCTATTAAATCAGTCATATGACTTTTAACAGGATCTTGATTGTTAACTGGTTTACTGTTCAACCGTTGTAGAACACTGTCTTTCTATTAAATGAGTCATATGACTTTTAACAGGATCTTTCTTGTTAACTGGTTTGTTGTTCAACCGTTGTAGAACACTGTCTTTCTATTAAATGAGTCATATGACCTTTAACAGGATCTTTCTTGTTAACTAGTTTGCTGTTCAACCGTTGTAGAACACTGTCTTTCTATTAAATGAGTCATATGACTTTTAACAGGATCTTTCTTGTTAACTGGTTTGCTGTTCAACCGTTGTAGAACACTGTCTTTCTATTAAATGAGTCATATGACTTTTAACAGGATCTTTCTTGTTAACTGGTTTGCTGTTCAACCGTTGTAGAAAACTGTCTTTCTATTAAATGAGTCATGTGACTATTAACAGGATCTTTCCTATTAACTGGTTTGCTGTTCAACCGTTGTAGAACACTGTCTTTCTATTAAATGAGTCATATGACCTGTAACAGGATCTTTCTTGTTAACTGGTTTGCTGTTCAACGTTGTAGAACACTGTCTTTCTATTAAATGAGTCGTATGACTTTTAACAGGATCTTTCTTGTTAACTGGTTTGTTGTTCAACCGTTGTAGAACACTGTCTTTCTATTAAATGAGTCATATGACTATTAACAGGATCTTTCTTGTTAACTGGTTTGCTGTTCAACCGTTGTAGAATACTGTCTTTCTATTAAATGAGTCATGTGACTATTAACAGGATCTTTCTTGTTAACTGGTTTGCTGTTCAACCGTTGTAGAAAACTGTCTTTCTATTAAATGAGTCATGTGACAATTAACATGATCTTTCTTGTTAACTGGTTTGCTGTTCAACCGTTGTAGAATACTGTCTTTCTATTAAATGAGTCATATGACCTTTAACAGGATCTTTCTTGTTAACTGGTTTGCTGTTCAACCGTTGTAGAACACTGTCTTTCTATTAAATGAGTCATATGACTTTTAACAGGATCTTTCTTGTTAACTGGTTTGCTGTTCAACCGTTGTAGAAAACTGTCTTTCTATTAAATGAGTCATGTGACTATTAACAGGATCTTTCCTGTTAACTGGTTTGCTGTTCAACCGTTGTAGAACACTGTCTTTCTATTAAATCAGTCATATGACTTTTAACAGGATCTTGATTGTTAACTGGTTTACTGTTCAATCGTTGTAGAACACTGTCTTTCTATTAAATGAGTCATATGACTTTTAACAGGATCTTTCTTGTTAACTGGTTTGTTGTTCAACCGTTGTAGAACACTGTCTTTCTATTAAATGAGTCATATGACTTTTAACAGGATCTTGATTGTTAACTGGTTTGCTGTTCAACCGTTGTAGAACACTGTCTTTCAATTAAATGAGTCATGTGACTATTAACAGGATCTTTCTTGTTAACTGGTTTGCTGTTCAACCGTTGTAGAATACGGTCTTTCTATTAAATGAGTCATATGACTTTTAACAGGATCTTTCTTGTTAACTGGTTTGCTGTTCAACCGTTGTAGAACACTGTCTTTCTATTAAATGAGTCATGTGACTATTATCAGGATCTTTCTTGTTAACTGGTTTGCTGTTCAACCGTTGTAGAAAACTGTCTTTCTATTAAATGAGTCATGTGACTATTATCAGGATCTTTCTTGTTAACTGGTTTGCTGTTCAACCGTTGTAGAACACTGTCTTTCTATTAAATGAGTCATATGACTTTTAACAGGATCTTTCTTGTTAACTGGTTTGCTGTTCAACCGTTGTAGAACACTGTCTTTCTATTAAATGAGTCATATGACTTTTAACAGGATCTTTCTTGTTAACTGGTTTGCTGTTCAACCGTTGTAGAAAACTGTCTTTCTATTAAATGAATCATGTGACTATTAACAGGATCTTTCCTATTAACTGATTTGCTGTTCAACCGTTGTAGAACACTGTCTTTCTATTAAATGAGTCATATGACCTTTAACAGGATCTTTCTTGTTAACTGGTTTGCTGTTCAACGTTGTAGAATACTGTCTTTCTATTAAATGAGTCATATGACTTTTAACAGGATCTTTCTTGTTAACTGGTTTGTTGTTCAACCGTTGTAGAACACTGTCTTTCTATTAAATGAGTCATATGACTATTAACAGGATCTTTCTTGTTAACTGGTTTGCTGTTCAACCGTTGTAGAATACTGTCTTTCTATTAAATGAGTCATGTGACTATTAACAGGATCTTTCTTGTTAACTGGTTTGCTGTTCAACCATTGTAGAACACTGTCTTTCTATTAAATGAGTCATATGACTTTTAACAGGATCTTTCTTGATAACTGGTTTGCAGTTCAACCATTGTAGAACACTGTCTTTCTATTAAATGAGTCATATGACTTTTAACAGGATCTTTCTTGTTAACTGGTTTGCTGTTCAACCATTGTAGAACACTGTCTTTCTATTAAATGAGTCATGTGACTTTTAACAGGATCTTTCTTGTTAACTGGTTTGCAGTTCAACCATTGTAGAACACTGTTTTTCTATTAAATGAGTCATATGACTTTTAACAGGATCTTTCTTGTTAACTGGTTTGCTGTTCAACCATTGTAGAACACTGTCTTTCTATTAAATGAGTCATATGACTTTTAACAGGATCTTTCTTGATAACTGGTTTGCAGTTCAACCATTGTAGAACACTGTCTTTCTATTAAATGAGTCATATGACTTTTAACAGGATCTTTCTTGTTAACTGGTTTGCTGTTCAACCATTGTAGAACACTGTCTTTCTATTAAATGAGTCATATGACTTTTAACAGGATCTTTCTTGATAACTGGTTTGCAGTTCAACCATTGTAGAACACTGTCTTTCTATTAAATGAGTCATATGACTTTTAACAGGATCTTTCTTGTTAACTGGTTTGCTGTTCAACCATTGTAGAACACTGTCTTTCTATTAAATGAGTCATATGACTTTTAACAGGATCTTGATTGTTAACTGGTTTGCTGTTCAACCGTTGTAGAACACTGTCTTTCTATTAAATGAGTCATATGACTTTTAACAGGATCTTTCTTGTTAACTGGTTTGCTGTTCAACCTTTGTAGAACACTGTCTTTCTATTAAATGAGTCATATGACTTTTAACAGGATCTTTCTTGTTAACTGGTTTGTTGTTTAACCGTTGTAGAACACTGTCTTTCTATTAAATGAGTCATATGACCTTTAACAGGATCTTTCTTGTTAACTGGTTTGCTGTTCAACCATTGTAGAACACTGTCTTTCAATTAAATGAGTCATGTGACTATTAACAGGATCTTTCTTGTTAACTGGTTTGCTGTTCAACCGTTGTAGAATACGGTCTTTCTATTAAATGAGTCATGTGACTATTATCAGGATCTTTCTTGTTAACTGGTTTGCTGTTCAACCGTTGTAGAAAACTGTCTTTCTATTAAATGAGTCATGTGACTATTATCAGGATCTTTCTTGTTAACTGGTTTGCTGTTCAACCGTTGTAGAACACTGTCTTTCTATTAAATGAGTCATATGACTTTTAACAGGATCTTTCTTGTTAACTGGTTTGCTGTTCAACCGTTGTAGAACACTGTCTTTCTATTAAATGAGTCATATGACTTTTAACAGGATCTTTCTTGTTAACTGGTTTGCTGTTCAACCGTTGTAGAAAACTGTCTTTCTATTAAATGAGTCATGTGACTATTAACAGGATCTTTCCTGTTAACTGGTTTGCTGTTCAACCGTTGTAGAACACTGTCTTTCTATTAAATGAGTCATATGACTTTTAACAGAATCTTGATTGTTAACTGGTTTGCTGTTCAACCGTTGTAGAACACTGTCTTTCTATTAAATGAGTCATATGACTTTTAACAGGATCTTTCTTGTTAACTGGTTTGTTGTTCAACCGTTGTAGAACACTGTCTTTCTATTAAATGAGTCATATGACCTTTAACAGGATCTTTCTTGTTAACTGGTTTGCTGTTCAACCGTTGTAGAACACTGTCTTTCTATTAAATGAGTCATATGACTTTTAACAGGATCTTGATTGTTAACTGGTTTGCTGTTTAACCGTTGTAGAACACTGTCTTTCAATTAAATGAGTCATGTGACTATTAACAGGATCTTTCTTGTTAACTGGTTTGCTGTTCAACCGTTGTAGAATACGGTCTTTCTATTAAATGAGTCATGTGACTATTATCAGGATCTTTCTTGTTAACTGGTTTGCTGTTCAACCGTTGTAGAAAACTGTCTTTCTATTAAATGAGTCATGTGACTATTATCAGGATCTTTCTTGTTAACTGGTTTGCTGTTCAACCGTTGTAGAACACTGTCTTTCTATTAAATGAGTCATATGACTTTTAACAGGATCTTTCTTGTTAACTGGTTTGCTGTTCAACCGTTGTAGAACACTGTCTTTCTATTAAATGAGTCATATGACTTTTAACAGGATCTTTCTTGTTAACTGGTTTGCTGTTCAACCGTTGTAGAAAACTGTCTTTCTATTAAATGAGTCATGTGACTATTAACAGGATCTTTCCTATTAACTGGTTTGCTGTTCAACCGTTGTAGAATACGGTCTTTCTATTAAATGAGTCATATGACCTGTAACAGGATCTTTCTTGTTAACTGGTTTGCTGTTCAACGTTGTAGAACACTGTCTTTCTATTAAATGAGTCATATGAGTTTTAACAGGATCTTTCTTGTTAACTGGTTTGCTGTTCAACGTTGTAGAACACTGTCTTTCTATTAAATGAGTCATATGACTTTTAACAGGATCTTTCTTGTTAACTGGTTTGCTGTTCAACCGTTGTAGAAAACTGTCTTTCTATTAAATGAGTCATGTGACAATTAACATGATCTTTCTTGTTAACTGGTTTGCTGTTCAACCGTTGTAGAATACTGTCTTTCAATTAAATGAGTCATATGACCTTTAACAGGATCTTTCTTGTTAACTGGTTTGCTGTTCAACCGTTGTAGAACACTGTCTTTCTATTAAATGAGTCATATGACTTTTAACAGGATCTTTCTTGTTAACTGGTTTGCTGTTCAACCGTTGTAGAAAACTGTCTTTCTATTAAATGAGTCATGTGACTATTAACAGGATCTTTCCTGTTAACTGGTTTGCTGTTCAACCGTTGTAGAACACTGTCTTTCTATTAAATCAGTCATATGACTTTTAACAGGATCTTTCTTGTTAACTGGTTTACTGTTCAACCGTTGTAGAACACTGTCTTTCTATTAAATGAGTCATATGACTTTTAACAGGATCTTTCTTGTTAACTGGTTTGTTGTTCAACCGTTGTAGAACACTGTCTTTCTATTAAATGAGTCATATGACCTTTAACAGGATCTTTCTTGTTAACTAGTTTGCTGTTCAACCGTTGTAGAACACTGTCTTTCTATTAAATGAGTCATATGACTTTTAACAGGATCTTTCTTGTTAACTGGTTTGCTGTTCAACCGTTGTAGAACACTGTCTTTCTATTAAATGAGTCATATGACTTTTAACAGGATCTTTCTTGTTAACTGGTTTGCTGTTCAACCGTTGTAGAAAACTGTCTTTCTATTAAATGAGTCATGTGACTATTAACAGGATCTTTCCTATTAACTGGTTTGCTGTTCAACCGTTGTAGAACACTGTCTTTCTATTAAATGAGTCATATGACCTGTAACAGGATCTTTCTTGTTAACTGGTTTGCTGTTCAACGTTGTAGAACACTGTCTTTCTATTAAATGAGTCGTATGACTTTTAACAGGATCTTTCTTGTTAACTGGTTTGTTGTTCAACCGTTGTAGAACACTGTCTTTCTATTAAATGAGTCATATGACTATTAACAGGATCTTTCTTGTTAACTGGTTTGCTGTTCAACCGTTGTAGAATACTGTCTTTCTATTAAATGAGTCATGTGACTATTAACAGGATCTTTCTTGTTAACTGGTTTGCTGTTCAACCGTTGTAGAAAACTGTCTTTCTATTAAATGAGTCATGTGACAATTAACATGATCTTTCTTGTTAACTGGTTTGCTGTTCAACCGTTGTAGAATACTGTCTTTCTATTAAATGAGTCATATGACCTTTAACAGGATCTTTCTTGTTAACTGGTTTGCTGTTCAACCGTTGTAGAACACTGTCTTTCTATTAAATGAGTCATATGACTTTTAACAGGATCTTTCTTGTTAACTGGTTTGCTGTTCAACCGTTGTAGAAAACTGTCTTTCTATTAAATGAGTCATGTGACTATTAACAGGATCTTTCCTGTTAACTGGTTTGCTGTTCAACCGTTGTAGAACACTGTCTTTCTATTAAATCAGTCATATGACTTTTAACAGGATCTTGATTGTTAACTGGTTTACTGTTCAACCGTTGTAGAACACTGTCTTTCTATTAAATGAGTCATATGACTTTTAACAGGATCTTTCTTGTTAACTGGTTTGTTGTTCAACCGTTGTAGAACACTGTCTTTCTATTAAATGAGTCATATGACCTTTAACAGGATCTTTCTTGTTAACTGGTTTGCTGTTCAACCGTTGTAGAACACTGTCTTTCTATTAAATGAGTCATATGACTTTTAACAGGATCTTGATTGTTAACTGGTTTGCTGTTCAACCGTTGTAGAACACTGTCTTTCAATTAAATGAGTCATGTGACTATTAACAGGATCTTTCTTGTTAACTGGTTTGCTGTTCAACCGTTGTAGAATACGGTCTTTCTATTAAATGAGTCATGTGACTATTATCAGGATCTTTCTTGTTAACTGGTTTGCTGTTCAACCGTTGTAGAAAACTGTCTTTCTATTAAATGAGTCATGTGACTATTATCAGGATCTTTCTTGTTAACTGGTTTGCTGTTCAACCGTTGTAGAACACTGTCTTTCTATTAAATGAGTCATATGACTTTTAACATGATCTTTCTTGTTAACTGGTTTGCTGTTCAACCGTTGTAGAACACTGTCTTTCTATTAAATGAGTCATATGACTTTTAACAGGATCTTTCTTGTTAACTGGTTTGCTGTTCAACCGTTGTAGAAAACTGTCTTTCTATTAAATGAATCATGTGACTATTAACAGGATCTTTCCTATTAACTGATTTGCTGTTCAACCGTTGTAGAACACTGTCTTTCTATTAAATGAGTCATATGACCTTTAACAGGATCTTTCTTGTTAACTGGTTTGCTGTTCAACGTTGTAGAATACTGTCTTTCTATTAAATGAGTCATATGACTTTTAACAGGATCTTTCTTGTTAACTGGTTTGTTGTTCAACCGTTGTAGAACACTGTCTTTCTATTAAATGAGTCATATGACTATTAACAGGATCTTTCTTGTTAACTGGTTTGCTGTTCAACCGTTGTAGAATACTGTCTTTCTATTAAATGAGTCATGTGACTATTAACAGGATCTTTCTTGTTAACTGGTTTGCTGTTCAACCGTTGTAGAAAACTGTCTTTCTATTAAATGAGTCATGTGACAATTAACATGATCTTTCTTGTTAACTGGTTTGCTGTTCAACCGTTGTAGAATACTGTCTTTCTATTAAATGAGTAATATGACCTTTAACAGGATCTTTCTTGTTAACTGGTTTGCTGTTCAACCGTTGTAGAATACTGTCTTTCTATTAAATGAGTCATATGACCTTTAACAGGATATTTCTTGTTAACTGGTTTCCTGTTCAACCGTTGTAGAACACTGTCATTCTATTAAATGAGTCATGTGACTATTATCAGGATCTTTCTTGTTAACTGGTTTGCTGTTCAACCGTTGTAGAACACTGTCTTTCTATTAAATGAGTCATATGACTTTTAACAGGATCTTTCTTGTTAACTGGTTTGCTGTTCAACCGTTGTAGAACACTGTCTTTCTATTAAATGAGTCATATGACTTTTAACAGGATCTTTCTTGTTAACTGGTTTGCTGTTCAACCGTTGTAGAAAACTGTCTTTCTATTAAATGAGTCATGTGACTATTAACAGGATCTTTCCTGTTAACTGGTTTGCTGTTCAACCGTTGTAGAACACTGTCTTTCTATTAAATGAGTCATATGACCTTTAACAGGATCTTTCTTGTTAACTGGTTTGCTGTTCAACGTTGTAGAATACTGTCTTTCTATTAAATGAGTCATATGACTTTTAACAGGATCTTTCTTGTTAACTGGTTTGTTGTTCAACCGTTGTAGAACACTGTCTTTCTATTAAATGAGTCATATGACTATTAACAGGATCTTTCTTGTTAACTGGTTTGCTGTTCAACCGTTGTAGAATACTGTCTTTCTATTAAATGAGTCATGTGACTATTAACAGGATCTTTCTTGTTAACTGGTTTGCTGTTCAACCATTGTAGAACACTGTCTTTCTATTAAATGAGTCATATGACTTTTAACAGGATCTTTCTTGATAACTGGTTTGCAGTTCAACCATTGTAGAACACTGTCTTTCTATTAAATGAGTCATATGACTTTTAACAGGATCTTTCTTGTTAACTGGTTTGCTGTTCAACCATTGTAGAACACTGTCTTTCTATTAAATGAGTCATGTGACTTTTAACAGGATCTTTCTTGTTAACTGGTTTGCAGTTCAACCATTGTAGAACACTGTTTTTCTATTAAATGAGTCATATGACTTTTAACAGGATCTTTCTTGTTAACTGGTTTGCTGTTCAACCATTGTAGAACACTGTCTTTCTATTAAATGAGTCATATGACTTTTAACAGGATCTTTCTTGATAACTGGTTTGCAGTTCAACCATTGTAGAACACTGTCTTTCTATTAAATGAGTCATATGACTTTTAACAGGATCTTTCTTGTTAACTGGTTTGCTGTTCAACCATTGTAGAACACTGTCTTTCTATTAAATGAGTCATATGACTTTTAACAGGATCTTTCTTGATAACTGGTTTGCAGTTCAACCATTGTAGAACACTGTCTTTCTATTAAATGAGTCATATGACTTTTAACAGGATCTTTCTTGTTAACTGGTTTGCTGTTCAACCATTGTAGAACACTGTCTTTCTATTAAATGAGTCATATGACTTTTAACAGGATCTTGATTGTTAACTGGTTTGCTGTTCAACCGTTGTAGAACACTGTCTTTCTATTAAATGAGTCATATGACTTTTAACAGGATCTTTCTTGTTAACTGGTTTGCTGTTCAACCTTTGTAGAACACTGTCTTTCTATTAAATGAGTCATATGACTTTTAACAGGATCTTTCTTGTTAACTGGTTTGTTGTTTAACCGTTGTAGAACACTGTCTTTCTATTAAATGAGTCATATGACCTTTAACAGGATCTTTCTTGTTAACTGGTTTGCTGTTCAACCATTGTAGAACACTGTCTTTCAATTAAATGAGTCATGTGACTATTAACAGGATCTTTCTTGTTAACTGGTTTGCTGTTCAACCGTTGTAGAATACGGTCTTTCTATTAAATGAGTCATGTGACTATTATCAGGATCTTTCTTGTTAACTGGTTTGCTGTTCAACCGTTGTAGAAAACTGTCTTTCTATTAAATGAGTCATGTGACTATTATCAGGATCTTTCTTGTTAACTGGTTTGCTGTTCAACCGTTGTAGAACACTGTCTTTCTATTAAATGAGTCATATGACTTTTAACAGGATCTTTCTTGTTAACTGGTTTGCTGTTCAACCGTTGTAGAACACTGTCTTTCTATTAAATGAGTCATATGACTTTTAACAGGATCTTTCTTGTTAACTGGTTTGCTGTTCAACCGTTGTAGAAAACTGTCTTTCTATTAAATGAGTCATGTGACTATTAACAGGATCTTTCCTGTTAACTGGTTTGCTGTTCAACCGTTGTAGAACACTGTCTTTCTATTAAATGAGTCATATGACTTTTAACAGAATCTTGATTGTTAACTGGTTTGTTGTTCAACCGTTGTAGAACACTGTCTTTCTATTAAATGAGTCATATGACCTTTAACAGGATCTTTCTTGTTAACTGGTTTGCTGTTCAACCGTTGTAGAACACTGTCTTTCTATTAAATGAGTCATATGACTTTTAACAGGATCTTGATTGTTAACTGGTTTGCTGTTTAACCGTTGTAGAACACTGTCTTTCAATTAAATGAGTCATGTGACTATTAACAGGATCTTTCTTGTTAACTGGTTTGCTGTTCAACCGTTGTAGAATACGGTCTTTCTATTAAATGAGTCATGTGACTATTATCAGGATCTTTCTTGTTAACTGGTTTGCTGTTCAACCGTTGTAGAAAACTGTCTTTCTATTAAATGAGTCATGTGACTATTATCAGGATCTTTCTTGTTAACTGGTTTGCTGTTCAACCGTTGTAGAACACTGTCTTTCTATTAAATGAGTCATATGACTTTTAACAGGATCTTTCTTGTTAACTGGTTTGCTGTTCAACCGTTGTAGAACACTGTCTTTCTATTAAATGAGTCATATGACTTTTAACAGGATCTTTCTTGTTAACTGGTTTGCTGTTCAACCGTTGTAGAAAACTGTCTTTCTATTAAATGAGTCATGTGACTATTAACAGGATCTTTCCTATTAACTGGTTTGCTGTTCAACCGTTGTAGAACACTGTCTTTCTATTAAATGAGTCATATGACCTGTAACAGGATCTTTCTTGTTAACTGGTTTGCTGTTCAACGTTGTAGAACACTGTCTTTCTATTAAATGAGTCATATGAGTTTTAACAGGATCTTTCTTGTTAACTGGTTTGCTGTTCAACGTTGTAGAACACTGTCTTTCTATTAAATGAGTCATATGACTTTTAACAGGATCTTTCTTGTTAACTGGTTTGCTGTTCAACCGTTGTAGAAAACTGTCTTTCTATTAAATGAGTCATGTGACAATTAACATGATCTTTCTTGTTAACTGGTTTGCTGTTCAACCGTTGTAGAATACTGTCTTTCAATTAAATGAGTCATATGACCTTTAACAGGATCTTTCTTGTTAACTGGTTTGCTGTTCAACCGTTGTAGAACACTGTCTTTCTATTAAATGAGTCATATGACTTTTAACAGGATCTTTCTTGTTAACTGGTTTGCTGTTCAACCGTTGTAGAAAACTGTCTTTCTATTAAATGAGTCATGTGACTATTAACAGGATCTTTCCTGTTAACTGGTTTGCTGTTCAACCGTTGTAGAACACTGTCTTTCTATTAAATCAGTCATATGACTTTTAACAGGATCTTTCTTGTTAACTGGTTTACTGTTCAACCGTTGTAGAACACTGTCTTTCTATTAAATGAGTCATATGACTTTTAACAGGATCTTTCTTGTTAACTGGTTTGTTGTTCAACCGTTGTAGAACACTGTCTTTCTATTAAATGAGTCATATGACCTTTAACAGGATCTTTCTTGTTAACTAGTTTGCTGTTCAACCGTTGTAGAACACTGTCTTTCTATTAAATGAGTCATATGACTTTTAACAGGATCTTTCTTGTTAACTGGTTTGCTGTTCAACCGTTGTAGAACACTGTCTTTCTATTAAATGAGTCATATGACTTTTAACAGGATCTTTCTTGTTAACTGGTTTGCTGTTCAACCGTTGTAGAAAACTGTCTTTCTATTAAATGAGTCATGTGACTATTAACAGGATCTTTCCTATTAACTGGTTTGCTGTTCAACCGTTGTAGAACACTGTCTTTCTATTAAATGAGTCATATGACCTGTAACAGGATCTTTCTTGTTAACTGGTTTGCTGTTCAACGTTGTAGAACACTGTCTTTCTATTAAATGAGTCGTATGACTTTTAACAGGATCTTTCTTGTTAACTGGTTTGTTGTTCAACCGTTGTAGAACACTGTCTTTCTATTAAATGAGTCATATGACTATTAACAGGATCTTTCTTGTTAACTGGTTTGCTGTTCAACCGTTGTAGAATACTGTCTTTCTATTAAATGAGTCATGTGACTATTAACAGGATCTTTCTTGTTAACTGGTTTGCTGTTCAACCGTTGTAGAAAACTGTCTTTCTATTAAATGAGTCATGTGACAATTAACATGATCTTTCTTGTTAACTGGTTTGCTGTTCAACCGTTGTAGAATACTGTCTTTCTATTAAATGAGTCATATGACCTTTAACAGGATCTTTCTTGTTAACTGGTTTGCTGTTCAACCGTTGTAGAACACTGTCTTTCTATTAAATGAGTCATATGACTTTTAACAGGATCTTTCTTGTTAACTGGTTTGCTGTTCAACCGTTGTAGAAAACTGTCTTTCTATTAAATGAGTCATGTGACTATTAACAGGATCTTTCCTGTTAACTGGTTTGCTGTTCAACCGTTGTAGAACACTGTCTTTCTATTAAATCAGTCATATGACTTTTAACAGGATCTTGATTGTTAACTGGTTTACTGTTCAACCGTTGTAGAACACTGTCTTTCTATTAAATGAGTCATATGACTTTTAACAGGATCTTTCTTGTTAACTGGTTTGTTGTTCAACCGTTGTAGAACACTGTCTTTCTATTAAATGAGTCATATGACCTTTAACAGGATCTTTCTTGTTAACTGGTTTGCTGTTCAACCGTTGTAGAACACTGTCTTTCTATTAAATGAGTCATATGACTTTTAACAGGATCTTGATTGTTAACTGGTTTGCTGTTCAACCGTTGTAGAACACTGTCTTTCAATTAAATGAGTCATGTGACTATTAACAGGATCTTTCTTGTTAACTGGTTTGCTGTTCAACCGTTGTAGAATACGGTCTTTCTATTAAATGAGTCATGTGACTATTATCAGGATCTTTCTTGTTAACTGGTTTGCTGTTCAACCGTTGTAGAAAACTGTCTTTCTATTAAATGAGTCATGTGACTATTATCAGGATCTTTCTTGTTAACTGGTTTGCTGTTCAACCGTTGTAGAACACTGTCTTTCTATTAAATGAGTCATATGACTTTTAACATGATCTTTCTTGTTAACTGGTTTGCTGTTCAACCGTTGTAGAACACTGTCTTTCTATTAAATGAGTCATATGACTTTTAACAGGATCTTTCTTGTTAACTGGTTTGCTGTTCAACCGTTGTAGAAAACTGTCTTTCTATTAAATGAATCATGTGACTATTAACAGGATCTTTCCTATTAACTGATTTGCTGTTCAACCGTTGTAGAACACTGTCTTTCTATTAAATGAGTCATATGACCTTTAACAGGATCTTTCTTGTTAACTGGTTTGCTGTTCAACGTTGTAGAATACTGTCTTTCTATTAAATGAGTCATATGACTTTTAACAGGATCTTTCTTGTTAACTGGTTTGTTGTTCAACCGTTGTAGAACACTGTCTTTCTATTAAATGAGTCATATGACTATTAACAGGATCTTTCTTGTTAACTGGTTTGCTGTTCAACCGTTGTAGAATACTGTCTTTCTATTAAATGAGTCATGTGACTATTAACAGGATCTTTCTTGTTAACTGGTTTGCTGTTCAACCGTTGTAGAAAACTGTCTTTCTATTAAATGAGTCATGTGACAATTAACATGATCTTTCTTGTTAACTGGTTTGCTGTTCAACCGTTGTAGAATACTGTCTTTCTATTAAATGAGTAATATGACCTTTAACAGGATCTTTCTTGTTAACTGGTTTGCTGTTCAACCGTTGTAGAATACTGTCTTTCTATTAAATGAGTCATATGACCTTTAACAGGATATTTCTTGTTAACTGGTTTCCTGTTCAACCGTTGTAGAACACTGTCATTCTATTAAATGAGTCATGTGACTATTATCAGGATCTTTCTTGTTAACTGGTTTGCTGTTCAACCGTTGTAGAACACTGTCTTTCTATTAAATGAGTCATATGACTTTTAACAGGATCTTTCTTGTTAACTGGTTTGCTGTTCAACCGTTGTAGAACACTGTCTTTCTATTAAATGAGTCATATGACTTTTAACAGGATCTTTCTTGTTAACTGGTTTGCTGTTCAACCGTTGTAGAAAACTGTCTTTCTATTAAATGAGTCATGTGACTATTAACAGGATCTTTCCTGTTAACTGGTTTGCTGTTCAACCGTTGTAGAACACTGTCTTTCTATTAAATGAGTCATATGACTTTTAACAGAATCTTGTTTGTTAACTGGTTTGCTGTTCAACCGTTGTAGAACACTGTCTTTCTATTAAATGAGTCATATGACTTTTAACAGGATCTTTCTTGTTAACTGGTTTGTTGTTCAACCGTTGTAGAACACTGTCTTTCTATTAAATGAGTCATATGACCTTTAACAGGATCTTTCTTGTTAACTGGTTTGCTGTTCAACCGTTGTAGAACACTGTCTTTCTATTAAATGAGTCATATGACTTTTAACAGGATCTTGATTGTTAACTGGTTTGCTGTTTAACCGTTGTAGAACACTGTCTTTCAATTAAATGAGTCATGTGACTATTAACAGGATCTTTCTTGTTAACTGGTTTGCTGTTCAACCGTTGTAGAATACGGTCTTTCTATTAAATGAGTCATGTGACTATTATCAGGATCTTTCTTGTTAACTGGTTTGCTGTTCAACCGTTGTAGAAAACTGTCTTTCTATTAAATGAGTCATGTGACTATTATCAGGATCTTTCTTGTTAACTGGTTTGCTGTTCAACCGTTGTAGAACACTGTCTTTCTATTAAATGAGTCATATGACTTTTAACAGGATCTTTCTTGTTAACTGGTTTGCTGTTCAACCGTTGTAGAACACTGTCTTTCTATTAAATGAGTCATATGACTTTTAACAGGATCTTTCTTGTTAACTGGTTTGCTGTTCAACCGTTGTAGAAAACTGTCTTTCTATTAAATGAGTCATGTGACTATTAACAGGATCTTTCCTATTAACTGGTTTGCTGTTCAACCGTTGTAGAACACTGTCTTTCTATTAAATGAGTCATATGACCTGTAACAGGATCTTTCTTGTTAACTGGTTTGCTGTTCAACGTTGTAGAACACTGTCTTTCTATTAAATGAGTCATATGACTTTTAACAGGATCTTTCTTGTTAACTGGTTTGCTGTTCAACGTTGTAGAACACTGTCTTTCTATTAAATGAGTCATATGACTTTTAACAGGATCTTTCTTGTTAACTGGTTTGCTGTTCAACCGTTGTAGAAAACTGTCTTTCTATTAAATGAGTCATGTGACAATTAACATGATCTTTCTTGTTAACTGGTTTGCTGTTCAACCGTTGTAGAATACTGTCTTTCAATTAAATGAGTCATATGACCTTTAACAGGATCTTTCTTGTTAACTGGTTTGCTGTTCAACCGTTGTAGAACACTGTCTTTCTATTAAATGAGTCATATGACTTTTAACAGGATCTTTCTTGTTAACTGGTTTGCTGTTCAACCGTTGTAGAAAACTGTCTTTCTATTAAATGAGTCATGTGACTATTAACAGGATCTTTCCTGTTAACTGGTTTGCTGTTCAACCGTTGTAGAACACTGTCTTTCTATTAAATCAGTCATATGACTTTTAACAGGATCTTGATTGTTAACTGGTTTACTGTTCAACCGTTGTAGAACACTGTCTTTCTATTAAATGAGTCATATGACTTTTAACAGGATCTTTCTTGTTAACTGGTTTGTTGTTCAACCGTTGTAGAACACTGTCTTTCTATTAAATGAGTCATATGACCTTTAACAGGATCTTTCTTGTTAACTAGTTTGCTGTTCAACCGTTGTAGAACACTGTCTTTCTATTAAATGAGTCATATGACTTTTAACAGGATCTTTCTTGTTAACTGGTTTGCTGTTCAACCGTTGTAGAACACTGTCTTTCTATTAAATGAGTCATATGACTTTTAACAGGATCTTTCTTGTTAACTGGTTTGCTGTTCAACCGTTGTAGAAAACTGTCTTTCTATTAAATGAGTCATGTGACTATTAACAGGATCTTTCCTATTAACTGGTTTGCTGTTCAACCGTTGTAGAACACTGTCTTTCTATTAAATGAGTCATATGACCTGTAACAGGATCTTTCTTGTTAACTGGTTTGCTGTTCAACGTTGTAGAACACTGTCTTTCTATTAAATGAGTCGTATGACTTTTAACAGGATCTTTCTTGTTAACTGGTTTGTTGTTCAACCGTTGTAGAACACTGTCTTTCTATTAAATGAGTCATATGACTATTAACAGGATCTTTCTTGTTAACTGGTTTGCTGTTCAACCGTTGTAGAATACTGTCTTTCTATTAAATGAGTCATGTGACTATTAACAGGATCTTTCTTGTTAACTGGTTTGCTGTTCAACCGTTGTAGAAAACTGTCTTTCTATTAAATGAGTCATGTGACAATTAACATGATCTTTCTTGTTAACTGGTTTGCTGTTCAACCGTTGTAGAATACTGTCTTTCTATTAAATGAGTCATATGACCTTTAACAGGATCTTTCTTGTTAACTGGTTTGCTGTTCAACCGTTGTAGAACACTGTCTTTCTATTAAATGAGTCATATGACTTTTAACAGGATCTTTCTTGTTAACTGGTTTGCTGTTCAACCGTTGTAGAAAACTGTCTTTCTATTAAATGAGTCATGTGACTATTAACAGGATCTTTCCTGTTAACTGGTTTGCTGTTCAACCGTTGTAGAACACTGTCTTTCTATTAAATGAGTCATATGACCTTTAACAGGATCTTTCTTGTTAACTGGTTTGCTGTTCAACCGTTGTAGAACACTGTCTTTCTATTAAATGAGTCATATGACTTTTAACAGGATCTTTCTTGTTAACTGGTTTGTTGTTCAACCGTTGTAGAACACTGTCTTTCTATTAAATGAGTCATATGACCTTTAACAGGATCTTTCTTGTTAACTGGTTTGCTGTTCAACCGTTGTAGAACACTGTCTTTCTATTAAATGAGTCATATGACTTTTAACAGGATCTTGATTGTTAACTGGTTTGCTGTTCAACCGTTGTAGAACACTGTCTTTCAATTAAATGAGTCATGTGACTATTAACAGGATCTTTCTTGTTAACTGGTTTGCTGTTCAACCGTTGTAGAATACGGTCTTTCTATTAAATGAGTCATGTGACTATTATCAGGATCTTTCTTGTTAACTGGTTTGCTGTTCAACCGTTGTAGAAAACTGTCTTTCTATTAAATGAGTCATGTGACTATTATCAGGATCTTTCTTGTTAACTGGTTTGCTGTTCAACCGTTGTAGAACACTGTCTTTCTATTAAATGAGTCATATGACTATTAACAGGATCTTTCTTGTTAACTGGTTTGCTGTTCAACCGTTGTAGAACACTGTCTTTCTATTAAATGAGTCAAATGACTTTTAACAGGATCTTTCTTGTTAACTGGTTTGCTGTTCAACCGTTGTAGAAAACTGTCTTTCTATTAAATGAATCATGTGACTATTAACAGGATCTTTCCTATTAACTGATTTGCTGTTCAACCGTTGTAGAACACTGTCTTTCTATTAAATGAGTCATATGACCTTTAACAGGATCTTTCTTGTTAACTGGTTTGCTGTTCAACGTTGTAGAATACTGTCTTTCTATTAAATGAGTCATATGACTTTTAACAGGATCTTTCTTGTTAACTGGTTTGTTGTTCAACCGTTGTAGAACACTGTCTTTCTATTAAATGAGTCATATGACTATTAACAGGATCTTTCTTGTTAACTGGTTTGCTGTTCAACCGTTGTAGAATACTGTCTTTCTATTAAATGAGTCATGTGACTATTAACAGGATCTTTCTTGTTAACTGGTTTGCTGTTCAACCGTTGTAGAAAACTGTCTTTCTATTAAATGAGTCATGTGACAATTAACATGATCTTTCTTGTTAACTGGTTTGCTGTTCAACCGTTGTAGAATACTGTCTTTCTATTAAATGAGTAATATGACCTTTAACAGGATCTTTCTTGTTAACTGGTTTGCTGTTCAACCGTTGTAGAATACTGTCTTTCTATTAAATGAGTCATATGACCTTTAACAGGATATTTCTTGTTAACTGGTTTCCTGTTCAACCGTTGTAGAACACTGTCATTCTATTAAATGAGTCATATGACTATTAACAGGATCTTTCTTGTTAACTGGTTTGCTGTTGAACCGTTGTAGAAAACTGTCTTTCTATTAAATGAGTCATGTGACTATTAACAGGATCTTTCCTGTTAACTGGTTTGCTGTTCAACCGTTGTAGAACACTGTCTTTCTATTAAATGAGTCATATGACCTTTAACAGGATCTTTCTTGTTAACTGGTTTACTGTTCAACCGTTTTAGAACACTGTCTTTCTATTAAATGAGTCATATGACTATTAACAGGATCTTTCTTGTTAACTGGTTTGCTGTTCAACCGTTGTAGTACACTGTCTTTCTATTAGATGAGTCATATGACTATTAACAGGATCTTTCTTGTTAACTGGTTTGCTGTTCAACCATTGTAGAACATTGTCTTTCTATTAAATGAGTCATATGACTTTTAACAGGATCTTTCTTGTTAACTGGTTTGCAGTTCAACCATTGTAGAACACTGTCTTTCTATTAAATGAGTCATATGACTTTTAACAGGATCTTTCTTGTTAACTGGCTTGCATTTCAACCATTGTAGAACACTGTCTTTCAATTAGATGCGTCAGATGACTTTTAACAGGATCTTTCTTGTTAACTGGTTTGCTGTTCAACCGTTGTAGAATACTGTCTTTCTATTAAATGAGTCATGTGACTATTAACAGGATCTTTCTTGTTAACTGGTTTGCTGTTCAACCGTTGTAGAACACTGTCTTTCTATTAAATGAGTCACATGACCTTTAACAGGATCTTTCTTGTTAACTGGTTTGCTGTTCAACCGTTGTAGAAAACTGTCTTTCTATTAAATGAGTCATGTGACTATTAACAGGATCTTTCCTGTTAACTGGTTTGCTGTTCAACCGTTGTAGAACACTGTCTTTCTATTAAATGAGTCATATGACCTTTAACAGGATCTTTCTTGTTAACTGGTTTACTGTTCAACCGTTTTAGAACACTGTCTTTCTATTAAATGAGTCATATGACTTTTAACAGGATCTTGATTGTTAACTGGTTTGCTGTTCAACCGTTGTAGAACACTATCTTTCTATTAAATGAGTCATGTGACTATTAACAGGATCTTTCTTGTTAACTGGTTTACTGTTCAACCGTTTTAGAACACTGTCTTTCAATTAAATGAGTCATGTGACTATTAACAGGATCTTTCTTGTTAACTGGTTTGCTGTTCAACCGTTGTAGAATACGGTCTTTCTATTAAATGAGTCATGTGACTATTATCAGGATCTTTCTTGTTAACTGGTTTGCTGTTCAACCGTTGTAGAAAACTGTCTTTCTATTAAATGAGTCATGTGACTATTATCAGGATCTTTCTTGTTAACTGGTTTGCTGTTCAACCGTTGTAGAACACTGTCTTTCTATTAAATGAGTCATATGACTTTTAACAGGATCTTTCTTGTTAACTGGTTTGCTGTTCAACCGTTGTAGAACACTGTCTTTCTATTAAATGAGTCATATGACTTTTAACAGGATCTTTCTTGTTAACTGGTTTGCTGTTCAACCGTTGTAGAAAACTGTCTTTCTATTAAATGAATCATGTGACTATTAACAGGATCTTTCCTATTAACTGATTTGCTGTTCAACCGTTGTAGAACACTGTCTTTCTATTAAATGAGTCATATGACCTTTAACAGAATCTTTCTTGTTAACTGGTTTGCTGTTCAACGTTGTAGAATACTGTCTTTCTATTAAATGAGTCATATGACTTTTAACAGGATCTTTCTTGTTAACTGGTTTGTTGTTCAACCGTTGTAGAACACTGTCTTTCTATTAAATGAGTCATATGACTATTAACAGGATCTTTCTTGTTAACTGGTTTGCTGTTCAACCGTTGTAGAATACTGTCTTTCTATTAAATGAGTCATGTGACTATTAACAGGATCTTTCTTGTTAACTGGTTTGCTGTTCAACCGTTGTAGAAAACTGTCTTTCTATTAAATGAGTCATGTGACAATTAACATGATCTTTCTTGTTAACTGGTTTGCTGTTCAACCGTTGTAGAATACTGTCTTTCTATTAAATGAGTCATATGACCTTTAACAGGATCTTTCTTGTTAACTGGTTTGCTGTTCAACCGTTGTAGAATACTGTCTTTCTATTAAATGAGTCATATGACCTTTAACAGGATATTTCTTGTTAACTGGTTTCCTGTTCAACCGTTGTAGAACACTGTCATTCTATTAAATGAGTCATATGACTATTAACAGGATCTTTCTTGTTAACTGGTTTGCTGTTCAACCGTTGTAGAAAACTGTCTTTCTATTAAATGAGTCATGTGACTATTAACAGGATCTTTCCTGTTAACTGGTTTGCTGTTCAACCGTTGTAGAACACTGTCTTTCTATTAAATGAGTCATATGACCTTTAACAGGATCTTTCTTGTTAACTGGTTTACTGTTCAACCGTTTTAGAACACTGTCTTTCTATTAAATGAGTCATATGACTATTAACAGGATCTTTCTTGTTAACTGGTTTGCTGTTCAACCGTTGTAGTACACTGTCTTTCTATTAGATGAGTCATATGACTATTAACAGGATCTTTCTTGTTAACTGGTTTGCTGTTCAACCATTGTAGAACATTGTCTTTCTATTAAATGAGTCATATGACTTTTAACAGGATCTTTCTTGTTAACTGGTTTGCAGTTCAACCATTGTAGAACACTGTCTTTCTATTAAATGAGTCATATGACTTTTAACAGGATCTTTCTTGTTAACTGGCTTGCATTTCAACCATTGTAGAACACTGTCTTTCAATTAGATGCGTCAGATGACTTTTAACAGGATCTTTCTTGTTAACTGGTTTGCTGTTCAACCGTTGTAGAATACTGTCTTTCTATTAAATGAGTCATGTGACTATTAACAGGATCTTTCTTGTTAACTGGTTTGCTGTTCAACCGTTGTAGAATACTGTCTTTCTATTAAATGAGTCATATGACCTTTAACAGGATCTTTCTTGTTAACTGGTTTGCTGTTCAACCGTTGTAGAATACTGTCTTTCTATTAAATGAGTCATATGACCTTTAACAGGATATTTCTTGTAAACTGGTTTGCTGTTCAACCGTTGTAGAACACTGTCATTCTATTAAATGAGTCATATGACTATTAACAGAATCTTTCTTGTTAACTGGTTTGCTGTTCAACCGTTGTAGAAAACTGTCTTTCTATTAAATGAGTCATGTGACTATTAACAGGATCTTTCCTGTTAACTGGTTTGCTGTTCAACCGTTGTAGAACACTGTCTTTCTATTAAATGAGTCATATGACCTTTAACAGGATCTTTCTTGTTAACTGGTTTACTGTTCAACCGTTTTAGAACACTGTCTTTCTATTAAATGAGTCATATGACTATTAACAGGATCTTTCTTGTTAACTGGTTTGCTGTTCAACCGTTGTAGTACACTGTCTTTCTATTAGATGAGTCATATGACTATTAACAGGATCTTTCTTGTTAACTGGTTTGCTGTTCAACCATTGTAGAACATTGTCTTTCTATTAAATGAGTCATATGACTTTTAACATGATCTTTCTTGTTAACTGGTTTGCAGTTCAACCATTGTAGAACACTGTCTTTCTATTAAATGAGTCATATGACTTTTAACAGGGTCTTTCTTGTTAACTGGCTTGCATTTCAACCATTGTAGAACACTGTCTTTCAATTAGATGCGTCAGATGACTTTTAACAGGATCTTTCTTGTTAACTGGTTTGCTGTTCAACCGTTGTAGAATACTGTCTTTCTATTAAATGAGTCATGTGACTATTAACAGGATCTTTCTTGTTAACTGGTTTGCTGTTCAACCGTTGTAGAACACTGTCTTTCTATTAAATGAGTCACATGACCTTTAACAGGATCTTTCTTGTTAACTGGTTTGCTGTTCAACCGTTGTAGAACACTGTCTTTCTATTAAATCAGTCATATGACTACTAACAGGATCTTTCTTGTTAACTGGTTTGCTGTTCAACCGTTGTAGAACACTGTCTTTCTATTAAATGAGTCATATGACTTTTAACAGGATCTTTCTTGTTAACTGGTTTGCTGTTCAACCGTTGTAGAAAACTGTCTTTCTGTTAAATGAGTCATGTGACTATTAACAGGATCTTTCCTGTTAACTGGTTTGCTGTTCAACCGTTGTAGAACATTGTCTTTCTATTAAATGAGTCATATGACCTTTAACAGGATCTTTCTTGTTAACTGGTTTGTTGTTCAACGTTGTAGAACACTGTCTTTCTATTAAATGAGTCATATGACTTTTAACAGGATCTTTCTTGTTAACTGGTTTGTTGTTCAACCGTTGTAGAACACTGTCTTTCTATTAAATGAGTCATATGACTATTAACAGGATCTTTCTTGTTAACTGGTTTGCTGTTCAACCGTTGTAGAACACTGTCTTTCTATTAAATGAGTCATATGACCTTTAACAGGATCTTTCTTGTTAACTGGTTTGCTGTTCAACGTTGTAGAACACTGTCTTTCTATTAAATGAGTCATATGACTTTGAACAGGATCTTTCTTGTTAACTGGTTTGTTGTTCAACCGTTGTAGAACACTGTCTTTCTATTAAATGAGTCATATGACTATTAACAGGATCTTTCTTGTTAACTGGTTTGCTGTTCAACCGTTGTAGAACACTGTCTTTCAATTAAATGAGTCATGTGACTATTAACAGGATCTTTCTTGTTAACTGGTTTGCTGTTCAACCGTTGTAGAATACTGTCTTTCTATTAAATGAGTCATGTGACTATTAACAGGATCTTTCTTGTTAACTGGTTTGCTGTTCAACCGTTGTAGAAAACTGTCTTTCTATTAAATGAGTCATGTGACTATTAACATGATCTTTCTTGTTAACTGGTTTGCTGTTCAACCGTTGTAGAATACTGTCTTTCTATTAAATGAGTCATATGACCTTTAACAGGATCTTTCTTGTTAACTGGTTTGCTGTTCAACCGTTGTAGAATACTGTCTTTCTATTAAATGAGTCATATGACCTTTAACAGGATCTTTCTTGTTAACTGGTTTGCTGTTCAACCGTTGTAGAACACTGTCATTCTATTAAATGAGTCATATGACTATTAACAGGATCTTTCTTGTTAACTGGTTTGCTGTTCAACCGTTGTAGAAAACTGTCTTTCTATTAAATGAATCATGTGACTATTAACAGGATCTTTCCTGTTAAATGGTTTGCTGTTCAACCGTTGTAGAACACTGTCTTTCTATTAAATGAGTCATATGACCTTTAACAGGATCTTTCTTGTTAACTAGTTTGCTATTCAACCGTTTTAGAACACTGTCTTTCTATTAAATGAGTCATATGACTATTAACAGGATCTTTCTTGTTAACTGGTTTGCTGTTCAACCGTTGTAGTACACTGTCTTTCTATTAAATGAGTCATGTGACTATTAACAGGATCTTTCTTGTTAACTGGTTTGCTGTTCAACCATTGTAGAACATTGTCTTTCTATTAAATGAGTCATATGACTTTTAACAGGATCTTTCTTGTTAACTGGTTTGCAGTTCAACCATTGTAGAACACTGTCTTTCTACTAAATGAGTCATATGAATTTTAACAGGATCTTTCTTGTTAACTGGCTTGCATTTCAACCATTGTAGAACACTGTCTTTCAATTAAATGAGTCAGATGACTTTTAACAGGATCTTGATTGTTAACTGGTTTGCTGTTCAACCGTTGTAGAACACTGTCTTTCTATTAAATGAGTCATATGACTTTTAACAGGATCTTTCTTGTTAACTGGTTTGCTGTTCAACCGTTGTAGAATACTGTCTTTCTATTAAATGAGTCATGTGGCTATTAACAGGATCTTTCTTGTTAACTGGTTTGCTGTTCAACCGTTGTAGAACACTGTCTTTCTATTAAATGAGTCACATGACCTTTAACAGGATCTTTCTTGTTAACTGGTTTGCTGTTCAACCGTTGTAGAACACTGTCTTTCTATTAAATCAGTCATATGACTATTAACAGGATCTTTCTTGTTAACTGGTTTGCTGTTCAACCGTTGTAGAAAACTGTCTTTCTGTTAAATGAGTCATGTGACTATTAACAGGATCTTTCCTGTTAACTGGTTTGCCGTTCAACCGTTGTAGAACATTGTCTTTCTATTAAATGAATCATATGACCTTTAACAGGATCTTTCTTGTTAACTGGTTTGTTGTTCAACGTTGTAGAACACTGTCTTTCTATTAAATGAGTCATATGACTTTTAACAGGATCTTTCTTGTTAACTGGTTTGTTGTTCAACCGTTGTAGAACACTGTCTTTCTATTAAATGAGTCATATGACTATTAACAGGATCTTTCTTGTTAACTGGTTTGCTGTTCAACCGTTGTAGAACACTGTCTTTCAATTAAATGAGTCATGTGACTATTAACAGGATCTTTCTTGTTAACTGGTTTGCTGTTCAACCGTTGTAGAATACTGTCTTTCTATTAAATGAGTCATGTGACTATTAACAGGATCTTTCTTGTTAACTGGTTTGCTATTCAACCGTTGTAGAAAACTGTCTTTCTATTAAATGAGTCATGCGACTATTAACAGGATCTTTCTTGTTAACTGGTTTGCTGTTCAACCGTTGTAGAACACTTTCTTTCTATTAAATGAGTCATGTGACTATTAACAGGATCTTTCTTGTTAACTGGTTTGCTGTTCAACCGTTGTAGAATACTGTCTTTCTATTAAATGAGTCATGTGACTATTAACAGAATCTTTCTTGTTAACTGGTTTGCTGTTCAACCGTTGTAGAAAACTGTCTTTCTATTAAATGAGTCATGTGACTATTAACATGATCTTTCTTGTTAACTGGTTTGCTGTTCAACCGTTGTAGAACACTGTCTTTCTATTAACTGAGTCATATGACCTTTAACAGGATCTTTCTTGTTAACTGGTTTGCTGTTCAACCGTTGTAGAATACTGTCTTTCTATTAAATGAGTCATATGACCTTTAACAAGATCTTTCTTGTTAACTGGTTTGCTGTTCAACCGTTGTAGAACACTGTCATTCTATTAAATGAGTCATATGACTATTAACAGGATCTTTCTTGTTAACTGGTTTGCTGTTCAACCGTTGTAGAAAACTGTCTTTCTATTAAATGAGTCATGTGACTATTAACAGGATCTTTCCTGTTAACTGGTTTGCTGTTCAACCGTTGTAGAACACTGTCTTTCTATTAAATGAGTCATATGACCTTTAACAGGATCTTTCTTGTTAACTGGTTTGCTGTTCAACCGTTTTAGAACACTGTCTTTCTATTAAATGAGTCATATGACTATTAACAGGATCTTTCTTGTAAACTGGTTTGCTGTTCAACCGTTGTAGTACACTGTCTTTCTATTAAATGAGTCATGTGACTATTAACAGGATCTTTCTTGTTTACTGGCTTGCATTTCAACCATTGTAGAACACTGTCTTTCAATTAAATGCGTCAGATGACTTTTAACAGGATCTTGATTGTTAACTGGTTTGCTGTTCAACCGTTGTAGAACACTGTCTTTCTATTAAATGAGTCATATGACTTTTAACAGGATCTTTCTTGTTAACTGGTTTGCTGTTCAACCGTTGTAGAATACTGTCTTTCTATTAAATGAGTCATGTGACTATTAACAGGATCTTTCTTGTTAACTGGTTTGCTGTTCAACCGTTGTAGAACACTGTCTTTCTATTAAATGAGTCACATGACCTTTAACAGGATCTTTCTTGTTAACTGGTTTGCTGTTCAACCGTTGTAGAACACTGTCTTTCTATTAAATCAGTCATATGACTACTAACAGGATCTTTCTTGTTAACTGGTTTGCTGTTCAACCGTTGTAGAACACTGTCTTTCTATTAAATGAGTCATATGACTTTTAACAGGATCTTTCTTGTTAACTGGTTTGCTGTTCAACCGTTGTAGAAAACTGTCTTTCTGTTAAATGAGTCATGTGACTATTAACAGGATCTTTCCTGTTAACTGGTTTGCTGTTCAACCGTTGTAGAACATTGTCTTTCTATTAAATGAGTCATATGACCTTTAACAGGATCTTTCTTGTTAACTGGTTTGTTGTTCAACGTTGTAGAACACTGTCTTTCTATTAAATGAGTCATATGACTTTTAACAGGATCTTTCTTGTTAACTGGTTTGTTGTTCAACCGTTGTAGAACACTGTCTTTCTATTAAATGAGTCATATGACTATTAACAGGATCTTTCTTGTTAACTGGTTTGCTGTTCAACCGTTGTAGAACACTGTCTTTCTATTAAATGAGTCATATGACCTTTAACAGGATCTTTCTTGTTAACTGGTTTGCTGTTCAACGTTGTAGAACACTGTCTTTCTATTAAATGAGTCATATGACTTTGAACAGGATCTTTCTTGTTAACTGGTTTGTTGTTCAACCGTTGTAGAACACTGTCTTTCTATTAAATGAGTCATATGACTATTAACAGGATCTTTCTTGTTAACTGGTTTGCTGTTCAACCGTTGTAGAACACTGTCTTTCAATTAAATGAGTCATGTGACTATTAACAGGATCTTTCTTGTTAACTGGTTTGCTGTTCAACCGTTGTAGAATATTGTCTTTCTATTAAATGAGTCATGTGACTATTAACAGGATCTTTCTTGTTAACTGGTTTGCTGTTCAACCGTTGTAGAACATTGTCTTTCTATTAAATGAGTCATATGACCTTTAACAGGATCTTTCTTGTTAACTGGTTTGTTGTTCAACGTTGTAGAACACTGTCTTTCTATTAAATGAGTCATATGACTTTTAACAGGATCTTTCTTGTTAACTGGTTTGTTGTTCAACCGTTGTAGAACACTGTCTTTCTATTAAATGAGTCATATGACTATTAACAGGATCTTTCTTGTTAACTGGTTTGCTGTTCAACCGTTGTAGAACACTGTCTTTCTATTAAATGAGTCATATGACCTTTAACAGGATCTTTCTTGTTAACTGGTTTGCTGTTCAACGTTGTAGAACACTGTCTTTCTATTAAATGAGTCATATGACTTTGAACAGGATCTTTCTTGTTAACTGGTTTGTTGTTCAACCGTTGTAGAACACTGTCTTTCTATTAAATGAGTCATATGACTATTAACAGGATCTTTCTTGTTAACTGGTTTGCTGTTCAACCGTTGTAGAACACTGTCTTTCAATTAAATGAGTCATGTGACTATTAACAGGATCTTTCTTGTTAACTGGTTTGCTGTTCAACCGTTGTAGAATACTGTCTTTCTATTAAATGAGTCATGTGACTATTAACAGGATCTTTCTTGTTAACTGGTTTGCTGTTCAACCATTGTAGAAAACTGTCTTTCTATTAAATGAGTCATGTGACTATTAACATGATCTTTCTTGTTAACTGGTTTGCTGTTCAACCGTTGTAGAATACTGTCTTTCTATTAAATGAGTCATATGACCTTTAACAGGATCTTTCTTGTTAACTGGTTTGCTGTTCAACCGTTGTAGAACACTGTCATTCTATTAAATGAGTCATATGACTATTAACAGGATCTTTGTTGTTTACTGGTTTGCTGTTCAACCGTTGTAGAAAACTGTCTTTCTATTAAATGAGTCATGTGACTATTAACAGGATCTTTCCTGTTAACTGGTTTGCTGTTCAACCGTTGTAGAACACTGTCTTTCTATTAAATGAGTCATATGACCTTTAACAGGATCTTTCTTGTTAACTAGTTTGCTATTCAACCGTTTTAGAACACTGTCTTTCTATTAAATGAGTCATATGACTATTAACAGGATCTTTCTTGTTAACTGGTTTGCTGTTCAACCGTTGTAGTACACTGTCTTTCTATTAAATGAGTCATGTGACTATTAACAGGATCTTTCTTGTTAACTGGTTTGCTGTTCAACCATTGTAGAACATTGTCTTTCTATTAAATGAGTCATATGACTTTTAACAGGATCTTTCTTGTTAACTGGTTTGCAGTTCAACCATTGTAGAACACTGTCTTTCTACTAAATGAGTCATATGAATTTTAACAGGATCTTTCTTGTTAACTGGCTTGCATTTCAACCATTGTAGAACACTGTCTTTCAATTAAATGAGTCAGATGACTTTTAACAGGATCTTGATTGTTAACTGGTTTGCTGTTCAACCGTTGTAGAACACTGTCTTTCTATTAAATGAGTCATATGACTTTTAACAGGATCTTTCTTGTTAACTGGCTTGCTGTTCAACCGTTGTAGAACACTGTCTTTCTATTAAATGAGTCATGTGACTATTAACAGGATCTTTCTTGTTAACTGGTTTGCTGTTCAACCGTTGTAGAACACTGTCTTTCTATTAAATGAGTCACATGACCTTTAACAGGATCTTTCTTGTTAACTGGTTTGCTGTTCAACCGTTGTAGAACACTGTCTTTCTATTAAATCAGTCATATGACTATTAACAGGATCTTTCTTGTTAACTGGTTTGCTGTTCAACCGTTGTAGAACACTGTCTTTCTATTAAATGAGTCATATGACTTTTAACAGGATCTTTCTTGTTAACTGGTTTGCTGTTCAACCGTTGTAGAAAACTGTCTTTCTGTTAAATGAGTCATGTGACTATTAACAGGATCTTTCCTGTTAACTGGTTTGCCGTTCAACCGTTGTAGAACATTGTCTTTCTATTAAATGAATCATATGACCTTTAACAGGATCTTTCTTGTTAACTGGTTTGTTGTTCAACGTTGTAGAACACTGTCTTTCTATTAAATGAGTCATATGACTTTTAACAGGATCTTTCTTGTTAACTGGTTTGTTGTTCAACCGTTGTAGAACACTGTCTTTCTATTAAATGAGTCATATGACTATTAACAGGATCTTTCTTGTTAACTGGTTTGCTGTTCAACCGTTGTAGAACACTGTCTTTCAATTAAATGAGTCATGTGACTATTAACAGGATCTTTCTTGTTAACTGGTTTGCTGTTCAACCGTTGTAGAATACTGTCTTTCTATTAAATGAGTCATGTGACTATTAACAGGATCTTTCCTGTTAACTGGTTTGCTGTTCAACCGTTGTAGAACACTTTCTTTCTATTAAATGAGTCATGTGACTATTAACAGGATCTTTCTTGTTAACTGGTTTGCTGTTCAACCGTTGTAGAATACTGTCTTTCTATTAAATGAGTCATGTGACTATTAACAGGATCTTTCTTGTTAACTGGTTTGCTGTTCAACCGTTGTAGAAAACTGTCTTTCTATTAAATGAGTCATGTGACTATTAACATGATCTTTCTTGTTAACTGGTTTGCTGTTCAACCGTTGTAGAACACTGTCTTTCTATTAAATGAGTCATATGACCTTTAACAGGATCTTTCTTGTTAACTGGTTTGCTGTTCAACCGTTGTAGAATACTGTCTTTCTATTAAATGAGTCATATGACCTTTAACAAGATCTTTCTTGTTAACTGGTTTGCTGTTCAACCGTTGTAGAACACTGTCATTCTATTAAATGAGTCATATGACTATTAACAGGATCTTTCTTGTTAACTGGTTTGCTGTTCAACCGTTGTAGAAAACTGTCTTTCTATTAAATGAGTCATGTGACTATTAACAGGATCTTTCCTGTTAACTGGTTTGCTGTTCAACCGTTGTAGAACACTGTCTTTCTATTAAATGAGTCATATGACCTTTAACAGGATCTTTCTTGTTAACTGGTTTGCTGTTCAACCGTTTTAGAACACTGTCTTTCTATTAAATGAGTCATATGACTATTAACAGGATCTTTCTTGTTAACTGGTTTGCTGTTCAACCGTTGTAGTACACTGTCTTTCAATTAAATGAGTCATGTGACTATTAACAGGATCTTTCTTGTTAACTGGCTTGCATTTCAACCATTGTAGAACACTGTCTTTCAATTAAATGCGTCAGATGACTTTTAACAGGATCTTGATTGTTAACTGGTTTGCTGTTCAACCGTTGTAGAACACTGTCTTTCTATTAAATGAGTCATATGACTTTTAACAGGATCTTTCTTGTTAACTGGTTTGCTGTTCAACCGTTGTAGAATACTGTCTTTCTATTAAATGAGTCATGTGACAATTAACAGGATCTTTCTTGTTAACTGGTTTGCTGTTCAACCGTTGTAGAACACTGTCTTTCTATTAAATGAGTCACATGACCTTTAACAGGATCTTTCTTGTTAACTGGTTTGCTGTTCAACCGTTGTAGAAGACTGTCTTTCTATTAAATCAGTCATATGACTACTAACAGGATCTTTCTTGTTAACTGGTTTGCTGTTCAACCGTTGTAGAACACTGTCTTTCTATTAAATGAGTCATATGACTTTTAACAGGATCTTTCTTGTTAACTGGTTTGCTGTTCAACCGTTGTAGAAAACTGTCTTTCTATTAAATGAGTCATATGACCTTTAACAGGATCTTTCTTGTTAACTGGTTTGTTGTTCAACGTTGTAGAACACTGTCTTTCTATTAAATGAGTCATATGACTTTTAACAGGATCTTTCTTGTTAACTGGTTTGTTGTTCAACCGTTGTAGAACACTGTCTTTCTATTAAATGAGTCATATGACTATTAACAGGATCTTTCTTGTTAACTGGTTTGCTGTTCAACCGTTGTAGAACACTGTCTTTCTATTAAATGAGTCATATGACCTTTAACAGGATCTTTCTTGTTAACTGGTTTGCTGTTCAACGTTGTAGAACACTGTCTTTCTATTAAATGAGTCATATGACTTTGAACAGGATCTTTCTTGTTAACTGGTTTGTTGTTCAACCGTTGTAGAACACTGTCTTTCTATTAAATGAGTCATATGACTATTAACATGATCTTTCTTGTTAACTGGTTTGCTGTTCAACCGTTGTAGAATACTGTCTTTCTATTAAATGAGTCATATGACCTTTAACAGGATCTTTCTTGTTAACTGGTTTGCTGTTCAACCGTTGTAGAATACTGTCTTTCTATTAAATGAGTCATATGACCTTTAACAGGATCTTTCTTGTTAACTGGTTTGCTGTTCAACCGTTGTAGAACACTGTCATTCTATTAAATGAGTCATATGACTATTAACAGGATCTTTCTTGTTAACTGGTTTGCTGTTCAACCGTTGTAGAAAACTGTCTTTCTATTAAATGAGTCATGTGACTATTAACAGGATCTTTCCTGTTAACTGGTTTGCTGTTCAACCGTTGTAGAACACTGTCTTTCTATTAAATGAGTCATATGACCTTTAACAGGATCTTTCTTGTTAACTAGTTTGCTATTCAACCGTTTTAGAACACTGTCTTTCTATTAAATGAGTCATATGACTATTAACAGGATCTTTCTTGTTAACTGGTTTGCTGTTCAACCGTTGTAGAACACTGTCTTTCTATTAAATGAGTCATATGACCTTTAACAGGATCTTTCTTGTTAACTGGTTTGCTGTTCAACCGTTGTAGAACACTGTCATTCTATTAAATGAGTCATATGACTATTAACAGGATCTTTCTTGTTAACTGGTTTGCTGTTCAACCGTTGTAGAAAACTGTCTTTCTATTAAATGAGTCATGTGACTATTAACAGGATCTTTCTTGTTAACTGGTTTGCTGTTCAACCGTTGTAGAACACTGTCTTTCAATTAAATGAGTCATGTGACTATTAACAGGATCTTTCTTGTTAACTGGTTTGCTGTTCAACCGTTGTAGAATACTGTCTTTCTATTAAATGAGTCATGTGACTATTAACAGGATCTTTCTTGTTAACTGGTTTGCTATTCAACCGTTGTAGAAAACTGTCTTTCTATTAAATGAGTCATGCGACTATTAACAGGATCTTTCTTGTTAACTGGTTTGCTGTTCAACCGTTGTAGAACACTTTCTTTCTATTAAATGAGTCATGTGACTATTAACAGGATCTTTCTTGTTAACTGGTTTGCTGTTCAACCGTTGTAGAATACTGTCTTTCTATTAAATGAGTCATGTGACTATTAACAGAATCTTTCTTGTTAACTGGTTTGCTGTTCAACCGTTGTAGAAAACTGTCTTTCTATTAAATGAGTCATGTGACTATTAACATGATCTTTCTTGTTAACTGGTTTGCTGTTCAACCGTTGTAGAACACTGTCTTTCTATTAACTGAGTCATATGACCTTTAACAGGATCTTTCTTGTTAACTGGTTTGCTGTTCAACCGTTGTAGAATACTGTCTTTCTATTAAATGAGTCATATGACCTTTAACAAGATCTTTCTTGTTAACTGGTTTGCTGTTCAACCGTTGTAGAACACTGTCATTCTATTAAATGAGTCATATGACTATTAACAGGATCTTTCTTGTTAACTGGTTTGCTGTTCAACCGTTGTAGAAAACTGTCTTTCTATTAAATGAGTCATGTGACTATTAACAGGATCTTTCCTGTTAACTGGTTTGCTGTTCAACCGTTGTAGAACACTGTCTTTCTATTAAATGAGTCATATGACCTTTAACAGGATCTTTCTTGTTAACTGGTTTGCTGTTCAACCGTTTTAGAACACTGTCTTTCTATTAAATGAGTCATATGACTATTAACAGGATCTTTCTTGTAAACTGGTTTGCTGTTCAACCGTTGTAGTACACTGTCTTTCTATTAAATGAGTCATGTGACTATTAACAGGATCTTTCTTGTTTACTGGCTTGCATTTCAACCATTGTAGAACACTGTCTTTCAATTAAATGCGTCAGATGACTTTTAACAGGATCTTGATTGTTAACTGGTTTGCTGTTCAACCGTTGTAGAACACTGTCTTTCTATTAAATGAGTCATATGACTTTTAACAGGATCTTTCTTGTTAACTGGTTTGCTGTTCAACCGTTGTAGAATACTGTCTTTCTATTAAATGAGTCATGTGACTATTAACAGGATCTTTCTTGTTAACTGGTTTGCTGTTCAACCGTTGTAGAACACTGTCTTTCTATTAAATGAGTCACATGACCTTTAACAGGATCTTTCTTGTTAACTGGTTTGCTGTTCAACCGTTGTAGAACACTGTCTTTCTATTAAATCAGTCATATGACTACTAACAGGATCTTTCTTGTTAACTGGTTTGCTGTTCAACCGTTGTAGAACACTGTCTTTCTATTAAATGAGTCATATGACTTTTAACAGGATCTTTCTTGTTAACTGGTTTGCTGTTCAACCGTTGTAGAAAACTGTCTTTCTGTTAAATGAGTCATGTGACTATTAACAGGATCTTTCCTGTTAACTGGTTTGCTGTTCAACCGTTGTAGAACATTGTCTTTCTATTAAATGAGTCATATGACCTTTAACAGGATCTTTCTTGTTAACTGGTTTGTTGTTCAACGTTGTAGAACACTGTCTTTCTATTAAATGAGTCATATGACTTTTAACAGGATCTTTCTTGTTAACTGGTTTGTTGTTCAACCGTTGTAGAACACTGTCTTTCTATTAAATGAGTCATATGACTATTAACAGGATCTTTCTTGTTAACTGGTTTGCTGTTCAACCGTTGTAGAACACTGTCTTTCTATTAAATGAGTCATATGACCTTTAACAGGATCTTTCTTGTTAACTGGTTTGCTGTTCAACGTTGTAGAACACTGTCTTTCTATTAAATGAGTCATATGACTTTGAACAGGATCTTTCTTGTTAACTGGTTTGTTGTTCAACCGTTGTAGAACACTGTCTTTCTATTAAATGAGTCATATGACTATTAACAGGATCTTTCTTGTTAACTGGTTTGCTGTTCAACCGTTGTAGAACACTGTCTTTCAATTAAATGAGTCATGTGACTATTAACAGGATCTTTCTTGTTAACTGGTTTGCTGTTCAACCGTTGTAGAATATTGTCTTTCTATTAAATGAGTCATGTGACTATTAACAGGATCTTTCTTGTTAACTGGTTTGCTGTTCAACCGTTGTAGAACATTGTCTTTCTATTAAATGAGTCATATGACCTTTAACAGGATCTTTCTTGTTAACTGGTTTGTTGTTCAACGTTGTAGAACACTGTCTTTCTATTAAATGAGTCATATGACTTTTAACAGGATCTTTCTTGTTAACTGGTTTGTTGTTCAACCGTTGTAGAACACTGTCTTTCTATTAAATGAGTCATATGACTATTAACAGGATCTTTCTTGTTAACTGGTTTGCTGTTCAACCGTTGTAGAACACTGTCTTTCTATTAAATGAGTCATATGACCTTTAACAGGATCTTTCTTGTTAACTGGTTTGCTGTTCAACGTTGTAGAACACTGTCTTTCTATTAAATGAGTCATATGACTTTGAACAGGATCTTTCTTGTTAACTGGTTTGTTGTTCAACCGTTGTAGAACACTGTCTTTCTATTAAATGAGTCATATGACTATTAACAGGATCTTTCTTGTTAACTGGTTTGCTGTTCAACCGTTGTAGAACACTGTCTTTCAATTAAATGAGTCATGTGACTATTAACAGGATCTTTCTTGTTAACTGGTTTGCTGTTCAACCGTTGTAGAATACTGTCTTTCTATTAAATGAGTCATGTGACTATTAACAGGATCTTTCTTGTTAACTGGTTTGCTGTTCAACCATTGTAGAAAACTGTCTTTCTATTAAATGAGTCATGTGACTATTAACATGATCTTTCTTGTTAACTGGTTTGCTGTTCAACCGTTGTAGAATACTGTCTTTCTATTAAATGAGTCATATGACCTTTAACAGGATCTTTCTTGTTAACTGGTTTGCTGTTCAACCGTTGTAGAATACTGTCTTTCTATTAAATGAGTCATATGACCTTTAACAGGATCTTTCTTGTTAACTGGTTTGCTGTTCAACCGTTGTAGAACACTGTCATTCTATTAAATGAGTCATATGACTATTAACATGATCTTTGTTGTTAACTGGTTTGCTGTTCAACCGTTGTAGAAAACTGTCTTTCTATTAAATGAGTCATGTGACTATTAACAGGATCTTTCCTGTTAACTGGTTTGCTGTTCAACCGTTGTAGAACACTGTCTTTCTATTAAATGAGTCATATGACCTTTAACAGGATCTTTCTTGTTAACTAGTTTGCTATTCAACCGTTTTAGAACACTGTCTTTCTATTAAATGAGTCATATGACTATTAACAGGATCTTTCTTGTTAACTGGTTTGCTGTTCAACCGTTGTAGTACACTGTCTTTCTATTAAATGAGTCATGTGACTATTAACAGGATCTTTCTTGTTAACTGGTTTGCTGTTCAACCATTGTAGAACATTGTCTTTCTATTAAATGAGTCATATGACTTTTAACAGGATCTTTCTTGTTAACTGGTTTGCAGTTCAACCATTGTAGAACACTGTCTTTCTACTAAATGAGTCATATGAATTTTAACAGGATCTTTCTTGTTAACTGGCTTGCATTTCAACCATTGTAGAACACTGTCTTTCAATTAAATGAGTCAGATGACTTTTAACAGGATCTTGATTGTTAACTGGTTTGCTGTTCAACCGTTGTAGAACACTGTCTTTCTATTAAATGAGTCATATGACTTTTAACAGGATCTTTCTTGTTAACTGGTTTGCTGTTCAACCGTTGTAGAATACTGTCTTTCTATTAAATGAGTCATGTGACTATTAACAGGATCTTTCTTGTTAACTGGTTTGCTGTTCAACCGTTGTAGAACACTGTCTTTCTATTAAATGAGTCACATGACCTTTAACAGGATCTTTCTTGTTAACTGGTTTGCTGTTCAACCGTTGTAGAACACTGTCTTTCTATTAAATCAGTCATATGACTATTAACAGGATCTTTCTTGTTAACTGGTTTGCTGTTCAACCGTTGTAGAACACTGTCTTTCTATTAAATGAGTCATATGACTTTTAACAGGATCTTTCTTGTTAACTGGTTTGCTGTTCAACCGTTGTAGAAAACTGTCTTTCTGTTAAATGAGTCATGTGACTATTAACAGGATCTTTCCTGTTAACTGGTTTGCCGTTCAACCGTTGTAGAACATTGTCTTTCTATTAAATGAATCATATGACCTTTAACAGGATCTTTCTTGTTAACTGGTTTGTTGTTCAACGTTGTAGAACACTGTCTTTCTATTAAATGAGTCATATGACTTTTAACAGGATCTTTCTTGTTAACTGGTTTGTTGTTCAACCGTTGTAGAACACTGTCTTTCTATTAAATGAGTCATATGACTATTAACAGGATCTTTCTTGTTAACTGGTTTGCTGTTCAACCGTTGTAGAACACTGTCTTTCAATTAAATGAGTCATGTGACTATTAACAGGATCTTTCTTGTTAACTGGTTTGCTGTTCAACCGTTGTAGAATACTGTCTTTCTATTAAATGAGTCATGTGACTATTAACAGGATCTTTCCTGTTAACTGGTTTGCTGTTCAACCGTTGTAGAACACTTTCTTTCTATTAAATGAGTCATGTGACTATTAACAGGATCTTTCTTGTTAACTGGTTTGCTGTTCAACCGTTGTAGAATACTGTCTTTCTATTAAATGAGTCATGTGACTATTAACAGGATCTTTCTTGTTAACTGGTTTGCTGTTCAACCGTTGTAGAAAACTGTCTTTCTATTAAATGAGTCATGTGACTATTAACATGATCTTTCTTGTTAACTGGTTTGCTGTTCAACCGTTGTAGAACACTGTCTTTCTATTAAATGAGTCATATGACCTTTAACAGGATCTTTCTTGTTAACTGGTTTGCTGTTCAACCGTTGTAGAATACTGTCTTTCTATTAAATGAGTCATATGACCTTTAACAAGATCTTTCTTGTTAACTGGTTTGCTGTTCAACCGTTGTAGAACACTGTCATTCTATTAAATGAGTCATATGACTATTAACAGGATCTTTCTTGTTAACTGGTTTGCTGTTCAACCGTTGTAGAAAACTGTCTTTCTATTAAATGAGTCATGTGACTATTAACAGGATCTTTCCTGTTAACTGGTTTGCTGTTCAACCGTTGTAGAACACTGTCTTTCTATTAAATGAGTCATATGACCTTTAACAGGATCTTTCTTGTTAACTGGTTTGCTGTTCAACCGTTTTAGAACACTGTCTTTCTATTAAATGAGTCATATGACTATTAACAGGATCTTTCTTGTTAACTGGTTTGCTGTTCAACCGTTGTAGTACACTGTCTTTCTATTAAATGAGTCATGTGACAATTAACAGGATCTTTCTTGTTAACTGGTTTGCTGTTCAACCGTTGTAGAACACTGTCTTTCTATTAAATGAGTCACATGACCTTTAACAGGATCTTTCTTGTTAACTGGTTTGCTGTTCAACCGTTGTAGAAGACTGTCTTTCTATTAAATCAGTCATATGACTACTAACAGGATCTTTCTTGTTAACTGGTTTGCTGTTCAACCGTTGTAGAACACTGTCTTTCTATTAAATGAGTCATATGACTTTTAACAGGATCTTTCTTGTTAACTGGTTTGCTGTTCAACCGTTGTAGAAAACTGTCTTTCTGTTAAATGAGTCATGTGACTATTAACAGGATCTTTCCTGTTAACTGGTTTGCTGTTCAACCGTTGTAGAACATTGTCTTTCTATTAAATGAGTCATATGACCTTTAACAGGATCTTTCTTGTTAACTGGTTTGTTGTTCAACGTTGTAGAACACTGTCTTTCTATTAAATGAGTCATATGACTTTTAACAGGATCTTTCTTGTTAACTGGTTTGTTGTTCAACCGTTGTAGAACACTGTCTTTCTATTAAATGAGTCATATGACTATTAACAGGATCTTTCTTGTTAACTGGTTTGCTGTTCAACCGTTGTAGAACACTGTCTTTCTATTAAATGAGTCATATGACCTTTAACAGGATCTTTCTTGTTAACTGGTTTGCTGTTCAACGTTGTAGAACACTGTCTTTCTATTAAATGAGTCATATGACTTTGAACAGGATCTTTCTTGTTAACTGGTTTGTTGTTCAACCGTTGTAGAACACTGTCTTTCTATTAAATGAGTCATATGACTATTAACATGATCTTTCTTGTTAACTGGTTTGCTGTTCAACCGTTGTAGAATACTGTCTTTCTATTAAATGAGTCATATGACCTTTAACAGGATCTTTCTTGTTAACTGGTTTGCTGTTCAACCGTTGTAGAATACTGTCTTTCTATTAAATGAGTCATATGACCTTTAACAGGATCTTTCTTGTTAACTGGTTTGCTGTTCAACCGTTGTAGAACACTGTCATTCTATTAAATGAGTCATATGACTATTAACAGGATCTTTCTTGTTAACTGGTTTGCTGTTCAACCGTTGTAGAAAACTGTCTTTCTATTAAATGAGTCATGTGACTATTAACAGGATCTTTCCTGTTAACTGGTTTGCTGTTCAACCGTTGTAGAACACTGTCTTTCTATTAAATGAGTCATATGACCTTTAACAGGATCTTTCTTGTTAACTAGTTTGCTATTCAACCGTTTTAGAACACTGTCTTTCTATTAAATGAGTCATATGACTATTAACAGGATCTTTCTTGTTAACTGGTTTGCTGTTCAACCGTTGTAGAACACTGTCTTTCTATTAAATGAGTCATATGACCTTTAACAGGATCTTTCTTGTTAACTGGTTTGCTGTTCAACCGTTGTAGAACACTGTCATTCTATTAAATGAGTCATATGACTATTAACAGGATCTTTCTTGTTAACTGGTTTGCTGTTCAACCGTTGTAGAAAACTGTCTTTCTATTAAATGAGTCATGTGACTATTAACAGGATCTTTCTTGTTAACTGGTTTGCTGTTCAACCATTGTAGAACATTGTCTTTCTATTAAATGAGTCATATGACTTTTAACAGGATCTTTCTTGTTAACTGGTTTGCAGTTCAACCATTGTAGAACACTGTCTTTCTACTAAATGAGTCATATGAATTTTAACAGGATCTTTCTTGTTAACTGGCTTGCATTTCAACCATTGTAGAACACTGTCTTTCAATTAAATGAGTCAGATGACTTTTAACAGGATCTTGATTGTTAACTGGTTTGCTGTTCAACCGTTGTAGAACACTGTCTTTCTATTAAATGAGTCATATGACTTTTAACAGGATCTTTCTTGTTAACTGGTTTGCTGTTCAACCGTTGTAGAATACTGTCTTTCTATTAAATGAGTCATGTGACTATTAACAGGATCTTTCTTGTTAACTGGTTTGTTGTTCAACCGTTGTAGAACACTGTCTTTCTATTAAATGAGTCACATGACCTTTAACAGGATCTTTCTTGTTAACTGGTTTGCTGTTCAACCGTTGTAGAACACTGTCTTTCTATTAAATCAGTCATATGACTATTAACAGGATCTTTCTTGTTAACTGGTTTGCTGTTCAACCGTTGTAGAACACTGTCTTTCTATTAAATGAGTCATATGACTTTTAACAGGATCTTTCTTGTTAACTGGTTTGCTGTTCAACCGTTGTAGAAAACTGTCTTTCTGTTAAATGAGTCATGTGACTATTAACAGGATCTTTCCTGTTAACTGGTTTGCCGTTCAACCGTTGTAGAACATTGTCTTTCTATTAAATGAATGATATGACCTTTAACAGGATCTTTCTTGTTAACTGGTTTGTTGTTCAACGTTGTAGAACACTGTCTTTCTATTAAATGAGTCATATGACTTTTAACAGGATCTTTCTTGTTAACTGGTTTGTTGTTCAACCGTTGTAGAACACTGTCTTTCTATTAAATGAGTCATATGACTATTAACAGGATCTTTCTTGTTAACTGGTTTGCTGTTCAACCGTTGTAGAACACTGTCTTTCAATTAAATGAGTCATGTGACTATTAACAGGATCTTTCTTGTTAACTGGTTTGCTGTTCAACCGTTGTAGAATACTGTCTTTCTATTAAATGAGTCATGTGACTATTAACAGGATCTTTCCTGTTAACTGGTTTGCTGTTCAACCGTTGTAGAACACTTTCTTTCTATTAAATGAGTCATGTGACTATTAACAGGATCTTTCTTGTTAACTGGTTTGCTGTTCAACCGTTGTAGAATACTGTCTTTCTATTAAATGAGTCATGTGACTATTAACAGGATCTTTCTTGTTAACTGGTTTGCTGTTCAACCGTTGTAGAAAACTGTCTTTCTATTAAATGAGTCATGTGACTATTAACATGATCTTTCTTGTTAACTGGTTTGCTGTTCAACCGTTGTAGAACACTGTCTTTCTATTAAATGAGTCATATGACCTTTAACAGGATCTTTCTTGTTAACTGGTTTGCTGTTCAACCGTTGTAGAATACTGTCTTTCTATTAAATGAGTCATATGACCTTTAACAAGATCTTTCTTGTTAACTGGTTTGCTGTTCAACCGTTGTAGAACACTGTCATTCTATTAAATGAGTCATATGACTATTAACAGGATCTTTCTTGTTAACTGGTTTGCTGTTCAACCGTTGTAGAAAACTGTCTTTCTATTAAATGAGTCATATGACTTTTAACAGGATCTTTCTTGTTAACTGGTTTGTTGTTCAACCGTTGTAGAACACTGTCTTTCTATTAAATGAGTCATATGACTATTAACAGGATCTTTCTTGTTAACTGGTTTGCTGTTCAACCGTTGTAGAACACTGTCTTTCAATTAAATGAGTCATGTGACTATTAACAGGATCTTTCTTGTTAACTGGTTTGCTGTTCAACCGTTGTAGAATACTGTCTTTCTATTAAATGAGTCATGTGACTATTAACAGGATCTTTCCTGTTAACTGGTTTGCTGTTCAACCGTTGTAGAACACTTTCTTTCTATTAAATGAGTCATGTGACTATTAACAGGATCTTTCTTGTTAACTGGTTTGCTGTTCAACCGTTGTAGAATACTGTCTTTCTATTAAATGAGTCATGTGACTATTAACAGGATCTTTCTTGTTAACTGGTTTGCTGTTCAACCGTTGTAGAAAACTGTCTTTCTATTAAATGAGTCATGTGACTATTAACATGATCTTTCTTGTTAACTGGTTTGCTGTTCAACCGTTGTAGAACACTGTCTTTCTATTAAATGAGTCATATGACCTTTAACAGGATCTTTCTTGTTAACTGGTTTGCTGTTCAACCGTTGTAGAATACTGTCTTTCTATTAAATGAGTCATATGACCTTTAACAAGATCTTTCTTGTTAACTGGTTTGCTGTTCAACCGTTGTAGAACACTGTCATTCTATTAAATGAGTCATATGACTATTAACAGGATCTTTCTTGTTAACTGGTTTGCTGTTCAACCGTTGTAGAAAACTGTCTTTCTATTAAATGAGTCATGTGACTATTAACAGGATCTTTCCTGTTAACTGGTTTGCTGTTCAACCGTTGTAGAACACTGTCTTTCTATTAAATGAGTCATATGACCTTTAACAGGATCTTTCTTGTTAACTGGTTTGCTGTTCAACCGTTTTAGAACACTGTCTTTCTATTAAATGAGTCATATGACTATTAACAGGATCTTTCTTGTTAACTGGTTTGCTGTTCAACCGTTGTAGTACACTGTCTTTCTATTAAATGAGTCATGTGACTATTAACAGGATCTTTCTTGTTAACTGGCTTGCATTTCAACCATTGTAGAACACTGTCTTTCAATTAAATGCGTCAGATGACTTTTAACAGGATCTTGATTGTTAACTGGTTTGCTGTTCAACCGTTGTAGAACACTGTCTTTCTATTAAATGAGTCATATGACTTTTAACAGGATCTTTCTTGTTAACTGGTTTGCTGTTCAACCGTTGTAGAATACTGTCTTTCTATTAAATGAGTCATGTGACAATTAACAGGATCTTTCTTGTTAACTGGTTTGCTGTTCAACCGTTGTAGAACACTGTCTTTCTATTAAATGAGTCACATGACCTTTAACAGGATCTTTCTTGTTAACTGGTTTGCTGTTCAACCGTTGTAGAAGACTGTCTTTCTATTAAATCAGTCATATGACTACTAACAGGATCTTTCTTGTTAACTGGTTTGCTGTTCAACCGTTGTAGAACACTGTCTTTCTATTAAATGAGTCATATGACTTTTAACAGGATCTTTCTTGTTAACTGGTTTGCTGTTCAACCGTTGTAGAAAACTGTCTTTCTGTTAAATGAGTCATGTGACTATTAACAGGATCTTTCCTGTTAACTGGTTTGCTGTTCAACCGTTGTAGAACATTGTTTTTCTATTAAATGAGTCATATGACCTTTAACAGGATCTTTCTTGTTAACTGGTTTGTTGTTCAACGTTGTAGAACACTGTCTTTCTATTAGATGAGTCATATGACTTTTAACAGGATCTTTCTTGTTAACTGGTTTGTTGTTCAACCGTTGTAGAACACTGTCTTTCTATTAAATGAGTCATATGACCATTAACAGGATCTTTCTTGTTAACTGGTTTGCTGTTCAACCGTTGTAGAACACTGTCTTTCTATTAAATGAGTCATATGACCTTTAACAGGATCTTTCTTGTTAACTGGTTTGCTGTTCAACGTTGTAGAACACTGTCTTTCTATTAAATGAGTCATATGACTTTGAACAGGATCTTTCTTGTTAACTGGTTTGTTGTTCAACCGTTGTAGAACACTGTCTTTCTATTAAATGAGTCATATGACTATTAACAGGATCTTTCTTGTTAACTGGTTTGCTGTTCAACCGTTGTAGAACACTGTCTTTCAATTAAATGAGTCATGTGACTATTAACAGGATCTTTCTTGTTAACTGGTTTGCTGTTCAACCGTTGTAGAATACTGTCTTTCTATTAAATGAGTCATATGACCTTTAACAGGATCTTTCTTGTTAACTGGTTTGCTGTTCAACCGTTTTAGAACACTGTCTTTCTATTAAATGAGTCATTTGACTATTAACAGGATCTTTCTTGTTAACTGGTTTGCTGTTCAACCGTTGTAGTACACTGTCTTTCTATTAAATGAGTCATGTGACTATTAACAGGATCTTTCTTGTTAACTGGTTTGCTGTTCAACCGTTGTAGAATACTGTCTTTCTATTAAATGAGTCATGTGACTATTAACAGGATCTTTCTTGTTAACTGGTTTGCTGTTCAACCGTTGTAGAACACTGTCTTTCTATTAAATGAGTCACATGACCTTTAACAGGATCTTTCTTGTTAACTGGTTTGCTGTTCAACCGTTGTAGAACACTGTCTTTCTATTAAATCAGTCATATGACTATTAACAGGATCTTTCTTGTTAACTGGTTTGCTGTTCAACCGTTGTAGAACACTGTCTTTCTATTAAATGAGTCATATGACTTTTAACAGGATCTTTCTTGTTAACTGGTTTGCTGTTCAACCGTTGTAGAAAACTGTCTTTCTGTTAAATGAGTCATGTGACTATTAACAGGATCTTTCCTGTTAACTGGTTTGCTGTTCAACCGTTGTAGAACATTGTCTTTCTATTAAATGAGTCATATGACCTTTAACAGGATCTTTCTTGTTAACTGGTTTGTTGTTCAACCGTTGTAGAACACTGTCTTTCTATTAAATGAGTCATATGACTTTTAACAGGATCTTTCTTGTTAACTGGTTTGTTGTTCAACCGTTGTAGAACACTGTCTTTCTATTAAATGAGTCATATGACTATTAACAGGCTCTTTCTTGTTAACTGGTTTGCTGTTCAACCGTTGTAGAACACTGTCTTTCAATTAAATGAGTCATGTGACTATTAACAGGATCTTTCTTGTTAACTGGTTTGCTGTTCAACCGTTGTAGAATACTGTCTTTCTATTAAATGAGTCATGTGACTATTAACAGGATCTTTCTTGTTAACTGGTTTGCTATTCAACCGTTGTAGAAAACTGTCTTTCTATTAAATGAGTCATGCGACTATTAACAGGATCTTTCTTGTTAACTGGTTTGCTGTTCAACCGTTGTAGAACACTGTCTTTCTATTAAATGAGTCATGTGACTATTAACAGGATCTTTCTTGTTAACTGGTTTGCTGTTCAACCGTTGTAGAATACTGTCTTTCTATTAAATGAGTCATGTGACTATTAACAGGATCTTTCTTGTTAACTGGTTTGCTGTTCAACCGTTGTAGAAAACTGTCTTTCTATTAAATGAGTCATGTGACTATTAACATGATCTTTCTTGTTAACTGGTTTGCTGTTCAACAGTTGTAGAACACTGTCTTTCTATTAAATGAGTCATATGACCTTTAACAGGATCTTTCTTGTTAACTGGTTTGCTGTTCAACCGTTGTAGAATACTGTCTTTCTATTAAATGAGTCATATGACCTTTAACAAGATCTTTCTTGTTAACTGGTTTGCTGTTCAACCGTTGTAGAACACTGTCATTCTATTAAATGAGTCATATGACTATTAACAGGATCTTTCTTGTTAACTGGTTTGCTGTTCAACCGTTGTAGAAAACTGTCTTTCTATTAAATGAGTCATGTGACTATTAACAGGATCTTTCCTGTTAACTGGTTTGCTGTTCAACCGTTGTAGAACACTGTCTTTCTATTAAATGAGTCATATGACCTTTAACAGGATCTTTCTTGTTAACTGGTTTGCTGTTCAACCGTTTTAGAACACAGTCTTTCTATTAAATGAGTCATATGACTATTAACAGGATCTTTCTTGTTAACTGGTTTGCTGTTCAACCATTGTAGAACACTGTCTTTCTATTAAATGAGTCATATGACTATTAACAGGATTTTTCTTGTTAACTGGCTTGCTGTTCAACCATTGTAGAACACTGTCTTTCTATTAAATGAGTCATGTGACTTTTAACAGGATCTTTCTTGTTAACTGGTTTGCTGTTCAACCATTGTAGAACACTGTCTTTCTATTAAATGAGTCATATGACCTTTAACAGGATCTTTCTTGTTAACTGGTTTGCTGTTCAACCATTGTAGAACACTGTCTTTCTATTAAATGAGTCATATGACTTTTAACAGGATCTTTCTTGTTAACTGGTTTGCTGTTCAACCGTTGTAGAACACTGTCTTTCTATTAAATGAGTCATATGACTTTTAACAGGATCTTTCTTGTTAACTGGTTTGCTGTTCAACCGTTGTAGAATACTGTCTTTCTATTAAATGAGTCATGTGACAATTAACAGGATCTTTCTTGTTAACTGGTTTGCTGTTCAACCGTTGTAGAACACTGTCTTTCTATTAAATGAGTCACATGACCTTTAACAGGATCTTTCTTGTTAACTGGTTTGCTGTTCAACCGTTGTAGAACACTGTCTTTCTATTAAATCAGTCATATGACTACTAACAGGATCTTTCTTGTTAACTGGTTTGCTGTTCAACCGTTGTAGAACACTGTCTTTCTATTAAATGAGTCATATGACTTTTAACAGGATCTTTCTTGTTAACTGGTTTGCTGTTCAACCGTTGTAGAAAACTGTCTTTCTGTTAAATGAGTCATGTGACTATTAACAGGATCTTTCCTGTTAACTGGTTTGCTGTTCAACCGTTGTAGAACATTGTCTTTCTATTAAATGAGTCATATGACCTTTAACAGGATCTTTCTTGTTAACTGGTTTGTTGTTCAACGTTGTAGAACACTGTCTTTCTATTAAATGAGTCATATGACTTTTAACAGGATCTTTCTTGTTAACTGGTTTGTTGTTCAACCGTTGTAGAACACTGTCTTTCTATTAAATGAGTCATATGACTATTAACAGGATCTTTCTTGTTAACTGGTTTGCTGTTCAACCGTTGTAGAACACTGTCTTTCTATTAAATGAGTCATATGACCTTTAACAGGATCTTTCTTGTTAACTGGTTTGCTGTTCAACGTTGTAGAACACTGTCTTTCTATTAAATGAGTTATATGACTTTGAACAGGATCTTTCTTGTTAACTGGTTTGTTGTTCAACCGTTGTAGAACACTGTCTTTCTATTAAATGAGTCATATGACTATTAACAGGATCTTTCTTGTTAACTGGTTTGCTGTTCAACCGTTGTAGAACACTGTCTTTCAATTAAATGAGTCATGTGACTATTAACAGGATCTTTCTTGTTAACTGGTTTGCTGTTCAACCGTTGTAGAATACTGTCTTTCTATTAAATGAGTCATGTGACTATTAACAGGATCTTTCTTGTTAACTGGTTTGCTGTTCAACCGTTGTAGAAAACTGTCTTTGTATTAAATGAGTCATATGACCTTTAACAGGATCTTTCTTGTTAACTGGTTTGCTGTTCAACCGTTTTAGAACACTGTCTTTCTATTAAATGAGTCATTTGACTATTAACAGGATCTTTCTTGTTAACTGGTTTGCTGTTCAACCGTTGTAGTACACTGTCTTTCTATTAAATGAGTCATGTGACTATTAACAGGATCTTTCTTGTTAACTGGTTTGCTGTTCAACCATTGTAGAACATTGTCTTTCTATTAAATGAGTCATATGACTTTTAACAGGATCTTTCTTGTTAACTGGTTTGCAGTTCAACCATTGTAGAACCCTGTCTTTCTATTAAATGGGTCATATGAATTTTAACAGGATCTTTCTTGTTAACTGGCTTGCATTTCAACCATTGTAGAACACTGTCTTTCAATTAAATGAGTCATATGACTTTTAACAGGATCTTTCTTGTTAACTGGTTTGCTGTTCAACCGTTGTAGAATACTGTCTTTCTATTAAATGAGTCATGTGACTATTAACAGGATCTTTCTTGTTAACTGGTTTGCTGTTCAACCGTTGTAGAACACTGTCTTTCTATTAAATGAGTCACATGACCTTTAACAGGATCTTTCTTGTTAACTGGTTTGCTGTTCAACCGTTGTAGAACACTGTCTTTCTATTAAATCAGTCATATGACTATTAACAGGATCTTTCTTGTTAACTGGTTTGCTGTTCAACCGTTGTAGAAAACTGTCTTTCTGTTAAATGAGTCATGTGACTATTAACAGGATCTTTCCTGTTAACTGGTTTGCTGTTCAACCGTTGTAGAACATTGTCTTTCTATTAAATGAGTCATATGACCTTTAACAGGATCTTTCTTGTTAACTGGTTTGTTGTTCAACGTTGTAGAACACTGTCTTTCTATTAAATGAGTCATATGACTTTTAACAGGATCTTTCTTGTTAACTGGTTTGTTGTTCAACCGTTGTAGAACACTGTCTTTCTATTAAATGAGTCATATGACTATTAACAGGCTCTTTCTTGTTAACTGGTTTGCTGTTCAACCGTTGTAGAACACTGTCTTTCAATTAAATGAGTCATGTGACTATTAACAGGATCTTTCTTGTTAACTGGTTTGCTGTTCAACCGTTGTAGAATACTGTCTTTCTATTAAATGAGTCATGTGACTATTAACAGGATCTTTCTTGTTAACTGGTTTGCTATTCAACCGTTGTAGAAAACTGTCTTTATATTAAATGAGTCATGCGACTATTAACAGGATCTTTCTTGTTAACTGGTTTGCTGTTCAACCGTTGTAGAACACTGTCTTTCTATTAAATGAGTCATGTGACTATTAACAGGATCTTTCTTGTTAACTGGTTTGCTGTTCAACCGTTGTAGAATACTGTCTTTCTATTAAATGAGTCATGTGACTATTAACAGGATCTTTCTTGTTAACTGGTTTGCTGTTCAACCGTTGTAGAAAACTGTCTTTCTATTAAATGAGTCATGTGACTATTAACATGATCTTTCTTGTTAACTGGTTTGCTGTTCAACAGTTGTAGAACACTGTCTTTCTATTAAATGAGTCATATGACCTTTAACAGGATCTTTCTTGTTAACTGGTTTGCTGTTCAACCGTTGTAGAATACTGTCTTTCTATTAAATGAGTCATATGACCTTTAACAAGATCTTTCTTGTTAACTGGTTTGCTGTTCAACCGTTGTAGAACACTGTCATTCTATTAAATGAGTCATATGACTATTAACAGGATCTTTCTTGTTAACTGGTTTGCTGTTCAACCGTTGTAGAAAACTGTCTTTCTATTAAATGAGTCATGTGACTATTAACAGGATCTTTCCTGTTAACTGGTTTGCTGTTCAACCGTTGTAGAACACTGTCTTTCTATTAAATGAGTCATATGACCTTTAACAGGATCTTTCTTGTTAACTGGTTTGCTGTTCAACCGTTTTAGAACACAGTCTTTCTATTAAATGAGTCATATGACTATTAACAGGATCTTTCTTGTTAACTGGTTTGCTGTTCAACCATTGTAGAACACTGTCTTTCTATTAAATGAGTCATATGACTATTAACAGGATTTTTCTTGTTAACTGGTTTGCTGTTCAACCATTGTAGAACACTGTCTTTCTATTAAATGAGTCATATGACCTTTAACAGGATCTTTCTTGTTAACTGGTTTGCTGTTCAACCATTGTAGAACACTGTCTTTCTATTAAATGAGTCATATGACTTTTAACAGGATCTTTCTTGTTAACTGGCTTGCTGTTCAACCATTGTAGAACACTGTCTTTCTATTAAATGAGTCATATGACTTTTAACAGGATCTTTCTTGTTAACTGGTTTGTTGTTCAACCGTTGTAGAACACTGTCTTTCTATTAAATGAGTCATGTGACTATTAACAGGATCTTGATTGTTAACTGGTTTGCTGTTCAACCGTTGTAGAACACTGTCTTTCTATTAAATGAGTCATGTGACTTTTAACAGGATCTTTCTTGTTAACTGGTTTGTTGTTCAACCGTTGTAGAACACTGTCTTTCTATTAAATGAGTCATATGACTATTAACATGATCTTTCTTGTAAACTGGTTTGCTGTTTAACCGTTGTAGAACACTGTCTTTCAATTAAATGAGTCATGTGACTATTAACAAGATCTTTCTTGTTAACTGGTTTGCTGTTCAACCGTTGTAGAATACTGTCTTTCTATTAAATGAGTCATGTGACTATTAACAGGATCTTTCTTGTTAACTGGTTTGCTGTTCAACCGTTGTAGAATACTGTCTTTCTATTAAATGAGTCATATGACCTTTAACAGGATCTTTCTTGTTAACTGGTTTGCTGTTCAACCGTTTTAGAACACTGTCTTTCTATTAAATGAGTCATTTGACTATTAACAGGATCTTTCTTGTTAACTGGTTTGCTGTTCAACCGTTGTAGTACACTGTCTTTCTATTAAATGAGTCATGTGACTATTAACAGGATCTTTCTTGTTAACTGGTTTGCTGTTCAACCATTGTAGAACATTGTCTTTCTATTAAATGAGTCATATGACTTTTAACAGGATCTTTCTTGTTAACTGGTTTGCAGTTCAACCATTGTAGAACCCTGTCTTTCTATTAAATGAGTCATATGAATTTTAACAGGATCTTTCTTGTTAACTGGCTTGCATTTCAACCATTGTAGAACACTGTCTTTCAATTAAATGAGTCAGATGACTTTTAACAGGATCTTGATTGTTAACTGGTTTACTGTTCAACCGTTGTAGAACACTGTCTTTCTATTAAATGAGTCATATGACTTTTAACAGGATCTTTCTTGTTAACTGGTTTGCTGTTCAACCGTTGTAGAATACTGTCTTTCTATTAAATGAGTCATGTGACTATTAACAGGATCTTTCTTGTTAACTGGTTTGCTGTTCAACCGTTGTAGAACACTGTCTTTCTATTAAATGAGTCACATGACCTTTAACAGGATCTTTCTTGTTAACTGGTTTGCTGTTCAACCGTTGTAGAACACTGTCTTTCTATTAAATCAGTCATATGACTATTAACAGGATCTTTCTTGTTAACTGGTTTGCTGTTCAACCGTTGTAGAACACTGTCTTTCTATTAAATGAGTCATATGACTTTTAACAGGATCTTTCTTGTTAACTGGTTTGCTGTTCAACCGTTGTAGAAAACTGTCTTTCTGTTAAATGAGTCATGTGACTATTAACAGGATCTTTCCTGTTAACTGGTTTGCTGTTCAACCGTTGTAGAACATTGTCTTTCTATTAAATGAGTCATATGACCTTTAACAGGATCTTTCTTGTTAACTGGTTTGTTGTTCAACCGTTGTAGAACACTGTCTTTCTATTAAATGAGTCATATGACTTTTAACAGGATCTTTCTTGTTAACTGGTTTGTTGTTCAACCGTTGTAGAACACTGTCTTTCTATTAAATGAGTCATATGACTATTAACAGGCTCTTTCTTGTTAACTGGTTTGCTGTTCAACCGTTGTAGAACACTGTCTTTCAATTAAATGAGTCATGTGACTATTAACAGGATCTTTCTTGTTAACTGGTTTGCTGTTCAACCGTTGTAGAATACTGTCTTTCTATTAAATGAGTCATGTGACTATTAACAGGATCTTTCTTGTTAACTGGTTTGCTATTCAACCGTTGTAGAAAACTGTCTTTCTATTAAATGAGTCATGCGACTATTAACAGGATCTTTCTTGTTAACTGGTTTGCTGTTCAACCGTTGTAGAACACTGTCTTTCTATTAAATGAGTCATGTGACTATTAACAGGATCTTTCTTGTTAACTGGTTTGCTGTTCAACCGTTGTAGAATACTGTCTTTCTATTAAATGAGTCATGTGACTATTAACAGGATCTTTCTTGTTAACTGGTTTGCTGTTCAACCGTTGTAGAAAACTGTCTTTCTATTAAATGAGTCATGTGACTATTAACATGATCTTTCTTGTTAACTGGTTTGCTGTTCAACCGTTGTAGAATACTGTCTTTCTATTAAATGAGTCATATGACCTTTAACAAGATCTTTCTTGTTAACTGGTTTGCTGTTCAACAGTTGTAGAACACTGTCTTTCTATTAAATGAGTCATATGACCTTTAACAGGATCTTTCTTGTTAACTGGTTTGCTGTTCAACCGTTGTAGAATACTGTCTTTCTATTAAATGAGTCATATGACCTTTAACAAGATCTTTCTTGTTAACTGGTTTGCTGTTCAACCGTTGTAGAACACTGTCATTCTATTAAATGAGTCATATGACTATTAACAGGATCTTTCTTGTTAACTGGTTTGCTGTTCAACCGTTGTAGAAAACTGTCTTTCTATTAAATGAGTCATGTGACTATTAACAGGATCTTTCCTGTTAACTGGTTTGCTGTTCAACCGTTGTAGAACACTGTCTTTCTATTAAATGAGTCATATGACCTTTAACAGGATCTTTCTTGTTAACTGGTTTGCTGTTCAACCGTTTTAGAACACAGTCTTTCTATTAAATGAGTCATATGACTATTAACAGGATCTTTCTTGTTAACTGGTTTGCTGTTCAACCATTGTAGAACACTGTCTTTCTATTAAATGAGTCATATGACTATTAACAGGATTTTTCTTGTTAACTGGCTTGCTGTTCAACCATTGTAGAACACTGTCTTTCTATTAAATGAGTCATGTGACTTTTAACAGGATCTTTCTTGTTAACTGGTTTGCTGTTCAACCATTGTAGAACACTGTCTTTCTATTAAATGAGTCATATGACCTTTAACAGGATCTTTCTTGTTAACTGGTTTGCTGTTCAACCATTGTAGAACACTGTCTTTCTATTAAATGAGTCATATGACTTTTAACAGGATCTTTCTTGTTAACTGGTTTGCTGTTCAACCGTTGTAGAACACTGTCTTCCTATTAAATGAGTCATATGACTTTTAACAGGATCTTTCTTGTTAACTGGTTTGCTGTTCAACCGTTGTAGAATACTGTCTTTCTATTAAATGAGTCATGTGACAATTAACAGGATCTTTCTTGTTAACTGGTTTGCTGTTCAACCGTTGTAGAACACTGTCTTTCTATTAAATGAGTCACATGACCTTTAACAGGATCTTTCTTGTTAACTGGTTTGCTGTTCAACCGTTGTAGAACACTGTCTTTCTATTAAATCAGTCATATGACTACTAACAGGATCTTTCTTGTTAACTGGTTTGCTGTTCAACCGTTGTAGAACACTGTCTTTCTATTAAATGAGTCATATGACTTTTAACAGGATCTTTCTTGTTAACTGGTTTGCTGTTCAACCGTTGTAGAAAACTGTCTTTCTGTTAAATGAGTCATGTGACTATTAACAGGATCTTTCCTGTTAACTGGTTTGCTGTTCAACCGTTGTAGAACATTGTCTTTCTATTAAATGAGTCATATGACCTTTAACAGGATCTTTCTTGTTAACTGGTTTGTTGTTCAACGTTGTAGAACACTGTCTTTCTATTAAATGAGTCATATGACTTTTAACAGGATCTTTCTTGTTAACTGGTTTGTTGTTCAACCGTTGTAGAACACTGTCTTTCTATTAAATGAGTCATATGACTATTAACAGGATCTTTCTTGTTAACTGGTTTGCTGTTCAACCGTTGTAGAACACTGTCTTTCTATTAAATGAGTCATATGACCTTTAACAGGATCTTTCTTGTTAACTGGTTTGCTGTTCAACGTTGTAGAACACTGTCTTTCTATTAAATGAGTTATATGACTTTGAACAGGATCTTTCTTGTTAACTGGTTTGTTGTTCAACCGTTGTAGAACACTGTCTTTCTATTAAATGAGTCATATGACTATTAACAGGATCTTTCTTGTTAACTGGTTTGCTGTTCAACCGTTGTAGAACACTGTCTTTCAATTAAATGAGTCATGTGACTATTAACAGGATCTTTCTTGTTAACTGGTTTGCTGTTCAACCGTTGTAGAATACTGTCTTTCTATTAAATGAGTCATGTGACTATTAACAGGATCTTTCTTGTTAACTGGTTTGCTGTTCAACCGTTGTAGAAAACTGTCTTTGTATTAAATGAGTCATATGACCTTTAACAGGATCTTTCTTGTTAACTGGTTTGCTGTTCAACCGTTTTAGAACACTGTCTTTCTATTAAATGAGTCATTTGACTATTAACAGGATCTTTCTTGTTAACTGGTTTGCTGTTCAACCGTTGTAGTACACTGTCTTTCTATTAAATGAGTCATGTGACTATTAACAGGATCTTTCTTGTTAACTGGTTTGCTGTTCAACCATTGTAGAACATTGTCTTTCTATTAAATGAGTCATATGACTTTTAACAGGATCTTTCTTGTTAACTGGTTTGCAGTTCAACCATTGTAGAACCCTGTCTTTCTATTAAATGGGTCATATGAATTTTAACAGGATCTTTCTTGTTAACTGGCTTGCATTTCAACCATTGTAGAACACTGTCTTTCAATTAAATGAGTCATATGACTTTTAACAGGATCTTTCTTGTTAACTGGTTTGCTGTTCAACCGTTGTAGAATACTGTCTTTCTATTAAATGAGTCATGTGACTATTAACAGGATCTTTCTTGTTAACTGGTTTGCTGTTCAACCGTTGTAGAACACTGTCTTTCTATTAAATGAGTCACATGACCTTTAACAGGATCTTTCTTGTTAACTGGTTTGCTGTTCAACCGTTGTAGAACACTGTCTTTCTATTAAATCAGTCATATGACTATTAACAGGATCTTTCTTGTTAACTGGTTTGCTGTTCAACCGTTGTAGAAAACTGTCTTTCTGTTAAATGAGTCATGTGACTATTAACAGGATCTTTCCTGTTAACTGGTTTGCTGTTCAACCGTTGTAGAACATTGTCTTTCTATTAAATGAGTCATATGACCTTTAACAGGATCTTTCTTGTTAACTGGTTTGTTGTTCAACGTTGTAGAACACTGTCTTTCTATTAAATGAGTCATATGACTTTTAACAGGATCTTTCTTGTTAACTGGTTTGTTGTTCAACCGTTGTAGAACACTGTCTTTCTATTAAATGAGTCATATGACTATTAACAGGCTCTTTCTTGTTAACTGGTTTGCTGTTCAACCGTTGTAGAACACTGTCTTTCAATTAAATGAGTCATGTGACTATTAACAGGATCTTTCTTGTTAACTGGTTTGCTGTTCAACCGTTGTAGAATACTGTCTTTCTATTAAATGAGTCATGTGACTATTAACAGGATCTTTCTTGTTAACTGGTTTGCTATTCAACCGTTGTAGAAAACTGTCTTTCTATTAAATGAGTCATGCGACTATTAACAGGATCTTTCTTGTTAACTGGTTTGCTGTTCAACCGTTGTAGAACACTGTCTTTCTATTAAATGAGTCATGTGACTATTAACAGGATCTTTCTTGTTAACTGGTTTGCTGTTCAACCGTTGTAGAATACTGTCTTTCTATTAAATGAGTCATGTGACTATTAACAGGATCTTTCTTGTTAACTGGTTTGCTGTTCAACCGTTGTAGAAAACTGTCTTTCTATTAAATGAGTCATGTGACTATTAACATGATCTTTCTTGTTAACTGGTTTGCTGTTCAACAGTTGTAGAACACTGTCTTTCTATTAAATGAGTCATATGACCTTTAACAGGATCTTTCTTGTTAACTGGTTTGCTGTTCAACCGTTGTAGAATACTGTCTTTCTATTAAATGAGTCATATGACCTTTAACAAGATCTTTCTTGTTAACTGGTTTGCTGTTCAACCGTTGTAGAACACTGTCATTCTATTAAATGAGTCATATGACTATTAACAGGATCTTTCTTGTTAACTGGTTTGCTGTTCAACCGTTGTAGAAAACTGTCTTTCTATTAAATGAGTCATGTGACTATTAACAGGATCTTTCCTGTTAACTGGTTTGCTGTTCAACCGTTGTAGAACACTGTCTTTCTATTAAATGAGTCATATGACCTTTAACAGGATCTTTCTTGTTAACTGGTTTGCTGTTCAACCGTTTTAGAACACAGTCTTTCTATTAAATGAGTCATATGACTATTAACAGGATCTTTCTTGTTAACTGGTTTGCTGTTCAACCATTGTAGAACACTGTCTTTCTATTAAATGAGTCATATGACTATTAACAGGATTTTTCTTGTTAACTGGTTTGCTGTTCAACCATTGTAGAACACTGTCTTTCTATTAAATGAGTCATATGACCTTTAACAGGATCTTTCTTGTTAACTGGTTTGCTGTTCAACCATTGTAGAACACTGTCTTTCTATTAAATGAGTCATATGACTTTTAACAGGATCTTTCTTGTTAACTGGCTTGCTGTTCAACCATTGTAGAACACTGTCTTTCTATTAAATGAGTCATATGACTATTAACAGGATCTTGATTGTTAACTGGTTTGCTGTTCAACCGTTGTAGAACACTGTCTTTCTATTAAATGAGTCATATGACTTTTAACAGGATCTTTCTTGTTAACTGGTTTGTTGTTCAACCGTTGTAGAACACTGTCTTTCTATTAAATGAGTCATATGACTATTAACATGATCTTTCTTGTAAACTGGTTTGCTGTTTAACCGTTGTAGAACACTGTCTTTCAATTAAATGAGTCATGTGACTATTAACAAGATCTTTCTTGTTAACTGGTTTGCTGTTCAACCGTTGTAGAATACTGTCTTTCTATTAAATGAGTCATGTGACTATTAACAGGATCTTTCTTGTTAACTGGTTTGCTGTTCAACCGTTGTAGAACACCGTCGTAATATTAAATGAGTCATATGACCTGTAACAGGATCTTTCTTGTTTATTGGTTTGCTGGTCAACCGTTGTAGAACACTGTCTTTCTATTAAATGAGTCATATGACCTTTAACAGGATCTTTCTTGTTAACTGGTTTGCTGTTCAACCGTTGTAGAACACTGTCTTTCTATTAAATGAGTCATGTGACTTTTAACAGGAACTTTCTTGTTAACTGGTTTGCTGTTCAACCGTTGTAGAACACTGTCTTTCTATTAAATGAGTCATATGACTTTTAACAGGATCTTTCTTGTTAACTGGTTTGCTGTTCAACCGTTGTAGAAAACTGTCTTTCTATTAAATGAGTCATGTGACTATTAACAGGATCTTTCTTGTTAACTGGTTTGCTGTTCAACCGTTGTAGAACATTGTCTTTCAATTAAATGAGTCATATGACCTTTAACAGGATCTTTCTTGTTAACTGGTTTGCTGTTCAACCGTTGTAGAAAACTGTCTTTCTATTAAATGAGTCATGTGACTATTAACAGGATCTTTCCTGTTAACTGGTTTGCTGTTCAACCGTTGTAGAACATTGTCTTTCTATTAAATGAGTCATATGACCTTTAACAGGATCTTTCTTGTTAACTGGTTTGTTGTTCAACGTTGTAGAACACTGTCTTTCTATTAAATGAGTCATATGACTTTTAACAGGATCTTTCTTGTTAACTGGTTTGTTGTTCAACCGTTGTAGAACACTGTCTTTCTATTAAATGAGTCATATGACTATTAACAGGATCTTTCTTGTTAACTGGTTTGCTGTTCAACCGTTGTAGAACACTGTCTTTCAATTAAATGAGTCATGTGACTATTAACAGGATCTTTCTTGTTAACTGGTTTGCTGTTCAACCGTTGTAGAATACTGTCTTTCTATTAAATGAGTCATGTGACTATTAACAGGATCTTTCTTGTTAACTGGTTTGCTGTTCAACCGTTGTAGAACACTGTCTTTCTATTAAATGAGTCATATGACCTTTAACAGGATCTTTCTTGGTAACTGGTTTGTTGTTCAACCGTTGTAGAACACTTTCTTTCTATTAATTGAGTCATATGACCTTTAACAGGATCTTTCTTGTTAACTGGTTTGATGTTCAACCGTTGTAGAACACTGTCATTCTATTAAATGAGTCATATGACTTTTAACAGGATCTTTCTTGTTAACTGGTTTGCTGTTCAACCGTTGTAGAAAACTGTCTTTCTATTAAATGAGTCATGTGACTATTAACAGGATCTTTCCTGTTAACTGGTTTGCTGTTCAACCGTTGTAGAACACTGTCTTTCTATTAAATGAGTCATATGACCTTTAACAGGATCTTTCTTGTTAACTGGTTTGCTGTTCAACGTTTTAGAACACTGTCTTTCTATTAAATGAGTCATATGACTATTAACAGGATCTTTCTTGCTAACTGGGTTGCTGTTCAACCGTTGTAGTACACTCTCTTTCTATTAAATGAGTCATGTGACTATTAACAGGATCTTTCTTGTTAACTGGTTTGCTGTTCAACCATTGTAGAACACTGTCTTTCTATTAAATGAGTCAAATGACCTTTAACAGGATCTTTCTTGTTAACTGGTTTGCTGTTCAACCGTTGTAGAACACCGTCGTAATATTAAATGAGTCATATGACCTGTAACAGGATCTTTCTTGTTTATTGGTTTGCTGGTCAACCGTTTTAGAACACTGTCTTTCTATTAAATGAGTCATATGACTATTAACAGGATCTTTCTTGTTAACTGGTTTGCTGTTCAACCGTTGTAGAACACTGTCTTTCTATTAAATGAGTCATGTGACTTTTAACAGGAACTTTCTTGTTAACTGGTTTGCTGTTCAACCGTTGTAGAACACTGTCTTTCTATTAAATGAGTCATATGACTTTTAACAGGATCTTTCTTGTTAACTGGTTTGCTGTTCAACCGTTGTAGAAAACTGTCTTTCTATTAAATGAGTCATGTGACTATTAACAGGATCTTTCCTGTTAACTGGTTTGCTGTTCAACCGTTGTAGAACATTGTCTTTCTATTAAAAGAGTCATATGACCTTTAACAGGATCTTTCTTGTTAACTGGTTTGTTGTTCAACGTTGTAGAACACTGTCTTTCTATTAATTGAGTCATATGACTTTTAACAGGATCTTTCTTGTTAACTGGTTTGCTGTTCAACCGTTGTAGAACACTGTCTTTCAATTAAATGAGTCATGTGACTATTAACAGGATCTTTCTTGTTAACTGGTTTGCTGTTCAACCGTTGTAGAATACTGTCTTTCTATTAAATGAGTCATGTGACTATTAACAGGATCTTTCTTGTTAACTGGTTTGCTGTTCAACCGTTGTAGAACACTGTCTTTCTATTAAATGAGTCATATGACTATTAACAGGATCTTTCTTGTTAACTGGTTTGCTGTTCAACCGTTGTAGAACACTGTCTTTCAATTAAATGAGTCATGTGACTATTAACAGGATCTTTCTTGTTAACTGGTTTGCTGTTCAACCGTTGTAGAATACTGTCTTTCTATTAAATGAGTCATGTGACTATTAACAGGATCTTTCTTGTTAACTGGTTTGCTGTTCAACCGATGTAGAACACTGTCTTTCTATTAAATGAGTCATATGACCTTTAACAGGATCTTTCTTGGTAACTGGTTTGCTGTTCAACCGTTGTAGAACACTTTCTTTCTATTAATTGAGTCATATGATCTTTAACAGGATCTTTCTTGTTAACTGGTTTGATGTTCAACCGTTGTAGAACACTGTCATTCTATTAAATGAGTCATATGACTATTAACAGGATCTTTCCTGTTAACTGGTTTGCTGTTCAACCGTTGTAGAACACTGTCTTTCTATTAAATGAGTCATATGACCTTTACCAGGATCTTTCTTGTTAACTGGTTTGCTGTTCAACGTTTTAGAACACTGTCTTTCTATTAAATGAGTCATATGACTTTTAACAGGATCTTTCTTGCTAACTGGGTTGCTGTTCAACCGTTGTAGTACACTCTCTTTCTATTAAATGAGTCATGTGACTATTAACAGGATCTTTCTTGTTAACTGGTTTGCTGTTCAACCGTTGTAGAACACTGTCTTTCTATTAAATGAGTCATATGACCTTTAACAGGATCTTTCTTGTTAACTGGTTTGCTGTTCAACCGTTGTAGAACACCGTCGTAATATTAAATGAGTCATATGACCTGTAACAGGATTTTTCTTGTTTATTGGTTTGCTGGTCAACCGTTGTAGAACACTGTCTTTCTATTAAATGAGTCATATGACTATTAACAGGATCTTTCTTGTTAACTGGTTTGCTGTTCAACCGTTGTAGAACACTGTCTTTCTATTAAATGAGTCATGTGACTTTTAACAGGAACTTTCTTGTTAACTGGTTTGCTGTTCAACCGTTGTAGAACACTGTCTTTCTATTAAATGAGTCATATGACTTTTAACAGGATCTTTCTTGTTAACTGGTTTGCTGTTCAACCGTTGTAGAAAACTGTCTTTCTATTAAATGAGTCATGTGACTATTAACAGGATCTTTCCTGTTAACTGGTTTGCTGTTCAACCGTTGTAGAACATTGTCTTTCTATTAAATGAGTCATATGACCTTTAACAGGATCTTTCTTGTTAACTGGTTTGCTGTTCAACCGTTGTAGAAAACTGTCTTTCTATTAAATGAGTCATGTGACTATTAACAGGATCTTTCCTGTTAACTGGTTTGCTGTTCAACCGTTGTAGCACATTGTCTTTCTATTAAATGAGTCATATGACCTTTAACAGGATCTTTCTTGTTAACTGGTTTGTTGTTCAACGTTGTAGAACACTGTCTTTCTATTAAATGAGTCATATGACTTTTAACAGGATCTTTCTTGTTAACTGGTTTGTTGTTCAACCGTTGTAGAACACTGTCTTTCTATTAAATGAGTCATATGACTATTAACAGGATCTTTCTTGTTAACTGGTTTGCTGTTCAACCGTTGTAGAACACTGTCTTTCAATTAAATGAGTCATGTGACTATTAACAGGATCTTTCTTGTTAACTGGTTTGCTGTTCAACCGTTGTAGAATACTGTCTTTCTATTAAATGAGTCATGTGACTATTAACAGGATCTTTCTTGTTAACTGGTTTGCTGTTCAACCGTTGTAGAACACTGTCTTTCTATTAAATGAGTCATATGACCTTTAACAGGATCTTTCTTGGTAACTGGTTTGCTGTTCAACCGTTGTAGAACACTTTCTTTCTATTAATTGAGTCATATGACCTTTAACAGGATCTTTCTTGTTAACTGGTTTGATGTTCAACCGTTGTAGAACACTGTCATTCTATTAAATGAGTCATATGACTTTTAACAGGATCTTTCTTGTTAACTGGTTTGCTGTTCAACCGTTGTAGAAAACTGTCTTTCTATTAAATGAGTCATGTGACTATTAACAGGATCTTTCCTGTTAACTGGTTTGCTGTTCAACCGTTGTAGAACACTGTCTTTCTATTAAATGAGTCATATGACCTTTAACAGGATCTTTCTTGTTAACTGGTTTGCTGGTCAACCGTTGTAGAACACTGTCTTTCTATTAAATGAGTCATATGACTATTAACAGGATCTTTCTTGTTAACTGGTTTACTGTTCAACCGTTGTAGAACACTGTCTTTCTATTAAATGAGTCATGTGACTTTTAACAGGAACTTTCTTGTTAACTGGTTTGCTGTTCAACCGTTGTAGAACACTGTCTTTCTATTAAATGAGTCATATGACTACTAACAGGATCTTTCTTGTTAACTGGTTTGCTGTTCAACCGTTGTAGAAAACTGTCTTTCTATTAAATGAGTCATGTGACTATTAACAGGATCTTTCCTGTTAACTGGTTTGCTGTTCAACCGTTGTAGAACATTGTCTTTCTATTAAATGAGTCATATGACCTTTAACAGGATCTTTCTTGTTAACTGGTTTGCTGTTCAACCGTTGTAGAACACTGTCTTTCAATTAAATGAGTCATGTGACTATTAACAGGATCTTTCTTGTTAACTGGTTTGCTGTTCAACCGTTGTAGAATACTGTCTTTCTATTAAATGAGTCATGTGACTATTAACAGGATCTTTCTTGTTAACTGGTTTGCTGTTCAACCGTTGTAGAAAACTGTCTTTCTATTAAATGAGCCATGTGACTATTAACAGGATCTTTCTTGTTAACTGGTTTGCTGTTCAACCGTTGTAGAACACTGTCTTTCTATTAAATGAGTCATATGACCTTTAACAGGATCTTTCTTGTTAACTGGTTTGCTGTTCAACCGTTGTAGAACACTGTCATTCTATTAAATGAGTCATATGACTTTTAACAGGATCTTTCTTGTTAACTGGTTTGCTGTTCAACCGTTGTAGAAAACTGTCTTTCTATTAAATGAGTCATGTGACTATTGACAGGATCTTTCCTGTTAACTGGTTTGCTGTTCAACCGTTGTAGAACACTGTCTTTCTATTAAATGAGTCATATGACTATTAACAGGATCTTTCTTGTTAACTGATTTGCTGTTCAAACGTTTTAGAACACTGTCTTTCTATTAAATGAGTCATATGACTATTAACAGGATCTTTCTTGCTAACTGGGTTGCTGTTCAACCGTTGTAGTACACTGTCTTTCTATTAAATGAGTCATGTGACTATTAACAGGATCTTTCTTGTTAAATGGTTTACTGTTCAACCGTTGTAGAACATTGTCTTTCTATTAAATGAGTCATATGACCTTTAACAGGATCTTTCTTGTTAACTGGTTTGCTGTTCAACCGTTGTAGAACACCGTCGTCCTATTAAATGAGTCATATGACCTGTAACAGGATCTTTCTTGTTTATTGGTTTGCTGGTCAACCGTTGTAGAACACTGTCTTTCTATTAAATGAGTCATATGACTATTAACAGGATCTTTCTTGTTAACTGGTTTGCTGTTCAACCGTTGTAGAACACTGTCTTTCTATTAAATGAGTCATGTGACTTTTAACAGGATCTTGATTGTTAACTGGTTTGCTGTTCAACCGTTGTAGAACACTGTCTTTCTATTAAATGAGTCATATGACTACTAACAGGATCTTTCTTGTTAACTGGTTTGCTGTTCAACCGTTGTAGAACACTGTCTTTCGATTAAATGAGTCATGTGACTTTTAACAGGATCTTTCTTGTTAACTGGTTTGCTGTTCAACCATTGTAGAACACTGTCTTTCTATTAAATGAGTCATGTGACTATTAACAGGATCTTGATTGTTAACTGGTTTGCTGTTCAACCGTTGTAGAACACTGTCTTTCTATTAAATGAGTCATATGACTATTAACAGGATCTTTCTTGTTAACTGGTTTGCTGTTCAACCGTTGTAGAACACTGTCTTTCTATTAAATGAGTCATGTGACTTTTAACAGGATCTTTCTTGTTAACTGGTTTGCTGTTCAACCGTTGTAAAACACTGTCTTTCTATTAAATGAGTCATATGACTATTAACAGGATCTTTCTTGTTAACTGGTTTGCTGTTCAACCGTTGTAGAACACTGTCTTTCTATTAAATGAGTCATGTGACTTTTAACAGGATCTTTCTTGTTAACTGGTTTGCTGTTCAACCGTTGTAGAACACTGTCTTTCTATTAAATGAGTCATGTGACTTTTAACAGGATCTTTCTTGTTAACTGGTTTGCTGTTCAACCGTTGTAGAACACTGTCTTTCTATTAAATGAGTCATGTGACTTTTAGCAGGATCTTTCTTGTTAACTGGTTTGCTGTTCAACCGTTGTAAAACACTGTCTTTCTATTAAATGAGTCATGTGACTATTAACAGGATCTTTCTTGTTAACTGGTTTGCTGTTCAACCGTTGTAAAACACTGTCTTTCTATTAAATGAGTCATATGACCTTTAACAGGATCTTTCTTGTTAACTGGTTTGCTGTTCAACGTTTTAGAACACTGTCTTTCTATTAAATGAGTCAAATGACTATTAACAGGATCTTTCTTGCTAACTGGGTTGCTGTTCAACCGTTGTAGTACACTCTCTTTCTATTAAATGAGTCATGTGACTATTAACAGGATCTTTCTTGTTAACTGGTTTGCTGTTCAACCGTTGTAGAACACTGTCTTTCTATTAAATGAGTCATATGACCTTTAACAGGATCTTTCTTGTTAACTGGTTTGCTGTTCAACCTTTGTAGAACACCGTCGTAATATTAAATGAGTCATATGACCTGTAACAGGATCTTTCTTGTTTATTGGTTTGCTGGTCAACCGTTGTAGAACACTGTCTTTCTATTAAATGAGTCATATGACTATTAACAGGATCTTTCTTGTTAACTGGTTTGCTGTTCAACCGTTGTAGAACACTGTCTTTCTATTAAATGAGTCATATGACTTTTAACAGGATCTTTCTTGTTAACTGGTTTGCTGTTCAACCGTTGTAGAAAACTGTCTTTCTATTAAATGAGTCATGTGACTATTAACAGGATCTTTCCTGTTAACTGGTTTGCTGTTCAACCGTTGTAGAACATTGTCTTTCTATTAAATGAGTCATATGACCTTTAACAGGATCTTTCTTGTTAACTGGTTTGTTGTTCAACGTTGTAGAACACTGTCTTTCTATTAATTGAGTCATATGACTTTTAACAGGATCTTTCTTGTTAACTGGTTTGCTGTTCAACCGTTGTAGAACACTGTCTTTCAATTAAATGAGTCATGTGACTATTAACAGGATCTTTCTTGTTAACTGGTTTGCTGTTCAACCGTTGCAGAATACTGTCTTTCTATTAAATGAGTCATGTGACTATTAACAGGATCTTTCTTGTTAACTGGTTTGCTGTTCAACCGTTGTAGAAAACTGTCTTTCTATTAAATGAGTCATGTGACTATTAACAGGATCTTTCTTGTTAACTGGTTTGCTGTTCAACCGTTGTAGAACACTGTCTTTCTATTAAATGAGTCATATGACTTTTAACAGGATCTTTCTTGTTAACTGGTTTGCTGTTCAACCGTTGTAGAACACTGTGTTTCTATTAAATGAGTCATATGACCTTTAACAGGATCTTTCTTGTTAACTGGTTTGCTGTTCAACCGTTGTAGAACACTGTCATTCTATTAAATGAGTCATATGACTTTTAACAGGATCTTTCTTGTTAACTGGTTTGCTGTTCAACCGTTGTAGAAAACTGTCTTTCTATTAAATGAGTCATGTGACTATTAACAGGATCTTTCCTGTTAACTGGTTTGCTGTTCAACCGTTGTAGAACACTGTCTTTCTATTAAATGAGTCATATGACTATTAACAGGATCTTTCTTGTTAACTGGTTTGCTGTTCAACCGTTGTAGAAAACTGTCTTTCTATTAAATGAGTCATATGACTATTAACAGGATCTTTCTTGCTAACTGGGTTGCTGTTCAACCGTTGTAGAACACTGTCTTTCTATTAAATGAGTCATGTGACTATTAACAGGATCTTTCTTGTTAAATGGTTTGCTGTTCAACCGTTGTAGAACATTTTCTTTCTATTAAATGAGTCATATGACCTTTAACAGGATCTTTCTTGTTAACTGGTTTGCTGTTCAACCGTTGTAGAACACCGTCGTCCTATTAAATGAGTCATATGACCTGTAACAGGATCTTTCTTGTTTATTGGTTTGCTGGTCAACCGTTGTAGAACACTGTCTTTCTATTAAATGAGTCATATGACTATTAACAGGATCTTTCTTGTTAACTGGTTTGCTGTTCAACCGTTGTAGAACACTGTCTTTCTATTAAATGAGTCATGTGACTTTTAACAGGATCTTGATTGTTAACTGGTTTGCTGTTCAACCGTTGTAGAACACTGTCTTTCTATTAAATGAGTCATATGACTACTAACAGGATCTTTCTTGTTAACTGGTTTGCTGTTCAACCGTTGTAGAACACTGTCTTTCGATTAAAAGAGTCATGTGACTTTTAACAGGATCTTTCTTGTTAACTGGTTTGCTGTTCAACAATTGTAGAACACTGTCTTTCTATTAAATGAGTCATGTGACTATTAACAGGATCTTGATTGTTAACTGGTTTGCTGTTCAACCATTGTAGAACACTGTCTTTCTATTAAATGAGTCATATGACTATTAACAGGATCTTTCTTGTTAACTGGTTTGCTGTTCAACCGTTGTAGAACACTGTCTTTCTATTAAATGAGTCATGTGACTTTTAACAGGATCTTTCTTGTTAACTGGTTTGCTGTTCAACCGTTGTAGAACACTGTCTTTCGATTAAAAGAGTCATGTGACTTTTAACAGGATCTTTCTTGTTAACTGGTTTGCTGTTCAACAATTGTAGAACACTGTCTTTCTATTAAATGAGTCATGTGACTATTAACAGGATCTTTCTTGTTAACTGGTTTGCTGTTCAACCGTTGTAGAACACTGTCTTTCTATTAAATGAGTCATGTGACTTTTAACAGGATCTTTCTTGTTAACTGGTTTGCTGTTCAACCGTTGTAAAACACTGTCTTTCTATTAAATGAGTCATATGACTATTAACAGGATCTTTCTTGTTAACTGGTTTGCTGTTCAACCGTTGTAGAACACTGTCTTTCTATTAAATGAGTCATGTGACTTTTAACAGGATCTTTCTTGTTAACTGGTTTGCTGTTCAAACGTTGTAGAACACTGTCTTTCTATTAAATGAGTCATGTGACTTTTAACAGGATCTTTCTTGTTAACTGGTTTGCTGTTCAACCGTTGTAGAACACTGTCTTTCTATTAAATGAGTCATATGACTTTTAACAGGATCTTTCTTGTTAACTGGTTTGCTGTTCAACCGTTGTAGAAAACTGTCTTTCTATTAAATGAGTCATGTGACTATTAACAGGATCTTTCCTGTTAACTGGTTTGCTGTTCAACCGTTGTAGAACATTGTCTTTCTATTAAATGAGTCATATGACCTTTAACAGGATCTTTCTTGTTAACTGGTTTGTTGTTCAACGTTGTAGAACACTGTCTTTCTATTAATTGAGTCATATGACTTTTAACAGGATCTTTCTTGTTAACTGGTTTGCTGTTCAACCGTTGTAGAACACTGTCTTTCAATTAAATGAGTCATGTGACTATTAACAGGATCTTTCTTGTTAACTGGTTTGCTGTTCAACCGTTGCAGAATACTGTCTTTCTATTAAATGAGTCATGTGACTATTAACAGGATCTTTCTTGTTAACTGGTTTGCTGTTCAACCGTTGTAGAAAACTGTCTTTCTATTAAATGAGTCATGTGACTATTAACAGGATCTTTCTTGTTAACTGGTTTGCTGTTCAACCGTTGTAGAACACTGTCTTTCTATTAAATGAGTCATATGACCTTTAACAGGATCTTTCTTGTTAACTGGTTTGCTGTTCAACCGTTGTAGAACACTGTGTTTCTATTAAATGAGTCATATGACCTTTAACAGGATCTTTCTTGTTAACTGGTTTGCTGTTCAACCGTTGTAGAACACTGTCATTCTATTAAATGAGTCATATGACTTTTAACAGGATCTTTCTTGTTAACTGGTTTGCTGTTCAACCGTTGTAGAAAACTGTCTTTCTATTAAATGAGTCATGTGACTATTAACAGGATCTTTCCTGTTAACTGGTTTGCTGTTCAACCGTTGTAGAACACTGTCTTTCTATTAAATGAGTCATATGACTATTAACAGGATCTTTCTTGTTAACTGGTTTGCTGTTCAACCGTTGTAGAAAACTGTCTTTCTATTAAATGAGTCATATGACTATTAACAGGATCTTTCTTGCTAACTGGGTTGCTGTTCAACCGTTGTAGAACACTGTCTTTCTATTAAATGAGTCATGTGACTATTAACAGGATCTTTCTTGTTAAATGGTTTGCTGTTCAACCGTTGTAGAACATTTTCTTTCTATTAAATGAGTCATATGACCTTTAACAGGATCTTTCTTGTTAACTGGTTTGCTGTTCAACCGTTGTAGAACACCGTCGTCCTATTAAATGAGTCATATGACCTGTAACAGGATCTTTCTTGTTTATTGGTTTGCTGGTCAACCGTTGTAGAACACTGTCTTTCTATTAAATGAGTCATATGACTATTAACAGGATCTTTCTTGTTAACTGGTTTGCTGTTCAACCGTTGTAGAACACTGTCTTTCTATTAAATGAGTCATGTGACTTTTAACAGGATCTTGATTGTTAACTGGTTTGCTGTTCAACCGTTGTAGAACACTGTCTTTCTATTAAATGAGTCATATGACTACTAACAGGATCTTTCTTGTTAACTGGTTTGCTGTTCAACCGTTGTAGAACACTGTCTTTCGATTAAAAGAGTCATGTGACTTTTAACAGGATCTTTCTTGTTAACTGGTTTGCTGTTCAACAATTGTAGAACACTGTCTTTCTATTAAATGAGTCATGTGACTATTAACAGGATCTTGATTGTTAACTGGTTTGCTGTTCAACCGTTGTAGAACACTGTCTTTCTATTAAATGAGTCATATGACTATTAACAGGATCTTTCTTGTTAACTGGTTTGCTGTTCAACCGTTGTAGAACACTGTCTTTCTATTAAATGAGTCATGTGACTTTTAACAGGATCTTTCTTGTTAACTGGTTTGCTGTTCAACCGTTGTAAAACACTGTCTTTCTATTAAATGAGTCATATGACTATTAACAGGATCTTTCTTGTTAACTGGTTTGCTGTTCAACCGTTGTAGAACACTGTCTTTCTATTAAATGAGTCATGTGACTTTTAACAGGATCTTTCTTGTTAACTGGTTTGCTGTTCAAACGTTGTAGAACACTGTCTTTCTATTAAATGAGTCATGTGACTTTTAACAGGATCTTTCTTGTTAACTGGTTTGCTGTTCAACCGTTGTAGAACACTGTCTTTCTATTAAATGAGTCATGTGACTATTAACAGCATCTTTATTTTTAACTGGTTTGCTGTTCAACCGTTGTAGAACACTGTCTTTCTATTAAATGAGTCATATGACCTTTAACAGGATCTTTCTTGTTAACCGGTTTGCTGTTCAACCGTTGTAGAACACTGTCTTTCTATTAAATGAGTCATATGACCTTTAACAGGATCTTTCTTGTTAACCGGTTTGCTGTTCAACCGTTGTAGAACACTGTCTTTCTATTAAATGAGTCATATGACCTTTAACAGGATCTTTCTTGTTAACCGGTTTGCTGTTCAACCGTTGTAGAACACCGTCTTTCTATTAAATGAGTCATATGACCTTTAACAGGATCTTTCTTGTTAACCGGTTTGCTGTTCAACCGTTGTAGAACACTGTCTTTCTATTAAATGAGTCATATGACCTTTAACAGGATCTTTCTTTTTAACTGGTTTGCTGTTCAACCGTTGTAGAACACCGTCTTTCTATTAAATGAGTCTTATGACTATTAACAGGATCTTTCTTGTTAACTGGTTTGCTGTTCAACCGTTGTAGTACACTGTCTTTCTATTAAATGAGTCATGTGACTATTAACAGGATCTTTCTTGTTAACTGGTTTGCTGTTCAACCGTTGTAGAACACTGTCTTTCTATTAAATGAGTCATATGACCTTTAACAGGATCTTTCTTGTTAACTGATTTGCTGTTTAACCATTGTAGAACACTGTCTTTCTATTAAATGAGTCATGTGACTATTAACAGGATCTTTCCTGTTAACTGGTTTGCTGTTCAACCGTTGTAGAACATTGTCTTTCTATTAAATGAGTCATATGACCTTTAACAGGATCTTTCTTGTTAACTGGTTTGTTGTTCAACGTTGTAGAACACTGTCTTTCTATTAATTGAGTCATATGACTTTTAACAGGATCTTTCTTGTTAACTGGTTTGCTGTTCAACCGTTGTAGAACACTGTCTTTCAATTAAATGAGTCATGTGACTATTAACAGGATCTTTCTTGTTAACTGGTTTGCTGTTCAACCGTTGTAGAATACTGTCTTTCTATTAAATGAGTCATGTGACTATTAACAGGATCTTTCTTGTTAACTGGTTTGCTGTTCAACCGTTGTAGAAAACTGTCTTTCTATTAAATGAGTCATGTGACTATTAACAGGATCTTTCTTGTTAACTGGTTTGCTGTTCAACCGTTGTAGAACACTGTCTTTCTATTAAATGAGTCATATGACCTTTAACAGGATCTTTCTTGTTAACTGGTTTGCTGTTCAACCGTTGTAGAACACTGTCTTTCTATTAAATGAGTCATATGACCTTTAACAGGATCTTTCTTGTTAACTGGTTTGCTGTTCAACCGTTGTAGAACACTGTCATTCTATTAAATGAGTCATATGACTTTTAACAGGATCTTTCTTGTTAACTGGTTTGCTGTTCAACCGTTGTAGAAAACTGTCTTTCTATTAAATGAGTCATGTGACTATTAACAGGATCTTTCCTGTTAACTGGTTTGCTGTTCAACCGTTGTAGAACACTGTCTTTCTATTAAATGAGTCATATGACTATTAACAGGATCTTTCTTGTTAACTGATTTGCTGTTCAAACGTTTTAGAACACTGTCTTTCTATTAAATGAGTCATATGACTATTAACAGGATCTTTCTTGCTAACTGGGTTGCTGTTCAACCGTTGTAGTACACTGTCTTTCTATTAAATGAGTCATGTGACTATTAACAGGATCTTTCTTGTTAAATGGTTTGCTGTTCAACCGTTGTAGAACATTGTCTTTCTATTAAATGAGTCATATGACCTTTAACAGGATCTTTCTTGTTAACTGGTTTGCTGTTCAACCGTTGTAGAACACCGTCGTCCTATTAAATGAGTCATATGACCTGTAACAGGATCTTTCTTGTTTATTGGTTTGCTGGTCAACCGTTGTAGAACACTGTCTTTCTATTAAATGAGTCATATGACTATTAACAGGATCTTTCTTGTTAACTGGTTTGCTGTTCAACCGTTGTAGAACACTGTCTTTCTATTAAATGAGTCATGTGACTTTTAACAGGATCTTGATTGTTAACTGGTTTGCTGTTCAACCGTTGTAGAACACTGTCTTTCTATTAAATGAGTCATATGACTACTAACAGGATCTTTCTTGTTAACTGGTTTGCTGTTCAACCGTTGTAGAACACTGTCTTTCGATTAAATGAGTCATGTGACTTTTAACAGGATCTTTCTTGTTAACTGGTTTGCTGTTCAACCATTGTAGAACACTGTCTTTCTATTAAATGAGTCATGTGACTATTAACAGGATCTTGATTGTTAACTGGTTTGCTGTTCAACCGTTGTAGAACACTGTCTTTCTATTAAATGAGTCATATGACTATTAACAGGATCTTTCTTGTTAACTGGTTTGCTGTTCAACCGTAGTAGAACACTGTCTTTCTATTAAATGAGTCATGTGACTTTTAACAGGATCTTTCTTGTTAACTGGTTTGCTGTTCAACCGTTGTAAAACACTGTCTTTCTATTAAATGAGTCATATGACTATTAACAGGATCTTTCTTGTTAACTGGTTTGCTGTTCAACCGTTGTAGAACACTGTCTTTCTATTAAATGAGTCATGTGACTTTTAACAGGATCTTTCTTGTTAACTGGTTTGCTGTTCAACCGTTGTAGAACACTGTCTTTCTATTAAATGAGTCATGTGACTTTTAACAGGATCTTTCTTGTTAACTGGTTTGCTGTTCAACCGTTGTAGAACACTGTCTTTCTATTAAATGAGTCATGTGACTTTTAGCAGGATCTTTCTTGTTAACTGGTTTACTGTTCAACCGTTGTAAAACACTGTCTTTCTATTAAATGAGTCATGTGACTTTTAACAGGATCTTTCTTGTTAACTGGTTTGCTGTTCAACCGTTGTAGAACACTGTCTTTCTATTAAATGAGTCATGTGACTTTTAGCAGGATCTTGATTGTTAACTGGTTTACTGTTCAACCGTTGTAAAACACTGTCTTTCTATTAAATGAGTCATGTGACTATTAACAGGATCTTTCTTGTTAACTGGTTTGCTGTTCAACCGTTGTAAAACACTGTCTTTCTATTAAATGAGTCATATGACCTTTAACAGGATCTTTCTTGTTAACTGGTTTGCTGTTCAACGTTTTAGAACACTGTCTTTCTATTAAATGAGTCAAATGACTATTAACAGGATCTTTCTTGCTAACTGGGTTGCTGTTCAACCGTTGTAGTACACTCTCTTTCTATTAAATGAGTCATGTGACTATTAACAGGATCTTTCTTGTTAACTGGTTTGCTGTTCAACCGTTGTAGAACACTGTCTTTCTATTAAATGAGTCATATGACCTTTAACAGGATCTTTCTTGTTAACTGGTTTGCTGTTCAACCTTTGTAGAACACCGTCGTAATATTAAATGAGTCATATGACCTGTAACAGGATCTTTCTTGTTTATTGGTTTGCTGGTCAACCGTTGTAGAACACTGTCTTTCTATTAAATGAGTCATATGACTATTAACAGGATCTTTCTTGTTAACTGGTTTGCTGTTCAACCGTTGTAGAACACTGTCTTTCTATTAAATGAGTCATGTGACTTTTAACAGGAACTTTCTTGTTAACTGGTTTGCTGTTCAACCGTTGTAGAACACTGTCTTTCTATTAAATGAGTCATATGACTATTAACAGGATCTTTCTTGTTAACTGGTTTGCTGTTCAACCGTAGTAGAACACTGTCTTTCTATTAAATGAGTCATGTGACTTTTAACAGGATCTTTCTTGTTAACTGGTTTGCTGTTCAACCGTTGTAAAACACTGTCTTTCTATTAAATGAGTCATATGACTATTAACAGGATCTTTCTTGTTAACTGGTTTGCTGTTCAACCGTTGTAGAACACTGTCTTTCTATTAAATGAGTCATGTGACTTTTAACAGGATCTTTCTTGTTAACTGGTTTGCTGTTCAACCGTTGTAGAACACTGTCTTTCTATTAAATGAGTCATGTGACTTTTAACAGGATCTTTCTTGTTAACTGGTTTGCTGTTCAACCGTTGTAGAACACTGTCTTTCTATTAAATGAGTCATGTGACTTTTAGCAGGATCTTTCTTGTTAACTGGTTTACTGTTCAACCGTTGTAAAACACTGTCTTTCTATTAAATGAGTCATGTGACTTTTAACAGGATCTTTCTTGTTAACTGGTTTGCTGTTCAACCGTTGTAGAACACTGTCTTTCTATTAAATGAGTCATGTGACTTTTAGCAGGATCTTGATTGTTAACTGGTTTACTGTTCAACCGTTGTAAAACACTGTCTTTCTATTAAATGAGTCATGTGACTATTAACAGGATCTTTCTTGTTAACTGGTTTGCTGTTCAACCGTTGTAAAACACTGTCTTTCTATTAAATGAGTCATATGACCTTTAACAGGATCTTTCTTGTTAACTGGTTTGCTGTTCAACGTTTTAGAACACTGTCTTTCTATTAAATGAGTCAAATGACTATTAACAGGATCTTTCTTGCTAACTGGGTTGCTGTTCAACCGTTGTAGTACACTCTCTTTCTATTAAATGAGTCATGTGACTATTAACAGGATCTTTCTTGTTAACTGGTTTGCTGTTCAACCGTTGTAGAACACTGTCTTTCTATTAAATGAGTCATATGACCTTTAACAGGATCTTTCTTGTTAACTGGTTTGCTGTTCAACCTTTGTAGAACACCGTCGTAATATTAAATGAGTCATATGACCTGTAACAGGATCTTTCTTGTTTATTGGTTTGCTGGTCAACCGTTGTAGAACACTGTCTTTCTATTAAATGAGTCATATGACTATTAACAGGATCTTTCTTGTTAACTGGTTTGCTGTTCAACCGTTGTAGAACACTGTCTTTCTATTAAATGAGTCATGTGACTTTTAACAGGAACTTTCTTGTTAACTGGTTTGCTGTTCAACCGTTGTAGAACACTGTCTTTCTATTAAATGAGTCATATGACTTTTAACAGGATCTTTCTTGTTAACTGGTTTGCTGTTCAACCGTTGTAGAAAACTGTCTTTCTATTAAATGAGTCATGTGACTATTAACAGGATCTTTCCTGTTAACTGGTTTGCTGTTCAACCGTTGTAGAACATTGTCTTTCTATTAAATGAGTCATATGACCTTTAACAGGATCTTTCTTGTTAACTGGTTTGTTGTTCAACGTTGTAGAACACTGTCTTTCTATTAATTGAGTCATATGACTTTTAACAGGATCTTTCTTGTTAACTGGTTTGCTGTTCAACCGTTGTAGAACACTGTCTTTCAATTAAATGAGTCATGCGACTATTAACAGGATCTTTCTTGTTAACTGGTTTGCTGTTCAACCGTTGTAGAATACTGTCTTTCTATTAAATGAGTCATGTGACTATTAACAGGATCTTTCTTGTTAACTGGTTTGCTGTTCAACCGTTGTAGAAAACTGTCTTTCTATTAAATGAGTCATGTGACTATTAACAGGATCTTTCTTGTTAACTGGTTTGCTGTTCAACCGTTGTAGAACACTGTCTTTCTATTAAATTAGTCATATGACCTTTAACAGGATCTTTCTTGTTAACTGGTTTGCTGTTCAACCGTTGTAGAACACTGTCTTTCTATTAAATGAGTCATATGACCTTTAACAGGATCTTTCTTGTTAACTGGTTTGCTGTTCAACCGTTGTAGAACACTGTCATTCTATTAAATGAGTCATATGACTTTTAACAGGATCTTTCTTGTTAACTGGTTTGCTGTTCAACCGTTGTAGAAAACTGTCTTTCTATTAAATGAGTCATGTGACTATTAACAGGATCTTTCCTGTTAACTGGTTTGCTGTTCAACCGTTGTAGAACACTGTCTTTCTATTAAATGAGTCATATGACTATTAACAGGATCTTTCTTGTTAACTGGTTTGCTGTTCAACCGTTTTAGAACACTGTCTTTCTATTAAATGAGTCATATGACTATTAACAGGATCTTTCTTGCTAACTGGGTTGCTGTTCAACCGTTGTAGAACACTGTCTTTCTATTAAATGAGTCATGTGACTATTAACAGGATCTTTCTTGTTAAATGGTTTGCTGTTCAACCGTTGTAGAACATTGTCTTTCTATTAAATGAGTCATATGACCTTTAACAGGATCTTTCTTGTTAACTGGTTTGCTGTTCAACCGTTGTAGAACACCGTCGTCCTATTAAATGAGTCATATGACCTGTAACAGGATCTTTCTTGTTTATTGGTTTGCTGGTCAACCGTTGTAGAACACTGTCTTTCTATTAAATGAGTCATATGACTATTAACAGGATCTTTCTTGTTAACTGGTTTGCTGTTCAACCGTTGTAGAACACTGTCTTTCTATTAAATGAGTCATGAGACTTTTAACAGGATCTTGATTGTTAACTGGTTTGCTGTTCAACCGTTGTAGAACACTGTCTTTCTATTAAATGAGTCATATGACTACTAACAGGATCTTTCTTGTTAACTGGTTTGCTGTTCAACCGTTGTAGAATACTGTCTTTCGATTAAAAGAGTCATGTGACTTTTAACAGGATCTTTCTTGTTAACTGGTTTGCTGTTCAACCATTGTAGAACACTGTCTTTCTATTAAATGAGTCATGTGACTTTTAACAGGATCTTGATTGTTAACTGGTTTGCTGTTCAACCGTTGTAAAACACTGTCTTTCTATTAAATGAGTCATATGACTATTAACAGGATCTTTCTTGTTAACTGGTTTGCTGTTCAACCGTTGTAGAACACTGTCTTTCTATTAAATGAGTCATGTGACTTTTAACAGGATCTTTCTTGTTAACTGGTTTGCTGTTCAACCGTTGTAAAACACTGTCTTTCTATTAAATGAGTCATATGACTATTAACAGGATCTTTCTTGTTAACTGGTTTGCTGTTCAACCGTTGTAGAACACTGTCTTTCTATTAAATGAGTCATGTGACTTTTAACAGGATCTTTCTTGTTAACTGGTTTGCTGTTCAAACGTTGTAGAACACTGTCTTTCTATTAAATGAGTCATGTGACTTTTAACAGGATCTTTCTTGTTAACTGGTTTGCTGTTCAACCGTTGTAGAAAACTGTCTTTCTATTAAATGAGTCATGTGACTATTAACAGGATCTTTCCTGTTAACTGGTTTGCTGTTCAACCGTTGTAGAACACTGTCTTTCTATTAAATGAGTCATATGACTATTAACAGGATCTTTCTTGTTAACTGGTTTGCTGTTCAACCGTTTTAGAACACTGTCTTTCTATTAAATGAGTCATATGACTATTAACAGGATCTGTCTTGCTAACTGGGTTGCTGTTCAACCGTTGTAGAACACTGTCTTTCTATTAAATGAGTCATGTGACTATTAACAGGATCTTTCTTGTTAAATGGTTTGCTGTTCAACCGTTGTAGAACATTGTCTTTCTATTAAATGAGTCATATGACCTTTAACAGGATCTTTCTTGTTAACTGGTTTGCTGTTCAACCGTTGTAGAACACCGTCGTCCTATTAAATGAGTCATATGAACTGTAACAGGATCTTTCTTGTTTATTGGTTTGCTGGTCAACCGTTGTAGAACACTGTCTTTCTATTAAATGAGTCATATGACTATTAACAGGATCTTTCTTGTTAACTGGTTTGCTGTTCAACCGTTGTAGAACACTGTCTTTCTATTAAATGAGTCATATGACTTTTAACAGGATCTTGATTGTTAACTGGTTTGCTGTTCAACCATTGTAGAACACTGTCTTTCTATTAAATGAGTCATGTGACTTTTAACAGGATCTTGATTGTTAACTGGTTTGCTGTTCAACCGTTGTAGAACACTGTCTTTCTATTAAATGAGTCATGTGACTTTTAACAGGATCTTGATTGTTAACTGGTTTGCTGTTCAACCGTTGTAGAACACTGTCTTTCTATTAAATGAGTCATATGACTACTAACAGGATCTTTCTTGTTAACTGGTTTGCTGTTCAACCGTTGTAGAATACTGTCTTTCGATTAAAAGAGTCATGTGACTTTTAACAGGATCTTTCTTGTTAACTGGTTTGCTGTTCAACCATTGTAGAACACTGTCTTTCTATTAAATGAGTCATATGACTACTAACAGGATCTTTCTTGTTAACTGGTTTGCTGTTCAACCGTTGTAGAATACTGTCTTTCGATTAAAAGAGTCATGTGACTTTTAACAGGATCTTGATTGTTAACTGGTTTGCTGTTCAACCGTTGTAGAACACTGTCTTTCTATTAAATGAGTCATGTGACTATTAACAGGATCTTTCTTGTTAACTGGTTTGCTGTTCAACCGTTGTAGAACACTGTCTTTCTATTAAATGAGTCATGTGACTTTTAACAGGATCTTTCTTGTTAACTGGTTTGCTGTTCAAACGTTGTAGAACACTGTCTTTCTATTAAATGAGTCATGTGACTTTTAACAGGATCTTTCTTGTTAACTGGTTTGCTGTTCAACCGTTGTAGAACACTGTCTTTCTATTAAATGAGTCATGTGACTATTAACAGGATCTTTCTTGTTAACCGGTTTGCTGTTCAACCGTTGTAGAACACTGTCTTTCTATTAAATGAGTCATATGACCTTTAACAGGATCTTTCTTTTTAACTGGTTTGCTGTTCAACCGTTGTAGAACACCGTCTTCCTATTAAATGAGTCTTATGACTATTAACAGGATCTTTCTTGTTAACTGGTTTGCTGTTCAACCGTTGTAGTACACTGTCTTTCTATTAAATGAGTCATGTGACTATTAACAGGATCTTTCTTGTTAACTGGTTTGCTGTTCAACCGTTGTAGAACACTGTCTTTCTATTAAATGAGTCATATGACCTTTAACAGGATCTTTCTTGTTAACTGATTTGCTGTTTAACCATTGTAGAACACTGTCTTTCTATTAAATGAGTCATATGACTTTTAACAGGATCTTTCTTGTAAACTGGTTTGCTGTTCAACCATTGTAGAACACTGTCTTTCTATTAAATGAGTCATATGACTTTTAACAGGATCTTTCTTGCTAACTGGTTTGCTGTTCAACCGTTGTAGAACACCGTCGTCCTATTAAATGAGTCATATGACATTTAACAGGATCTTTCTTGTTAATTGGATTGCTGGTCAACCATTGTAGAACACTGTCTTTCTATTAAATGAGTCATATGACTACTAACAGGATCTTTCTTGTTAACTGGTTTGCTGTTCAACCGTTGTAGAACACTGTCTTTCGATTAAATGAGTCATGTGACTTTTAACAGGATCTTTCTTGTTAACTGGTCTGCTGTTCCACCATTGTAGAACCCTGTCTTTCTATTAAATGAGTCATGTGACTATTAACAGGATTTTGATTGCTAACTGGTTTGCTGTTCAACCGTTTTAGAACACTGTCTTTCTATTAAATGAGTCATATGACTATTAACAGGATCTTTCTTGTTAACTGGTTTGCTGTTCAACCGTTGTAGAACACTGTCTTTCTCTTAAATGAGTCATGTGACTTTTAACAGGATCTTTCTTGTTAACTGGTTTGCTGTTCAACCATTGTAGAACACTGTCTTTCTATTAAATGAGTCATATGACTTTTAACAGGATCTTTCTTGTTAACTGGTTTGCTGTTCAACCGTTGTAGAATACTGACTTTCTATTAAATGAGTCATGTGACTATTAACAGGATCTTTCTTGTTAACTGGTTTGCTGTTCAACCGTTGTAGAAAACTGTCTTTCTATTAAATGAGTCATGTGACTATTAACAGGATCTTTATTGTTAACTGGTTTGCTGTTCAACCGTTGTAGAACACTGTCTTTCTATTAAATGAGTCATATGACCTTTAACAGGATCTTTCTTGTTAACTGGTTTGCTGTTCAACCGTTGTAGAACACTGTCTTTCTATTAAATGAGTCATATGACCTTTAACAGGATCTTTCTTGTTAACTGGTTTGCTGTTCAACGTTGTAGAACACCGTCTTTCTATTAATTGAGTCTTATGACTATTAACAGGATCTTTCTTGTTAACTGGTTTGCTGTTCAAACGTTGTAGTACACTGTCTTTCTATTAAATGAGTCATGTGACTATTAACAGGATCTTGATTGTTAACTGGTTTGCTGTTCAACCGTTGTAGAACACTGTCTTTCTATTAAATGAGTCATATGACCTTTAACAGGATCTTTCTTCTTAACTGATTTGCTGTTCAACCATTGTAGAACACTGTCTTTCTATTAAATGAGTCATATGACTTTTAACAGGATCTTTCTTGTAAACTGGTTTGCTGTTCAACCATTGTAGAACACTGTCTTTCTATTAAATGAGTCATATGACTTTTAACAGGATCTTTCTTGTTAACTGGTTTGCTGTTCAATCGTTGTAGAACACCGTCGTCCTATTAAATGAGTCATATGACCTTTAACAGGATCTTTCTTGTTAATTGGTTTGCTGGTCAACCGTTGTAGAACACTGTCTTTCTATTAAATGAGTCATATGACTATTAATAGGATCTTTCTTGTTAACTGGTTTGCTGTTCAACCGTTGTAGAACACTGTCTTTCTATTAAATGAGTCATGTGACTTTTAACAGGATCTTGATTGTTAACTGGTTTGCTGTTCAACCGTTGTAGAACACTGTCTTTCGATTAAATGAGTCATGTGACTTTTAACAGGATCTTTCTTGTTAACTGGTCTGCTGTTCAACCATTGTAGAACCCTGTCTTTCTATTAAATGAGTCATGTGACTATTAACAGGATCATGATTGCTAACTGGTTTGCTGTTCAACCGTTGTAGAACACTGTCTTTCTATTAAATGAGTCATGTAACTTTTAACAGGATCTTTCTTGTTAACTGGTTTGCTGTTCAACCATTGTACAACACTGTCTTTCTATTAAATGAGTCATATGACTTTTAACAGGATCTTTCTTGTTAACTGGTTTGCTGTTCAACCATTGTAGAACACTGTCTTTGTATTAAATGAGTCATGTGACTTTTAACAGGATCTTGATTGTTAACTGGTTTGTTGTTCAACCATTGTAGAACACTGTCTTTGTATTAAATGAGTCATAAGACTATTAACAGGATCTTTCTTGTTAACTGGTTTGCTGTTTAACCGTTGTAGACCACTGTCTTTCTATTAAATGGGTCATATGACTTTTAACAGGATCTTTCTTGGTAACTGGTTTGCTGTTCAACCGTTGTAGAACACTGTCTTTCTAGTAAATGAGTCATATGACTATTAACAGGATCTTTCTTGTTAACTGGTTTGCTGTTTAACCGTTGTAGACCACTGTCTTTCTATTAAATGAGTCATATGACTTTTAACAGGATCTTTCTTGCTAACTGGTTTGCTGTTCAACTGTTGTAGAACACTGTCTTTCTATTAAATGAGTCATATGACTATTAACAGGATCTTTCTTGTTAACTGATTTGCTGTTCAACCATTGTAGAACACTGTCTTTCTATTAAATGAGTCATGTGACTTTGAACAGGATCTTTCTTGTTAACTGGTTTGCTGTTCCACCGTTGTAGAACACTGTCTTTCTATTAAATGAGTCATATGACTTTTAACAGCATCTTTCTTGTTAACTGGTTTGCTATTCAACCGTTGTAGAACACTGTCTTTCGATTAAATGAGTCATGTGACTTTTAACAGGATCTTTCTTGTTAAATGGTCTCCTGTTCAACCATTGTAGAACACTGTCTTTCTATTAAATGAGTCATGTGACTATTAACAGGATCTTGATTGCTAACTGGTTTGCTATTCAACCGTTGTAGAACACTGTCTTTCTATTAAATGAGTCATATGACTATTAACAGGATCTTTCTTGTTAACTGGTTTGCTGTTCAACCGTTGTAGAACACTGTCTTTCGATTAAATGAGTCATGTGACTTTTAACAGGATCTTTCTTGTTAACTGGTTTGCTGTTCAACCATTGTAGAACACTGTCTTTCTATTAAATGAGTCATATGACTTTTAACAGGATCTTTCTTGTTAACTGGTTTGCTGTTCAACCGTTGTAGAATACTGTCTTTCTATTAAATGAGTCATGTGACTAATAACAGGATCTTTCTTGTTAACTGGTTTGCTGTTTAACCGTTGTAGAACACTGTCTTTCTATTAAATGAGTCATATGGCCTTTAACAGGATCTTTCTTGTTAACCGGTTTGCTGTTCAACCGTTGTAGAACACTGTCTTTCTATTAAATGAGTCATATGACCTTTAACAGTATCTTTCTTGTTAACTGGTTTGCTGTTCAACCGTTGTAGAACACCGTCTTTCTATTAATTGAGTCTTATGACTATTAACAGGATCTTTCTTGTTAACTGGTTTGCTGTTCAACCGTTGTAGTACACTGTCTTTCTATTAAATGAGTCATATGACTATTAACAGGATCTTGATTGTTAACTGGTTTGCTGTTCAACCGTTGTAGAACACTGTCTTTCTATTAAATGAGTCATATGACCTTTAACAGGATCTTTCTTGTTAACTGGTTTGCTGTTCAACCGTTGTAGAACACCGTCTTTCTATTAATTGAGTCTTATGACTATTAACAGGATCTTTCTTGTTAACTGGTTTGCTGTTCAACCGTTGTAGAAAACTGTCTTTCTATTAAATGAGTCATGTGACTATTAACAGGATCTTTATTGTTAACTGGTTTGCTGTTCAACCGTTGTAGAAAACTGTCTTTCTATTAAATGAGTCATATGGCCTTTAACAGGATCTTTCTTGTTAACCGGTTTGCTGTTCAACCGTTGTAGAACACTGTCTTTCTATTAAATGAGTCATATGACCTTTAACAGGATCTTTCTTGTTAACTGGTTTGCTGTTCAACCGTTGTAGAACACCGTCTTTCTATTAATTGAGTCTTATGACTATTAACAGGATCTTTCTTGTTAACTGGTTTGCTGTTCAACCGTTGTAGAACACTGTCTTTCTATTAAATGAGTCATATGACTTTTAACAGGATCTTTCTTGTAAACTGGTTTGCTGTTCAACCATTGTAGAACACTGTCTTTCTATTAAATGAGTCATATGACTTTTAACAGGATCTTTCTTGTTAACTGGTTTGCTGTTCAACCGTTGTAGAACACCGTCGTCCTATTAAATGAGTCATATGACCTTTAACAGGATCTTTCTTGTTAATTGGTTTGCTGGTCAACCGTTGTAGAACACTGTCTTTCTATTAAATGAGTCATATGACTATTAACAGGATCTTTCTTGTTAACTGGTTTGCTGTTCAACCGTTGTAGAACACTGTCTTTCTATTAAATGAGTCATGTGACTTTTAACACGATCTTGATTGTTAACTGGTTTGCTGTTCAACCGTTGTAGAACACCGTCGTCCTATTAAATGAGTCATATGACCTTTAACAGGATCTTTCTTGTTAATTGGTTTGCTGTTCAACCGTTGTAGAACACTGTCTTTCTATTAAATGAGTCATGTGACTTTTAACACGATCTTGATTGTTAACTGGTTTGCTGTTCAACCGTTGTAGAACACTGTCTTTCTATTAAATGAGTCATATGACTATTAACAGGATCTTTCTTGTTAACTGGTTTGCTGTTCAACCATTGTAGAACACTGTCTTTCTATTAAATGAGTCATATGACTTTTAACAGGATCTTTCTTGTTAACTGGTTTGCTGTTCAACCGTTGTAGAACACCGTCGTCCTATTAAATGAGTCATATGACCTTTAACAGGATCTTTCTTGTTAATTGGTTTGCTGTTCAACCGTTGTAGAACACTGTCTTTCTATTAAATGAGTCATGTGACTTTTAACACGATCTTGATTGTTAACTGGTTTGCTGTTCAACCGTTGTAGAACACTGTCTTTCTATTAAATGAGTCATGTGACTTTTAACACGATCTTGATTGTTAACTAGTTTGCTGTTCAACCGTTGTAGAACACTGTCTTTCTATTAAATGAGTCATATGACTACTAACAGGATCTTTCTTGTTAACTGGTTTGCTGTTCAACCGTTGTAGAACACTGTCTTTCGATTAAATGAGTCATGTGACTTTTAACAGGATCTTTCTTGTTAACTGGTCTGCTGTTCAACCATTGTAGAACCCTGTCTTTCTATTAAATGAGTCATGTGACTATTAACAGGATCTTGATTGCTAACTGGTTTGCTGTTCAACCGTTGTAGAACACTCTCTTTCTATTAAATGAATCATGTAACTTTTAACAGGATCTTTCTTGTTAACTGGTTTGCTGTTCAACCATTGTAGAACACTGTCTTTCTATTAAATGAGTCATATGACTTTTAACAGGATCTTTCTTGTTAACTGGTTTGCTGTTCAACCATTGTAGAACACTGTCTTTGTATTAAATGAGTCATGTGACTTTTAACAGGATCTTGATTGTTAACTGGTTTGCTGTTCAACCGTTGTAGAACACTGTCTTTCTAGTAAATGAGTCATATGACTATTAACAGGATCTTTCTTGTTAACTGGTTTGCTGTTTGACCGTTGTAGACCACTGTCTTTCTATTAAATGGGTCATATGACTTTTAACAGGATCTTTCTTGTTAACTGGTTTGCTGTTCAACCATTGTAGAACACTATCTTTCTATTAAATGAGTAATATGACTTTTAACAGGATCTTTCTTGTTAACTGGTTTGCTGTTCAACAGTTGTAGAACACTGTCTTTCTATTAAATGAGTCATGTGACTATTAACAGGATCTTTCTTGTTAACTGGTTTGCTGTTCAACCGTTGTAGAACACTGTCTTTCTATTAAATGAGTCATATGACTTTTAACAGGATCTTTCTTGTTAACTGGTTTGCTGTTCAGCCGTTGTAGAAAACTGTCTTTCTATTAAATGAGTCATATGACTATTAACAGGATCTTTCCTGTTAACTGGTTTGCTGTTCAACCGTTGTAGAACACTGTCTTTCTATTAAATGAGCCATATGACCTTTAACAGGATCTTTCTTGTTAACTGGTTTGCTGTTCAACCGTTGTAGAACACTGTCTTTCTATTAAATGAGTCATATGACTATTAACAGGATCTTTCTTGTTAACTGGTTTGCTGTTCAACCGTTGTAGTACACTGTCTTTCTATTAAATGAGTCATGTGACTATTAACAGGATATTTCTTGTTAACTGGTTTGCTGTTCAACCGTTGTAGAACACTGTCTTTCTATTAAATGAGTCATGTGACTTTTAACAGGATCTTGATTGTTAACTGGTTTGCTGTTCAACCGTTGTAGACCACTGTCTTTCTATTAAATGAGTCTTATGACTATTAACAGGATCTTTCTTGTTAACTGGTTTGCTGTTCAACCGTTGTAGAACACTGTCTTTCTATTAAATGAGTCATATGACTTTTAACAGGATCTTTCTTGTAAACTGGTTTGCTGTTCAACCATTGTAGAACACTGTCTTTCTATTAAATGAGTCATATGACTTTTAACAGGATCTTTCTTGTTAACTGGTTTGCTGTTCAACCGTTGTAGAACACCGTCGTCCTATTAAATGAGTCATATGACCTTTAACAGGATCTTTCTTGTTAATTGGTTTGCTGGTCAACCGTTGTAGAACACTGTCTTTCTATTAAATGAGTCATATGACTATTAACAGGATCTTTCTTGTTAACTGGTTTGCTGTTCAACCGTTGTAGAACACTGTCTTTCTATTAAATGAGTCATGTGACTTTTAACACGATCTTGATTGTTAACTAGTTTGCTGTTCCACCGTTTTAGAAGACTGTCTTTCTATTAAATGAGTCATATGACTACTAACAGGATCTTTCTTGTTAACTGGTTTGCTGTTCAACCGTTGTAGAACACTGTCTTTCGATTAAATGAGTCATGTGACTTTTAACAGGATCTTTCTTGTTAACTGGTCTGCTGTTCAACCATTGTAGAACCCTGTCTTTCTATTAAATGAGTCATGTGACTATTAACAGGATCTTGATTGCTAACTGGTTTGCTGTTCAACCGTTGTAGAACACTCTCTTTCTATTAAATGAATCATGTAACTTTTAACAGGATCTTTCTTGTTAACTGGTTTGCTGTTCAACCATTGTAGAACACTGTCTTTCTATTAAATGAGTCATATGACTTTTAACAGGATCTTTCTTGTTAACTGGTTTGCTGTTCAACCATTGTAGAACACTGTCTTTGTATTAAATGAGTCATGTGACTTTTAACAGGATCTTGATTGTTAACTGGTTTGCTGTTCAACCGTTGTAGAACACTGTCTTTCTAGTAAATGAGTCATATGACTATTAACAGGATCTTTCTTGTTAACTGGTTTGCTGTTTGACCGTTGTAGACCACTGTCTTTCTATTAAATGGGTCATATGACTTTTAACAGGATCTTTCTTGTTAACTGGTTTGCTGTTCAACCATTGTAGAACACTATCTTTCTATTAAATGAGTAATATGACTTTTAACAGGATCTTTCTTGTTAACTGGTTTGCTGTTCAACAGTTGTAGAACACTGTCTTTCTATTAAATGAGTCATGTGACTATTAACAGGATCTTTCTTGTTAACTGGTTTGCTGTTCAACCGTTGTAGAACACTGTCTTTCTATTAAATGAGTCATATGACTTTTAACAGGATCTTTCTTGTTAACTGGTTTGCTGTTCAGCCGTTGTAGAAAACTGTCTTTCTATTAAATGAGTCATATGACTATTAACAGGATCTTTCCTGTTAACTGGTTTGCTGTTCAACCGTTGTAGAACACTGTCTTTCTATTAAATGAGTCATATGACCTTTAACAGGATCTTTCTTGTTAACTGGTTTGCTGTTCAACCGTTGTAGAACACTGTCTTTCTATTAAATGAGTCATATGACTATTAACAGGATCTTTCTTGTTAACTGGTTTGCTGTTCAACCGTTGTAGTACACTGTCTTTCTATTAAATGAGTCATGTGACTATTAACAGGATATTTCTTGTTAACTGGTTTGCTGTTCAACCGTTGTAGAACACTGTCTTTCTATTAAATGAGTCATGTGACTTTTAACAGGATCTTGATTGTTAACTGGTTTGCTGTTCAACCGTTGTAGACCACTGTCTTTCTATTAAATGAGTCATATGACTACTAACAGGATCTTTCTTGTTAACTGGTTTGCTGTTCAACCGTTGTAGAACACTGCCTTTCGATTAAATGAGTCATGTGACTTTTAACAGGATCTTTCTTGTTAACTGGTTTGCTGTTCAGCCGTTGTAGAAAACTGTCTTTCTATTAAATGAGTCATGTGACTATTAACAGGATCTTTCCTGTTAACTGGTTTGCTGTTCAACCGTTGTAGAACACTGTCTTTCTATTAAATGAGCCATATGACCTTTAACAGGATCTTTCTTGTTAACTGGTTTGCTGTTCAACCGTTGTAGAACACTGTCTTTCTATTAAATGAGTCATATGACTATTAACAGGATCTTTCTTGTTAACTGGTTTGCTGTTCAACCGTTGTAGTACACTGTCTTTCTATTAAATGAGTCATGTGACTATTAACAGGATATTTCTTGTTAACTGGTTTGCTGTTCAACCGTTGTAGAACACTGTCTTTCTATTAAATGAGTCATGTGACTTTTAACAGGATCTTGATTGTTAACTGGTTTGCTGTTCAACCGTTGTAGACCACTCTCTTTCTATTAAATGAGTCATATGACTTTTAACAGGATCTTTCTTGTTAACTGGTTTGCTGTTCAACCGTTGTAGAACACTGTCTTTCTATTAAATGAGTCATATGACTTTTAACAGGATCTTTCTTGTTAACTGGTTTGCTGTTCAACCGTTGTAGAACATTGTCTTTCTACTAAATGAGTAATATGACTTTTAACAGGATCATTCTTGTTAACTGGTTTGCTGTTCAACAGTTGTAGAACACTGTCTTTCTATTAAATGAGTCATGTGACTATTAACAGGATCTTTCTTGTTAACTGGTTTGCTGTTCAACCGTTGTAGAACACTGTCTGTCTATTAAATGAGTCATATGACCTTTAACAGGATCTTTCTTGTTAACTCATTTGCTGTTTAACCGTTGTAGAACACTGTCTTTCTATTAAATGAGTCATATGACTTTTAACAGGATCTTTCTTGTTAACTGGTTTGCTGTTCAACCATTGTAGAACACTGTCTTTCTACTAAATGAGTCATATGACTTTTAACAGGATCTTTCTTGTTAACTGGTTTGCTGTTCAACCGTTGTAGAACACTGTCTTTCTATTAAATGAGTCATATGACTTTTAACAGGATCTTTCTTGTTAACTGGTTTGCTGTTCAACCATTGTAGAACACTGTCTTTCTACTAAATGAGTCATATGACTTTTAACAGGATCTTGATTGTTAACTGGTTTGCTGTTCAACCGTTGTAGAACACTGTCTTTCTATTAAATGAGTCATATGACTACTAACAGGATCTTTCTTGTTAACTGGTTTGCTGTTCAACCGTTGTAGAACACTGTCTTTCGATTAAATGAGTCATGTGACTTTTAACAGGATCTTTCTTGTTAACTGGTTTGCTGTTCAACCATTGTAGAACACTGTCTTTCTATTAAATGAGTCATGTGACTATTAACAGGATCTTGATTGTTAACCGGTTTGCTGTTCAACCGTTGTAGAACACTGTCTTTCTATTAAATGAGTCATATGACTACTAACAGGATCTTTCTTGTTAATTGGTTTGCTGTTCAACCGTTGTAGAACACTGTCTTTCGATTAAATGAGTCATGTGACTTTTAACAGGATCTTTCTTGTTAACTGGTTTGCTGTTCAACCATTGTAGAACACTGTCTTTCTATTAAATGAGTCATGTGACCTGTAACAGGATCTTTCTTGTTAATAGGTTTGCTGGTCAACCGTTGTAGAACACTGTCTTTCTATTAAATGAGTCATATGACTATTAACAGGATCTTTCTTGTTAACAGGTTTGCTGTTCAACCGTTGTAGAACACTGTCTTTCTATTAAATGAGTCATGTGACTTTTAACAGGATCTTTCTTGTTAACTGGTTTGCTGTTCAACCATTGTAGAACACTGTCTTTCTATTAAATGAGTCATGTGACCTGTAACAGGATCTTTCTTGTTAATAGGTTTGCTGGTCAACCGTTGTAGAACACTGTCTTTCTATTAAATGAGTCATATGACTATTAACAGGATCTTTCTTGTTAACAGGTTTGCTGTTCAACCGTTGTAGAACACTGTCTTTCTATTAAATGAGTCATATGACTTTTAACAGGATCTTTCTTGTTAACTGGTTTGCTGTTCAACCGTTGTAGAACACTGTCTTTCTATTAAATGAGTCATGTGACTATTAACAGGATCTTGATTGTTAACTGGTTTGCTGTTCAACCGTTGTAGAACACTGTCTTTCTATTAAATGAGTCATATGACTATTAACATGATCTTTCTTGTTAACTGGTTTGCTGTTCATCCGTTGTAGAACACTGTCTTTCTATTAAATGAGTCATGTGACTTTTAACAGGATCTTTCTTGTTAACTGGTTTGCTGTTCAACCATTGTAGAACACTGTCTTTCTATTAAATGAGTCATATGACTTTTAACAGGATCTTTCTTGTTAACTGGTTTGCTGTTCAACCGTTGTAGAATACTGTCTTTCTATTAAATGAGTCATGTGACTATTAACAGGATCTTTCTTGTTAACTGGTTTGCTCTTCAACCGTTGTAGAACACTGTCTTTCTATTAATTGAGTCATGTGACTATTAACAGGATCTTTCTTGTTAACTGGTTTGCTGTTCAACCGTTGTAGAACAATGTCTTTCTATTAAATGAGTCATATGACTATTAACAGGATCTTTCTTGTTAACTGGTTTGCTGTTCAACGTTGTAGAACACTGTCTTTCTATTAAATAAGTCATGCGACTTTTAACAGGATCTTTCTTGTTAACTGGTTTGCTGTTCAACCGTTGTAGAACACTGTCTTTCTAGTAAATGAGTCATATGACTATTAACAGGATCTTTCTTGTTAACTGGTTTGCTGTTCAACCGTTGTAGAACACTGTCTTTCTATTAAATGAGTCATATGACTTTTCACAGGATCTTTCTTGTTAACTGGTTTGCTGTTCAACCGTTGTAGAACACCGTCGTCCTATTAAATGAGTCATATGACCTGTAACAGGATCTTTCTTGTTAATTGGTTTGCTGGTCAACCGTTGTAGAACACTGTCTTTCTATTAAATGAGTCATATGACTATTAACAGGATCTTTCTTGTTAACTGGTTTGCTGTTCAACCGTTGTAGAACACTGTCTTTCTATTAAATGAGTCATGTGACTTTTAACAGGATCTTGATTGTTAACTGGTTTGCTGTTCAACCGTTGTAGAACACTGTCTTTCTATTAAATGAGTCATATGACTACTAACAGGATCTTTCTTGTTAACTGGTTTGCTGTTCAACCGTTGTAGAACACTGTCTTTCGATTAAATGAGTCATGTGAATATTAACAGGATCTTGATTGTTAACTGGTTTGCTGTTCATCGTTGTAGAACACTGTCTTTCTATTAAATGAGTCATGTGACTTTCAACAGGATCTTTCTTGTTAACTGGTTTGCTGTTCAACCATTGTAGAACACTGTCTTTCTATTAAATGAGTCATGTGACTATTAACAGGATCTTTCTTGTTAACTGGTTTGCTCTTCAACCGTTGTAGAAAACTGTCTTTCTATTAAATGAGTCATGTGACTATTAACAGGATCTTTCTTGTTTACTGGTTTGCTGTTCAACCGTTGTAGAACACTGTCTTTCTATTAAATGAGTCATATGACTATTAACAGGATCTTTCTTGTTAACTGGTTTGCTGTTCAACCATTGTAGAACACTCTCTTTCTATTAAATGAGTCATATGTCCTTTAACAGAATCTTTCTTGTTAACTGGTTTGCTGTTCAACCGTTGTAGAACACTGTCTTTCTATTAAATGAGTCATATGACTATTAACAGGATCTTTCTTGTTAACTGGTTTGCTGTTCAACCGTTGTAGAACACTGTCTTTCTATTAAATGAGTCATGTGACTTTTAACAGGATCTTTCTTGTTAACTGGTTTGCTGTTCAACCATTGTAGAACACTGTCTTTCTATTAAATGAGTCATATGACTTTCAACAGGATCTTTCTTGTTAGCTGGTTTGCTGTTCAACCATTGTAGAACACTGTCTTTCTATTAAATGAGTCATATGACTTTCAACAGGATCTTGATTGTTAACTGGTTTGCTGTTCAACCGTTGTAGAACACTGTCTTTGTATTAAATGAGTCATGTGACTTTTAACAGGATCTTGATTGTTAACTGGTTTGCTGTTCAACCGTTGTAGAACACTGTCTTTCTATTAAATAAGTCATGTGACTTTTAACAGGATCTTTCTTGTTAACTGGTTTGCTGTTCAACCGTTGTAGAACACTGTCTTTCTAGTAAATGAGTCATATGACTATTAACAGGATCTTTCTTGTTAACTGGTTTGCTGTTCAACCGTTGTAGAACACTGTCTTTCTAGTAAATGAGTCATATGACTATTAACAGGATCTTTCTTGTTAACTGATTTGCTGTTCAACCATTGTAGAATACTGTCTTTCTAGTAAATGAGTAATATGACTTTTAACAGGATCTTTATTGTTAACTGGTTTGCTGTTCAACCATTGTAGAACACTGTCTTTCTATTAAATGAGTAATATGACTATTAACAGGATCTTTCTTGTTAACTCATTTGCTGTTTAACCATTGTAGAACACTGTCTTTCTATTAAATGAGTCATGTGACTTTTAACAGGATCATTCTTGTTAACTGGTTTGCTGTTCAACCGTTGTAGAACACTGTCTTTCTATTAAATGAGTCATGTGACTTTTAACAGGATCTTGATTGTTAAATGGTTTGCTGTTCAACCGTTGTAGAACACTGTCTTTCTATTAAATGAATCATGTGACTTTTAACAGGATCTTGATTGTTAACTGGTTTGCTGTTCAACCATTGTAGAACACTGTCTTTCTATTAAATGAGTCATATGACCTTTAACAGGATCTTTCTTGTTAACTCATTTGCTGTTTAACCATTGTAGAACACTGTCTTTCTATTAAATGAGTCATATGACTATTAACAGGATCTTGATTGTTAACTGGTTTGCTGTTCAACCGTTGTAGAACACTGTCTTTCTATTAAATGAGTCATATGACCTTTAACAGGATCTTTCTTGTTAACTCATTTGCTGTTTAACCATTGTAGAACACTGTCTTTCTATTAAATGAGTCATATGACTTTTAACAGGATCTTTCTTGTTAACTGGTTTGCTGTTCAACCGTTGTAGAACACTGTCTTTCTATTAAATGAGTCATGTGACTTTTAACAGGATCTTGATTGTTAACTGGTTTGCTGTTCAACCGTTGTAGAACACTGTCTTTCTATTAAATGAGTCATGTGACTTTTAACAGGATCTTTCTTGTTAACTGGTTTGCTGTTCAACCGTTGTAGAACACTGTCTTTCTATTAAATGAGTCATGTGACTTTTAACAGGATCTTGATTGTTAACTGGTTTGCTGTTCAACCATTGTAGAACACTGTCTTTCTATTAAATGAGTCATGTGACTTTTAACAGGATCTTGATTGTTAACTGGTTTGCTGTTCAACCGTTGTAGTAGACTGTCTTTCTATTAAATGAGTCATGTGACTATTAACAGGATCTTTCTTGTTAACTGGTTTGCTGTTCAACCGTTGTAGAACACTGTCTTTCTATTAAATGAGTCATATGACCTTTAACAGGATCTTTCTTGTTAACTCATTTGCTGTTTAACCATTGTAGAACACTGTCTTTCTATTAAATGAGTCATATGACTTTTAACAGGATCTTTCTTGTTAACTGGTTTGCTGTTCAACCGTTGTAGAACACTGTCTTTCTATTAAATGAGTCATGTGACTTTTAACAGGATCTTGATTGTTAACTGGTTTGCTGTTCAACCGTTGTAGAACACTGTCTTTCTATTAAATGAGTCATGTGACTTTTAACAGGATCTTGATTGTTAACTGGTTTGCTGTTCAACCGTTGTAGAACACTGTCTTTCTATTAAATGAGTCATGTGACTTTTAACAGGATCTTGATTGTTAACTGGTTTGCTGTTCAACCGTTGTAGAACACTGTCTTTCTATTAAATGAGTCATGTGACTTTTAACAGGATCTTGATTGTTAACTGGTTTGCTGTTCAACCATTGTAGAACACTGTCTTTCTATTAAATGAGTCATATGACTTTTAACAGGATCTTGATTGTTAACTGGTTTGCTGTTCAACCTTTGTAGAACACCGTCGTCCTATTAAATGAGTCATATGACTACTAACAGGATCTTTCTTGTTAACTGGTTTCCTCTTCAACCGTTGTAGAAAACTGTCTTTCTATTAAATGAGTCATGTGACTATTAACAAGATCTTTCTTGTTAACTGGTTTGCTGTTCAACCGTTGTAGAACACTGTCTTTCTATTAAATGAGTCATATGACTATTAACAGGATCTTTCTTGTTAACTGGTTTGCTGTTCAACCGGTGTAGAACACTGTCTTTCTATTAAATGAGTCATATGACCTTTAACAGGATCTTTCTTGTTAACTCATTTGCTGTTTAACCGTTGTAGAACACTGTCTTTCTATTAAATGAGTCATATGACTTTTAACAGGATCTTTCTTGTTAACTGGTTTGCTGTTCAACCATTGTAGAACACTGTCTTTCTATTAAATGAGTCATGTGACTTTTAACAGGATCTTTCTTGTTAACTGGTTTGCTGTTCAACCATTGTAGAACACTGTCTTTCTATTAAATGAGTCATGTGACTATTAACAGGATCTTGATTGTTAACTGGTTTGCTGTTCAACCATTGTAGAACACTGTCTTTCTATTAAATGAGTCATGTGACTATTAACAGGATCATTCTTGTTAACTGGTTTGCTGTTCAACAGTTGTAGAACACTGTCTTTCTATTAAATGAGTCATATGACTATTAACAGGATCTTTCTAGTTAACTGGTTTGCTGTTCATCCGTTGTAGAACACTGTCTTTCTATTAAATGAGTCATGTGACTTTTAACAGGATCTTTCTTGTTAACTGGTTTGCTGTTCAACCATTGTAGAACACTGTCTTTCTATTAAATGAGTCATATGACCTTTAACAGGATCTTTCTTGTTAACTCATTTGCTGTTTAACCATTGTAGAACACTGTCTTTCTATTAAATGAGTCATATGACTATTAACAGGATCTTGATTGTTAACTGGTTTGCTGTTCAACCGTTGTAGAACACTGTCTTTCTATTAAATGAGTCATATGACCTTTAACAGGATCTTTCTTGTTAACTCATTTGCTGTTTAACCATTGTAGAACACTGTCTTTCTATTAAATGAGTCATATGACTTTTAACAGGATCTTTCTTGTTAACTGGTTTGCTGTTCAACCGTTGTAGAACACTGTCTTTCTATTAAATGAGTCATGTGACTTTTAACAGGATCTTGATTGTTAACTGGTTTGCTGTTCAACCGTTGTAGAACACTGTCTTTCTATTAAATGAGTCATGTGACTTTTAACAGGATCTTTCTTGTTAACTGGTTTGCTGTTCAACCGTTGTAGAACACTGTCTTTCTATTAAATGAGTCATGTGACTTTTAACAGGATCTTGATTGTTAACTGGTTTGCTGTTCAACCATTGTAGAACACTGTCTTTCTATTAAATGAGTCATGTGACTTTTAACAGGATCTTGATTGTTAACTGGTTTGCTGTTCAACCGTTGTAGTAGACTGTCTTTCTATTAAATGAGTCATGTGACTATTAACAGGATCTTTCTTGTTAACTGGTTTGCTGTTCAACCGTTGTAGAACACTGTCTTTCTATTAAATGAGTCATATGACCTTTAACAGGATCTTTCTTGTTAACTCATTTGCTGTTTAACCATTGTAGAACACTGTCTTTCTATTAAATGAGTCATATGACTTTTAACAGGATCTTTCTTGTTAACTGGTTTGCTGTTCAACCGTTGTAGAACACTGTCTTTCTATTAAATGAGTCATGTGACTTTTAACAGGATCTTGATTGTTAACTGGTTTGCTGTTCAACCGTTGTAGAACACTGTCTTTCTATTAAATGAGTCATGTGACTTTTAACAGGATCTTGATTGTTAACTGGTTTGCTGTTCAACCGTTGTAGAACACTGTCTTTCTATTAAATGAGTCATGTGACTTTTAACAGGATCTTGATTGTTAACTGGTTTGCTGTTCAACCGTTGTAGAACACTGTCTTTCTATTAAATGAGTCATGTGACTTTTAACAGGATCTTGATTGTTAACTGGTTTGCTGTTCAACCATTGTAGAACACTGTCTTTCTATTAAATGAGTCATATGACTTTTAACAGGATCTTGATTGTTAACTGGTTTGCTGTTCAACCTTTGTAGAACACCGTCGTCCTATTAAATGAGTCATATGACTACTAACAGGATCTTTCTTGTTAACTGGTTTCCTCTTCAACCGTTGTAGAAAACTGTCTTTCTATTAAATGAGTCATGTGACTATTAACAAGATCTTTCTTGTTAACTGGTTTGCTGTTCAACCGTTGTAGAACACTGTCTTTCTATTAAATGAGTCATATGACTATTAACAGGATCTTTCTTGTTAACTGGTTTGCTGTTCAACCGGTGTAGAACACTGTCTTTCTATTAAATGAGTCATATGACCTTTAACAGGATCTTTCTTGTTAACTCATTTGCTGTTTAACCGTTGTAGAACACTGTCTTTCTATTAAATGAGTCATATGACTTTTAACAGGATCTTTCTTGTTAACTGGTTTGCTGTTCAACCATTGTAGAACACTGTCTTTCTATTAAATGAGTCATGTGACTTTTAACAGGATCTTTCTTGTTAACTGGTTTGCTGTTCAACCATTGTAGAACACTGTCTTTCTATTAAATGAGTCATGTGACTATTAACAGGATCTTGATTGTTAACTGGTTTGCTGTTCAACCATTGTAGAACACTGTCTTTCTATTAAATGAGTCATGTGACTATTAACAGGATCATTCTTGTTAACTGGTTTGCTGTTCAACAGTTGTAGAACACTGTCTTTCTATTAAATGAGTCATATGACTATTAACAGGATCTTTCTAGTTAACTGGTTTGCTGTTCATCCGTTGTAGAACACTGTCTTTCTATTAAATGAGTCATGTGACTTTTAACAGGATCTTTCTTGTTAACTGGTTTGCTGTTCAACCATTGTAGAACACTGTCTTTCTACTAAATGAGTCATATGACTTTTAACAGGATCTTTCTTGTTAACTGGTTTGCTGTTCAACCGTTGTAGAATACTGTCTTTCTATTAAATGAGTCATGTGACTATTAACAGGATCTTTCTTGTTAACTGGTTTGCTCTTCAACCGTTGTAGAAAACTGTCTTTCTATTAAATGAGTCATATGACCTTTAACAGGATCTTTCTTGTTAACTGGTTTGCTGTTCAACCGTTGTAGAACACTGTCTTTCTATTAAATGAGTCATATAACTATTAACAGGATCTTTCTTGTTAAATGGTTTGCTGTTCAACCGTTGTAGAACACTGTCATTCTATTAAATGAGTCATATGACTTTTTACAGGATCTTTCTTGTTAACTGGTTTGCTGTTCAACCGTTGTAGAACACTGTCTTTCTATTAAATGAGTCATGTGACTATTAACAGGATCTTTCCTGTTAACTGGTTTGCTGTTTAACCGTTGTAGAACACTGTCTTTCTATTAAATGACCCATATGACCTTTAACAGGATCTTTCTTGTTAACTGGTTTGCTGTTCAACCGTTGTAGAACACTGTCTTTCTATTAAATGAGTCATATGACTATTAACAGCATCTTTCTTGTTAACTGGTTTGCCTTTAAACCGTTGTAGTACACTGTCTTTCTATTAAATGAGTCATGTGACTATTAACAGGATCTTTCTTGTTAACTGGGTTGCTGTTCAACCGTTGTAGAACACTGTCTTTCTATTAAATGAGTCATATGACCTTTAACAGGATCTTTCTTGTAAACTGATTTGCTGTTTAACCATTGTAGAACACTGTCTTTCTATTAAATGAGTCATATGACTTTTAACAGGATCTTTCTTGTTAACTGGTTTGCTGTTCAACCATTGTAGAACACTGTCTTTGTATTAAATGAGTCATGTGACTTTTAACAGGATCTTGATTGTTAACTGGTTTGCTGTTCAACGTTGTAGAACACTGTCTTTCTATTAAATGAGTCATGTGACTTTTAACAGGATCTTTCTTGTTAACTGGTTTGCTGTTCAACCGTTGTAGAACACTGTCTTTCTAGTAAATGAGTCATATGACTATTAACAGGATCTTTCTTGTTAACTGGTTTGCTGTTTAACCGTTGTAGACCACTGTCTTTCTATTAAATGAGTCATATGACTTTTAACAGGATCTTTCTTGTTAACTGGTTTGCTGTTCAACCGTTGTAGAACACTGTCTTTCTATTAAATGAGTCATATAACTATTAACAGGATCTTTCTTGTTAAATGGTTTGCTGTTCAACCGTTGTAGAACACTGTCATTCTATTAAATGAGTCATATGACTTTTTACAGGATCTTTCTTGTTAACTGGTTTGCTGTTCAACCGTTGTAGAACACTGTCTTTCTATTAAATGAGTCATGTGACTATTAACAGGATCTTTCCTGTTAACTGGTTTGCTGTTTAACCGTTGTAGAACACTGTCTTTCTATTAAATGACCCATATGACCTTTAACAGGATCTTTCTTGTTAACTGGTTTGCTGTTCAACCGTTGTAGAACACTGTCTTTCTATTAAATGAGTCATATGACTATTAACAGCATCTTTCTTGTTAACTGGTTTGCCTTTAAACCGTTGTAGTACACTGTCTTTCTATTAAATGAGTCATGTGACTATTAACATGATCTTTCTTGTTAACTGGGTTGCTGTTCAACCGTTGTAGAACACTGTCTTTCTATTAAATGAGTCATATGACCTTTAACAGGATCTTTCTTGTAAACTGATTTGCTGTTTAACCATTGTAGAACACTGTCTTTCTATTAAATGAGTCATATGACTTTTAACAGGATCTTTCTTGTTAACTGGTTTGCTGTTCAACCATTGTAGAACACTGTCTTTGTATTAAATGAGTCATGTGACTTTTAACAGGATCTTGATTGTTAACTGGTTTGCTGTTCAACGTTGTAGAACACTGTCTTTCTATTAAATGAGTCATGTGACTTTTAACAGGATCTTTCTTGTTAACTGGTTTGCTGTTCAACCGTTGTAGAACACTGTCTTTCTAGTAAATGAGTCATATGACTATTAACAGGATCTTTCTTGTTAACTGGTTTGCTGTTTAACCGTTGTAGACCACTGTCTTTCTATTAAATGAGTCATATGACTTTTAACAGGATCTTTCTTGTTAACTGGTTTGCTGGTCAACCGTTGTAGAACACTGTCTTTCTAGTAAATGAGTCATATGACTATTAACAGGATCTTTCTTGTTAACTGGTTTGCTGTTTAACCGTTGTAGACCACTGTCTTTCTATTAAATGAGTCATATGACTATTAACAGGATCTTTCTTGTTAACTGATGTGCTGTTCAACCGTTGTAGAACACTGTCTTTCTATTAAATGAGTCATGTGACTTTTAACAGGATCTTGATTGTTAAATGGTTTGCTGTTCAACCGTTGTAGAACACTGTCTCTCTATTAAATGAATCATGTGACTTTTAACAGGATCTTGATTGCTAACTGGTTTGCTGTTCAACCATTGTAGAACACTGTCTTTCTATTAAATGAGTAATATGACTTTTAACAGGATCGTTCTTGTTAACTGGTTTGCTGTTCAACCATTGTAGAACACTGTCTTTCTACTAAATGAGTCATATGACTTTTAACAGGATCTTTCTTGTTAACTGGTTTGCTGTTCAACCGTTGTAGAATACTGTCTTTCTATTAAATGAGTCATGTGACTATTAACAGGATCTTTCTTGTTAACTGGTTTGCCTTTAAACCGTTGTAGTACACTGTCTTTCTATTAAATGAGTCATATGACCTTTAACAGGATCTTTCTTGTTAACTGGTTTGCTGTTCAACCATTGTAGAACACCGTCGTCCTATTAAATGAGTCATATGACCTGTAACAGGATCTTTCTTGTTAATTGGTTTGCTGGTCAACCATTGTAGAACACTGTCTTTCTATTAAATGAGTCATATGACTTTTAACAGGATCTTTCTTGTTAACTGGTTTGCTGTTCAACCGTTGTAGAACACTGTCTTTCTATTAAATGAGTCATGTGACTTTTAACAGGATCTTTCTTGTTAACTGGTTTGCTGTTCAACCGTTGTAGAACACTGTCTTTCTATTAAATGAGTCATATGACCACTAACAGGATCTTTCTTGTTAACTGGTTTCCTGTTCAACCGTTGTAGAACACTGTCTTTCGATTAAATCAGTCATGTGACTTTTAACAGGATCTTTCTTGTTAACTGGTTTGCTGTTCAACCATTGTAGAACACCGTCTTTCTATTAAATGAGTCATGTGACTATTAACAGGATCTTGATTGTTAACTGGTTTGCTGTTCAACCGTTGTAGAACACTGTCTTTCTATTAAATGAGTCATATGACTATTAACAGGATCTTTCTTGTTAACTGCTTTACTGTTCATCCGTTGTAGAACACTGTCTTTCTATTAAATGAGTCATGTGACTTTTAACAGGATCTTTCTTGCTAACTGGTTTGCTGTTCAACCATTGTAGAACACTTTCTTTCTATTAAATGAGTCATATGACTTTTAACAGGATCTTTCTTCTTAACTGGTTTGCTGTTCAAACGTTGTAGAATACTGTCTTTCTATTAAATGAGTCATGTGACTATTAACAGGATCTTTCTTGTTAACTGGTTTCCTCTTCAACCGTTGTAGAAAACTGTCTTTCTATTAAATGAGTCATGTGACTATTAACAGGATCTTTCTTGTTAACTGGTTTGCTGTTCAACCGTTGTAGAACACTGTCTTTCTATTAAATGAGTCATATGACTATTAACAGGATCTTTCTTGTAAACTGGTTTGCTGTTCAACCGTTGTAGAACACTGTCTGTCTATTAAATGAGTCATATGACCTTTAACAGGATCTTTCTTGTTAACTGGTTTGCTCTTCAACCATTGTAGAACACTGTCTTTCTATTAAATGAGTCATATGACTATTAACAGGATCTTTCTTGTAAACTGGTTTGCTGTTCAACCGTTGTAGAACACTGTCTTTCTATTAAATGAGTCATATGACTTTTAACAGGATCTTTCTTGTTAACTGGTTTGCTCTTCAACCATTGTAGAACACTGTCTTTCTATTAAATGAGTCATATGACTTTTAACAGGATCTTTCTTGTTAACTGGTTTGCTGTTCAACCGTTGTAGAACACCGTCGTCCTATTAAATGAGTCATATGACCTGTAACAGGATCTTTCTTGTTAATTGGTTTGCTGGTCAACCGTTGTAGAACACTGTCTTTCTATTAAATGAGTCATATGACTATTAACAGGATCTTTCTTGTTAACTGGTTTGCTGTTCAACCGTTGTAGAACACTGTCTTTCTATTAAATGAGTCATATGACTTTAAACAGGATATTGATTGTTAACTGGTTTGCTGTTCAACCGTTGTAGAACACTGTCTTTCTATTAAATGAGTCATGTGACTTTTAACAGGATCTTGATTGTTAACTGGTTTGCTGTTCAACCGTTGTAGAACACTGTCTTTCTATTAAATGAGTCATATGACTACTAACAGGATCTTTCTTGTTAACTGGTTTCCTGTTCAACCGTTGTAGAACACTGTCTTTCTATTAAATGAGTCATGTGACTTTTAACAGGATCTTGATTGTTAACTGGTTTGCTGTTCAACCGTTGTAGAACACTGTCTTTCTATTAAATGAGTCATATGACTACTAACAGGATCTTTCTTGTTAACTGGTTTCCTGTTCAACCGTTGTAGAACACTGTCTTTCTATTAAATGAGTCATATGACTATTAACAGGATCTTTCTTGTTAATTGGTTTGCTGGTCAACCGTTGTAGAACACTGTCTTTCTATTAAATGAGTCATATGACTATTAACAGGATCTTTCTTGTTAACTGCTTTACTGTTCATCCGTTGTAGAACACTGTCTTTCTATTAAATGAGTCATGTGACTTTTAACAGGATCTTTCTTGTTAACTGGTTTGCTGTTCAACCATTGTAGAACACTGTCTTTCTATTAAATGAGTCATATGACTTTTAACAGGATCTTTCTTCTTAACTGGTTTGCTGTTCAAACGTTGTAGAATACTGTCTTTCTATTAAATGAGTCATGTGACTATTAACAGGATCTTTCTTGTTAACTGGTTTCCTCTTCAACCGTTGTAGAAAACTGTCTTTCTATTAAATGATTCATGTGACTATTAACAGGATCTTTCTTGTTAACTGGTTTGCTCTTCAACCATTGTAGAACACTGTCTTTCTATTAAATGAGTCATATGACTTTTAACAGGATCTTTCTTGTTAACTGGTTTGCTGTTCAACCGTTGTAGAACACCGTCGTCCTATTAAATGAGTCATATGACCTGTAACAGGATCTTTCTTGTTAATTGGTTTGCTGGTCAACCGTTGTAGAACACTGTCTTTCTATTAAATGAGTCATATGACTATTAACAGGATCTTTCTTGTTAACTGGTTTGCTGTTCAACCTTTGTAGAACACTGTCTTTCTATTAAATGAGTCATATGACTTTTAACAGGATCTTGATTGTTAACTGGTTTGCTGTTCAACCGTTGTAGAACACTGTCTTTCTATTAGATGAGTCATATGACTACTAACAGGATCTTTCTTGTTAACTGGTTTGCTGTTCAACCGTTGTAGAACACTGTCTTTCTATTAGATGAGTCATGTGACTTTTAACAGGATCTTTCTTGTTAACTGGTTTGCTGTTCAACCATTGTAGAACACTGTCTTTCTATTAAATGAGTCATGTGACTATTAACAGGATCTTGATTGTTAACTGGTTTGCTGTTCAACCGTTGTAGAACACTTTCTTTCTATTAAATGAGTCATATGACTATTAACAGGATCTTTCTTGTTAACTGGTTTGCTGTTCATCCGTTGTAGAACACTGTCTTTGTATTAAATGAGTCATGTGACTTTTAACAGGATCTTTCTTGTTAACTGGTTTGCTGTTCAACCATTGTAGAACACTGTCTTTCTACTAAATGAGTCATATGACTTTTAACAGGATCTTTCTTGTTAACTGGTTTGCTGTTCAACCGTTGTAGAATACTGTCTTTCTATTAAATGAGTCATGTGACTATTAACAGGATCTTTCTTGTTAACTGGTTTGCTCTTCAACCGTTGTAGAAAACTGTCTTTCTATTAAATGAGTCATATGACTATTAACAGGATCTGTCTTGTTAACTGGTTTGCTGTTCAACCATTGTAGAACACTGTCTTTCTATTAAATGAGTCATATGACCTTTATCAGGATCTTTCTTGTAAACTGGTTTGCTGTTCAACCGTTGTAGAACACTGTCTTTCTATTAAATGAGTCATATAACTATTAACAGGATCTTTCTTGTTAACTGGTTTGCTGTTCAACCGTTGTAGAACACTGTCATTCTATTAAATGAGTCATATGACTTTTAACAGGATCTTTCTTGTTAACTGGTTTGCTGTTCAACCGTTGTAGAACACTGTCTTTCTATTAAATGAGTCATGTGACTATTAACAGGATCTTTCCTGTTAACTGGTTTGCTGTTTAACCGTTGTAGAACACTGTCTTTCTATTAAATGAGTCATGTGACTATTAAGAGGATCTTTCTTGTTAACTGGTTTGCTGTTCAACCGTTTTAGAACACTGTCTTTCTATTAAATGAGTCATATGACCTTTAACAGGATCTTTCTTGTTAACTGATTTGCTGTTTAACCATTGTAGAACACTGTCTTTCTATTAAATGAGTCATATGACTACTAACAGGATCTTTCTTGTTAATTGGTTTGCTGGTCAACCGTTGTAGAACACTGTCTTTCTATTAAATGAGTCATATGACTACTAACAGGATCTTTCTTGTTAACTGGTTTGCTGTTCAACCGTTGTAGAACACTGTCTTTCTATTAAATGAGTCATATGACTACTAACAGGATCTTTCTTGTTAACTGGTTTGCTGTTCAACCATTGTAGAACACTGTCTTTCTATTAAATGAGTCATGTGACTATTAACAGGATCTTGATTGTTAACTGGTTTGCTGTTCAACCGTTGTAGAACACTGTCTTTCTATTAAATGAGTCATATGACTATTAACAGGATCTTTCTTGTTAACTGGTTTGCTGTTCAACCTTTGTAGAACACTGTCTTTCCATTAAATGAGTCATGTGAATTTTAACAGGATCTTTCTTGTTAACTGGTTTGCTGTTCAACCATTGTAGAACACTGTCTTTGTATTAAATGAGTCATGTGACTTTTAACAGGATCTTGATTGTTAACTGGTTTGCTGTTCAACCGTTGTAGAACACTGTCTTTCTATTAAATGAGTCATGTGACTTTTAACAGGATCTTTCTTGTTAACTGGTTTGCAGTTCAACCGTTGTTGAACACTGTCTTTCTAGTAAATGAGTCATATGACTATTAACAGGATCTTTCTTGTTAACTGGTTTGCTGTTTAACCGTTGTAGACCACTGTCTTTCTATTAAATGAGTCATATGACTTTTAACAGGATCTTTCTTGTTAACTGATTTGTTGTTCAACCGTTGTAGAACACTGTCTTTCTATTAAATGAATCATGTGACTTTTAACAGGATCTTGATTGTTAACTGGTTTGCTGTTCAACCGTTGTAGAACACTGTCTTTCTATTAAATGAGTCATGTGACTATTAACAGGATCTTTCTTGTTAACTGATTTGTTGTTCAACCGTTGTAGAACACTGTCTTTCTATTAAATGAATCATGTGACTTTTAACAGGATCTTGATTGTTAACTGGTTTCCTGTTCAACCGTTGTAGAACACCGTCTTTCTATTAAATGAATAATATGACTTTTAACAGGATCGTTCTTATTAACTGGTTTGCTGTTCAACAGGTGTAGAACACTATCTTTCTATTAAATGAGTCATATGACTATTAACAGGATCTTTTTTCCTAACTGGTTTGCTGTTCAACAGTTGTAGAACACTGTCTTTCTATTAAATGAGTCATGTGACTATTAACAGGATCTTTCCTGTTAACTGGTTTGCTGTTCAACCGTTGTAGAACACTGTCTTTCTATTAAATGAGTCATATGACCTTTTACAGGATCTTTCTTGTTAACTGGTTTGCTGTTCAACCGTTGTAGAACACCTCTTTCTATTAAATGAGTAATATGACTTTTAACAGGATCTTTCTTGTTAACTGGTTTGCTGTTCAACCGTTGTAGAACACTGTCTTTCTATTAAATGAGTCATGTGACTTTTAACAGGATCTTTCTTGTTAACTGGTTTGCTGTTCAACCATTGTAGAACACCGTCTTTCTATTAAATGAGTCATATGACTTTTAACAGGATCTTTCTTGTTAACTGGTTTGCTGTTCAACCATTGTAGAACACTGTCTTTGTATTAAATGAGTCATGTGACTTTTAACAGGATCTTTCTTGTTAACTGGTTTGCTGTTCAACCATTGTAGAACACCGTCTTTCTATTAAATGAGTCATGTGACTTTTAACAGGATCTTGATTGTTAACTGGTTTGCTGTTCAACCATTGTAGAACACTCTCTTTCTATTAAATGAGTAATATGACTTTTAACAGGATCTTTCTTGTTAACTGGTTTGCTGTTCAACAGTTGTAGAACACTGTCTTTCTATTAAATGAGTCATGTGACTATTAACAGGATCTTTCCTGTTAACTGGTTTGCTGTTCAACCGTTGTAGAACACTGTCTTTCTATTAAATGAGTCATATGACCTTTTACAGGATCTTTCTTGTTAACTGGTTTGCTGTTCAACCGTTGTAGAACACCTCTTTCTATTAAATGAGTAATATGACTTTTAACAGGATCTTTCTTGTTAACTGGTTTGCTGTTCAACCGTTGTAGAACACTGTCTTTCTATTAAATGAGTCATGTGACTTTTAACAGGATCTTTCTTGTTAACTGGTTTGCTGTTCAACCATTGTAGAACACCGTCTTTCTATTAAATGAGTCATATGACTTTTAACAGGATCTTTCTTGTTAACTGGTTTGCTGTTCAACCATTGTAGAACACTGTCTTTGTATTAAATGAGTCATGTGACTTTTAACAGGATCTTTCTTGTTAACTGGTTTGCTGTTCAACCATTGTAGAACACCGTCTTTCTATTAAATGAGTCATGTGACTTTTAACAGGATCTTGATTGTTAACTGGTTTGCTGTTCAACCGTTGTAGAACACTGTCTTTCTATTAAATGAGTCATATGACTATTAACAGGATCTTTCTTGTTAACTGGTTTGCTGTTCAACCTTTGTAGAACACTGTCTTTCCATTAAATGAGTCATGTGACTTTTAACAGGATCTTTCTTGTTAACTGGTTTGCTGTTCAACCATTGTAGAACACTGTCTTTGTATTAAATGAGTCATGTGACTTTTAACAGGATCTTGATTGTTAACTGGTTTGCTGTTCAACCGTTGTAGAACACTGTCTTTCTATTAAATGAGTCATGTGACTATTAACAGGATCTTTCTTGTTAACTGGTTTGCTGTTCAACCGTTGTTGAACACTGTCTTTCTAGTAAATGAGTCATATGACTATTAACAGGATCTTTCTTGTTAACTGGTTTGCTGTTTAACCGTTGTAGACCACTGTCTTTCTATTAAATGAGTCATATGACTTTTAACAGGATCTTTCTTGTTAACTGGTTTGCTGTTCAACCGTTGTAGAACACTGTCTTTCTATTAAATGAGTCATATGACTATTAACAGGATCTTTCTTGTTAACTGATTTGTTGTTCAACCGTTGTAGAACACTGTCTTTGTATTAAATGAGTCATGTGACTTTTAACAGGATCTTGATTGTTAACTGGTTTGCTGTTCAACCGTTGTAGAACACCGTCTTTCTATTAAATGAGTCATATGACTACTAACAGGATCTTTCCTGTTAACTGGTTTGCTGTTCAACCGTTGTAGAACACTGTTTTTCTATTAAATGAGTCATATGACTATTAACAGGATCTTTTTTGCTAACTGGTTTGCTGTTCAACCGTTGTAGAACACTCTCTTTCTATTAAATGAGTCATATGACTATTAACAGGATCTTTCTTGTTAACTGGTTTGCTGTTCAACCGTTGTAGAACACTGTCTTTCTATTAAATGAGTCATGTGACTATTAACAGGATCTTTCCTGTTAACTGGTTTGCTGTTCAACCGTTTTAGAACACTGTCTTTCTATTAAATGAGTCATATGACCTTTTACAGGATCTTTCTTGTTAACTGGTTTGCTGTTCAACCGTTGTAGAACACCTCTTTCTATTAAATGAGTAATATGACTTTTAACAGGATCTTTCTTGTTAACTGGTTTGCTGTTCAACCGTTGTAGAACACTGTCTTTCTATTAAATGGGTCATATGACTATTAACAGGATCTCTCCTGTTAACTGGTTTGCTGTTCAACCGTTGTAGAACACTGTCTTTCTATTAAATGAGTAATATGACATTTAACAGGATCTTTCTTGTTAACTGGTTTGCTGTTCAACCATTGTAGAACACCGTCTTTCTATTAAATGAGTCATATGACTTTTAACAGGATCTTTCTTGTTAACTGGTTTGCTGTTCAACCGTTGTAGAACACTGTCTTTCTATTAAATGAGTCATATGACTTTTAACAGGATCTTTCTTGTTAACTTGTTTGCTGTTCAACGTTGTAGAACACTGTCTTTCTATTAAATGAGTCATATGACTATTAAGAGGATCTTTCTTGTTAACTGGTTTGCTGTTCAACCGTTGTAGAACACTGTCTTTCTATTAAATGAGTCATATGACTATTAACAGGATCTTTCTTGTTAACTGGTTTGATGTTCAACCATTGTAGAACACTGTCTTTCTATTAAATGAGTCATATGACTTTTAACAGGATCTTTCTTGTTAACTGGTTTGCTGTTCAACCGTTGTAGAACACTGTCTTTCTATTAAATGAGTCATATGACCTTTAACAGGATCTTTCTTGTTAACTGGTTTGCTGTTCAACCGTTGTAGAACACTGTCTTTCTATTAAATGAGTCATATGACCTTTAACAGGATCTTTCTTGTTAACTGATTTGCTGTTTAACCGTTGTAGAACACTGTCTTTCTATTAAATGAGTCATATGACTTTTAACAGGATCTTTCTTGCTAACTGGTTTGCTGTTCAACCGTTGTAGAACACTGTCTTTCCATTAAATGAGTCATGTGACCTTTAATAGGATCTTTCTTGTTAACTGATTTGCTGTTTAACCGTTGTAGAACACTCTCTTTCCATTAAATGAGTCATATGACTTTTAACAGGATCTTTCTTGTTAACTGGTTTGCTGTTCAACCGTTGTAGAACACTGTCTTTCTATTAAATGAGTCATGTGACTTTTAACAGGAACTTTCTTGTTAACTGGTTTGCTGTTCAACCATTGTAGAACACTGTCTTTCTATTAAATGAGTCATGTGACTATTAACAGGATCTTGATTGTTAACTGGTTTGCTGTTCAACCGTTGTAGAACACTGTCTTTCTATTAAATGAGTCATATGACTATTAACAGGATCTTTCTTGTTAACTGGTTTGCTGTTCAACCTTTGTAGAACACTGTCTTTCCATTAAATGAGTCATGTGAATTTTAAGAGGATCTTTCTTGTTAACTGGTTTGCTGTTCAACCGTTGTAGAACACTGTCTTTGTATTAAATGAGTCATGTGACTTTTAACAGGATCTTGATTGTTAACTGGTTTGCTGTTCAACCATTGTAGAACACTGTCTTTGTATTAAATGAGTCATGTGACTATTAACAGGATCTTTCTTGTTAACTGGTTTGCTGTTCAACCGTTGTAGAACACTGTCTTTCTATTAAATGAGTCATGTGACTTTTAACAGGATCTTTCTTGTTAACTGGTTTGCAGTTCAACCGTTGTTGAACACTGTCTTTCTAGTAAATGAGTCATATGACTATTAACAGGATCTTTCTTGTTAACTGGTTTGCTGTTTAACCGTTGTAGACCACTGTCTTTCTATTAAATGAGTCATATGACTTTTAACAGGATCTTTCTTGTTAACTGATTTGTTGTTCAACCGTTGTAGAACACTGTCTTTCTATTAAATGAATCATGTGACTTTTAACAGGATCTTGATTGTTAACTGGTTTGCTGTTCAACCATTGTAGAACACTGTCTTTCTATTAAATGAATAATATGACTTTTAACAGGATCGTTCTTATTAACTGGTTTGCTGTTCAACAGGTGTAGAACACTATCTTTCTATTAAATGAGTCATATGACTATTAACAGGATCTTTTTTCCTAACTGGTTTGCTGTTCAACCATTGTAGAACACCTCTTTCTATTAAATGAGTAATATGACTTTTAACAGGATCTTTCTTGTTAACTGGTTTGCTGTTTAACCGTTGTAGACCACTGTCTTTCTATTAAATGAGTCATATGACTTTTAACAGGATCTTTCTTGTTAACTGATTTGTTGTTCAACCGTTGTAGAACACTGTCTTTCTATTAAATGAATCATGTGACTTTTAACAGGATCTTGATTGTTAACTGGTTTGCTGTTCAACCATTGTAGAACACTGTCTTTCTATTAAATGAATAATATGACTTTTAACAGGATCGTTCTTATTAACTGGTTTGCTGTTCAACAGGTGTAGAACACTATCTTTCTATTAAATGAGTCATATGACTATTAACAGGATCTTTTTTCCTAACTGGTTTGCTGTTCAACCATTGTAGAACACCTCTTTCTATTAAATGAGTAATATGACTTTTAACAGGATCTTTCTTGTTAACTGGTTTGCTGTTTAACCGTTGTAGACCACTGTCTTTCTATTAAATGAGTCATATGACTTTTAACAGGATCTTTCTTGTTAACTGATTTGTTGTTCAACCGTTGTAGAACACTGTCTTTCTATTAAATGAATCATGTGACTTTTAACAGGATCTTGATTGTTAACTGGTTTGCTGTTCAACCATTGTAGAACACTGTCTTTCTATTAAATGAATAATATGACTTTTAACAGGATCGTTCTTATTAACTGGTTTGCTGTTCAACAGGTGTAGAACACTATCTTTCTATTAAATGAGTCATATGACTATTAACAGGATCTTTTTTCCTAACTGGTTTGCTGTTCAACCATTGTAGAACACCTCTTTCTATTAAATGAGTAATATGACTTTTAACAGGATCTTTCTTGTTAACTGATTTGTTGTTCAACCGTTGTAGAACACTGTCTTTCTATTAAATGAATCATGTGACTTTTAACAGGATCTTGATTGTTAACTGGTTTGCTGTTCAACCGTTGTAGAACACTGTCTTTCTATTAAATGAGTCATATGACTATTAACAGGATCTTTCTTGTTAACTGGTTTGCTGTTCAACCATTGTAGAACACTGTCTTTCTATTAAATGAGTAATATGACTTTTAACAGGATCTTTCTTGTTAGCTGGTTTGCTGTTCAACCGTTGTAGAACACTGTCTTTCTATTAAATGAGTAATATGACTTTTAACAGGATCTTTCTTGTTAGCTGGTTTGCTGTTCAACCATTGTAGAACACTGTCTTTCTATTAAATGAGTAATATGACTTTTAACAGGATCTTTCTTGTCAACTGGTTTGCTGTTCAACCGTTGTAGAACACTGTCTTTCTATTAAATGAGTAATATGACATTTAACAGGATCTTTCTTGTTAACTGGTTTGCTGTTCAACCGTTGTAGAACACTGTCTTTCTATTAAATGAGTAATATGACTTTTAACAGGATCTTTCTTGTTAACTGGTTTGCTGTTCAACCGTTGTAGAACACTGTCTTTCTATTAAATGAGTAATATGACTTTTAACAGGATCTTTCTTGTTAACTGGTTTGCTGTTCAACCATTGTAGAACACTGTCTTTCTATTAAATGAGTAATATGACTTTTAACAGGATCTTTCTTGTTAACTGGTTTGCTGTTCAACAGTTGTAGAACACTGTCTTTCTATTAAATGAGTCATGTGACTTTTAACAGGATCTTTCTTGTTAACTGGTTTGCTGTTCAACAGTTGTAGAACACTGTCTTTCTATTAAATGAGTCATGTGACTTTTAACAGGATCTTTCTTGTTAACTGGTTTGCTGTTCAACCATTGTAGAACACTGTCTTTCTATTAAATGAGTAATATGACATTTAACAGGATCTTTCTTGTTAACTGGTTTGCTGTTCAACCATTGTAGAACACTGTCTTTCTATTAAATGAGTAATATGACTTTTAACAGGATCTTTCTTGTTAACTGGTTTGCTGTTCAACCGTTGTAGAACACTGTCTTTCTATTAAATGAGTAATATGACTTTTAACAGGATCTTTCTTGTTAACTGGTTTGCTGTTCAACCGTTGTAGAACACTGTCTTTCTATTAAATGAGTCATGTGACTTTTAACAGGATCTTTCTTGTTAACTGGTTTGCTGTTCAACAGTTGTAGAACACTGTCTTTCTATTAAATGAGTCATGTGACTTTTAACAGGATCTTTCTTGTTAACTGGTTTGCTGTTCAACCATTGTAGAACACCGTCTTTCTATTAAATGAGTCATATGACTTTTAACAGGATCTTTCTTGTTAACTGGTTTGCTGTTCAACCGTTGTAGAACACTGTCTTTCTATTAAATGAGTCATGTGACTTTTAACAGGATCTTGATTGTTAACTGGTTTGCTGTTCAACCGTTGTAGAACACTGTCTTTCTATTAAATGAGTCATATGACTATTAACAGGATCTTTCTTGTTAACTGGTTTGCTGTTCAACCTTTGTAGAACACTGTCTTTCCATTAAATGAGTCATGTGACTTTTAACAGGATCTTTCTTGTTAACTGGTTTGCTGTTCAACCATTGTAGAACACTGTCTTTGTATTAAATGAGTCATGTGACTTTTAACAGGATCTTGATTGTTAACTGGTTTGCTGTTCAACCGTTGTAGAACACTGTCTTTCTATTAAATGAGTCATGTGACTATTAACAGGATCTTTCTTGTTAACTGGTTTGCTGTTCAACCGTTGTAGAACACTGTCTTTCTATTAAATGAGTCATGTGACTTTTAACAGGATCTTTCTTGTTAACTGGTTTGCTGTTCAACCATTGTAGAACACCGTCTTTCTATTAAATGAGTCATATGACTTTTAACAGGATCTTGATTGTTAACTGGTTTGCTGTTCAACCGTTGTAGAATACTGTCTTTCTATTAAATGAGTCATATGACTATTAACAGGATCTTTCTTGTTAACTGGTTTGCTGTTCAACCTTTGTAGAACACTGTCTTTCCATTAAATGAGTCATGTGACTTTTAACAGGATCTTTCTTGTTAACTGGTTTGCTGTTCAACCATTGTAGAACACTGTCTTTGTATTAAATGAGTCATGTGACTTTTAACAGGATCTTGATTGTTAACTGGTTTGCTGTTCAACCGTTGTAGAACACTGTCTTTCTATTAAATGAGTCATGTGACTATTAACAGGATCTTTCTTGTTAACTGGTTTGCTGTTCAACCGTTGTTGAACACTGTCTTTCTAGTAAATGAGTCATATGACTATTAACAGGATCTTTCTTGTTAACTGGTTTGCTGTTTAACCGTTGTAGACCACTGTCTTTCTATTAAATGAGTCATATGACTTTTAACAGGATCTTTCTTGTTAACTGGTTTGCTGTTCAACCGTTGTAGAACACTGTCTTTCTATTAAATGAGTAATATGACTTTTAACAGGATCGTTCTTGTTAACTGGTTTGCTGTTCAACAGGTGTAGAACACTGTCTTTCTATTAAATTGGTCATGTGATTATTAACAGGATCTTTCTTGTTAACTGGTTTGCTGTTCAACCGTTGTAGAACACTCTCGTTCTATTAAATGAGTCATATGACTTTTAACAGGATCTTTCTTGTTAACTGGTTTGCTGTTCAACCGTTGTAGAACACTGTTTTTCTATTAAATGAGTCATATGACTATTAACAGGATCTTTTTTGCTAACTGGTTTGCTGTTCAACCATTGTAGAACACTGTCTTTCTATTAAATGAGTAATATGACTTTTAACAGGATCTTTCTTGTTAACTGGTTTGCTGTTCAACCGTTGTAGAACACTGTCTTTCTATTAAATGAGTCATGTGACTATTAACAGGATCTTTCCTGTTAACTGGTTTGCTGTTCAACCGTTTTAGAACACTGTCTTTCTATTAAATGAGTCATATGACCTTTTACAGGATCTTTCTTGTTAACTGGTTTGCTGTTCAACCATTGTAGAACACTGTCTTTCTATTAAATGAGTCATATGACCTTTTACAGGATCTTTCTTGTTAACTGGTTTGCTGTTCAACCGTTGTAGAACACCTCTTTCTATTAAATGAGTAATATGACTTTTAACAGGATCTTTCTTGTTAACTGGTTTGCTGTTCAACCGTTGTAGAACACTGTCTTTCTATTAAATGAGTCATATGACTTTTAACAGGATCTTTCTTGTTAACTGGTTTGCTGTTCAACGTTGTAGAACACTGTCTTTCTATTAAATGAGTCATATGACTATTAAGAGGATCTTTCTTGTTAACTGGTTTGCTGTTCAACCGTTGTAGAACACTGTCTTTCTATTAAATGAGTCATATGACTATTAACAGGATCTTTCTTGTTAACTGGTTTGATGTTCAACCATTGTAGAACACTGTCTTTCTATTAAATGAGTCATATGACTTTTAACAGGATCTTTCTTGTTAACTGGTTTGCTGTTCAACCGTTGTAGAACACTGTCTTTCTATTAAATGAGTCATATGACCTTTAACAGGATCTTTCTTGTTAACTGATTTGCTGTTCAACCGTTGTAGAACACTGTCTTTCTATTAAATGAGTCATATGACCTTTAACAGGATCTTTCTTGTTAACTGATTTGCTGTTTAACCGTTGTAGAACACTGTCTTTCTATTAAATGAGTCATATGACTTTTAACAGGATCTTTCTTGCTAACTGGTTTGCTGTTCAACCGTTGTAGAACACTGTCTTTCCATTAAATGAGTCATGTGACCTTTAATATGATCTTTCTTGTTAACTGATTTGCTGTTTAACCGTTGTAGAGCACTCTCTTTCCATTAAATGAGTCATATGACTTTTAACAGGATCTTTCTTGTTAACTGGTTTGCTGTTCAACCGTTGTAGAACACTGTCTTTCTATTAAATGAGTCATGTGACTTTTAACAGGAACTTTCTTGTTAACTGGTTTGCTCTTTAACCATTGTAGAACACTGTCTTTCTATTAAATGAGTCATATGATTATTAACAGGATCTTTCTTGTTAACTGGTTTGCTGTTCAACCATTGTAGAACACTGTCTTTCTATTAAATGAGTCATATGACTTTTAACAGGATCTTTCTTGTTAACTGGTTTGCTGTTCAACCGTTGTAGAACACTGTCTATCTATTAAATGAGTCATGTGACTATTAACAGGATCTTTCCTGTTAACTGGTTTGCTGTTCAACCGTTGTAGAACACTGTCTTTCTATTAAATGAGTCATATGACCTTTAACAGGATCTTTCTTGTTAACTGGTTTGCTGTTCAACCGTTGTAGAACACTGTCTTTCTATTAAATGAGTCATATGACATTTAACAGGATCTTGATTGTTAACTGGTTTGCTGTTCAACCGTTGTAGAACACTGTCTTTCTATTAATTGAGTCATGTGACCTTTAATAGGATCTTTCTTGTTAACTGATTTGCTGTTTAACCGTTGTAGAACACTGTCTTTCTATTAAATGAGTCATATGACTTTTAACAGGATCTTTCTTGTTAACTGGTTTGCTGTTCAACCATTGTAGAACACTGTCTTTCTATTAAATGAGTCATGTGACTTTTAACATGATCTTTCTTGTTAACTGGTTTGCTGTTCAACCATTGTAGAACACTGTCTTTCTATTAAATGAGTAATATGACTTTTAACAGGATCTTTCTTGTTAACTGGTTTGCTGTTCAACCGTTGTAGAACACTGTCTTTCTATTAAATGAGTCATGTGACTATTAACAGGATCTTTCCTGTTAACTGGTTTGCTGTTCAACCGTTGTAGAACACTGTCTTTCTATTAAATGAGTCATATGACTTTTAACAGGATCTTTCTTGTTAACTGGTTTGCTGTTCAACCGTTGTAGAACACTGTCTTTCTATTAATTGAGTCATGTGACTTTTAACAGGATCTTGATTGTTAACTGGTTTGCTGTTCAACCATTGTAGAACACTGTCTTTCTATTAAATGAGTCATATGACTTTTAACAGGATCTTTCTTGTTAACTGGTTTGCTGTTCAACCATTGTAGAACACTGTCTTTCTATTAATTGAGTCATGTGACTTTTAACAGGATCTTGATTGTTAACTGGTTTGCTGTTCAAACGTTGTAGAACACTGTCTTTCTATTAAATGAGTCATATGACTTTTAACAGGATCTTTCTTGTTAACTGGTTTGCTGTTCAAACGTTGTAGAACACTGTCTTTCTATTAAATGAGTCATATGACTTTTAACAGGATCTTTCTTGTTAACTGGTTTGCTGTTCAACCATTGTAGGACACTGTCTTTCTATTAAATGAGTCATATGACCTTTAACAGGATCTTTCTTGTTAACTGGTTTGCTGTTCAACCGTTGTAGAATACTGTCTTTCTATTAAATGAGTCATGTGACTTTTAACTGGATCTTTCTTGTTAACTGGTTTGCTGTTCAACCATTGTAGAACACTGTCTTTCTATTAAATGAGTCATGTGACTTTTAACAGGATCTTTCTTGTTAACTGGTTTGCTGTTCAACCGTTGTAGAACACTGTCTTTCTATTAAATGAGTCATATGACTTTAAACAGGATCTTTCTTGTTAACTGGTTTGCTGTTCAACCATTGTAGAACACTGTCTTTCTATTAAATGAGTCATATGACTATTAACAGGATCTTTCTTGTTAACTAGTTTGCTGTTCAAAAGTTGTAGAACACTGTCTTTCTATTAAATGAGTCATATGACTATTAACAGGATCTTTCTTGTTAACTGGTTTGCTGTTCAACCATTGTAGAAAACTGTATTTCTATTAAATGAGTCATATGACTATTAACAGGATCTTTCTTGTTAACTGGTTTGCTGTTCAACCGTTGTAGAACACTGTCTTTCTACTAAATGAGGCATGTGACTTTTAACAGGATCTTTCTTGTTAACTGGTTTGCTGTTCAACCGTTGTAGAACACTGTCTTTCTACTAAATGAGTCATATGACTTTTAGCAGGATCTTTCTTGTTAACTGGTTTGCTGTTCAACCGTTGTAGAACACTGTCTTTCTAATAAATGAGTCATATGACTTTTAACAGGATCTTTCTTGTTAACTGGTTTGCTGTTCAACCATTGTAGAACACTGTCTTTCTATTAAATGAGTCATATGACTATTAACAGGATCTTTCTTGTTAACTGGTTTGCTGTTCAACCGTTGTAGAACACTGCCGTTCTACTAAATGAGTCATGTGACTTTTAACAGGATCTTTCTTGTTAACTGGTTGGCTGTTCAACCGTTGTAGAACACTGTCTTTCTATTAAATGAGTCATATGACTTTTAACAGGATCTTTCTTGTTAACTGGTTTGGTGTTCAACCATTCTAGAACACTGTCTTTCTATTAAATGAGTCATATGACTATTAACGGGATCTTTCTTGTTAACTGGTTTGCTGTTCAACCGTTGTAGAACACTGTCTTTCTATTAAATGAGTCATGTGACTTTTAACAGGATCTTTCTTGTTAACTGGTTTGCTGTTATACCATTATAGAACACTGTCTTTCTATTAAGTGAGTCATATGACTATTAACAGGATCTTTCTTGTTAACTGGTTTGCTGTTCAACCATTGTAGAACACTGTCTTTCTATTAAATGAGTCATGTGACTTTTAACTGGATCTTTCTTGTTAACTGGTTTGCTGTTCAACCATTGTAGAACACTGTCTTTCTATTAAATGAGTCATGTGACTTTTAACAGGATCTTTCTTGTTAACTGGTTTGCTGTTCAACCGTTGTAGAACACTGTCTTTCTATTAAATGAGTCATATGACTTTAAACAGGATCTTTCTTGTTAACTGGTTTGCTGTTCAACCATTGTAGAACACTGTCTTTCTATTAAATGAGTCATATGACTATTAACAGGATCTTTCTTGTTAACTAGTTTGCTGTTCAAAAGTTGTAGAACACTGTCTTTCTATTAAATGAGTCATATGACTATTAACAGGATCTTTCTTGTTAACTGGTTTGCTGTTCAACCATTGTAGAACACTGTCTTTCTATTAAATGAGTCATATGACTATTAACAGGATCTTTCTTGTTAACAGGTTTGCTGTTCAACCGTTGTAGAACACTGTCTTTCTACTAAATGAGGCATGTGACTTTTAACAGGATCTTTCTTGTTAACTGGTTTGCTGTTCAACCGTTGTAGAACACTGTCTTTCTACTAAATGAGTCATATGACTTTTAGCAGGATCTTTCTTGTTAACTGGTTTGCTGTTCAACCGTTGTAGAACACTGTCTTTCTAATAAATGAGTCATATGACTTTTAACAGGATCTTTCTTGTTAACTGGTTTGCTGTTCAACCATTGTAGAACACTGTCTTTCTATTAAATGAGTCATATGACTATTAACAGGATCTTTCTTGTTAACTGGTTTGCTGTTCAACCGTTGTAGAACACTGCCGTTCTACTAAATGAGTCATGTGACTTTTAACAGGATCTTTCTTGTTAACTGGTTTGCTGTTCAACCGTTGTAGAACACTGTCTTTCTATTAAATGAGTCATATGACTTTTAACAGGATCTTTCTTGTTAACTGGTTTGGTGTTCAACCATTCTAGAACACTGTCTTTCTATTAAATGAGTCATATGACTATTAACAGGATCTTTCTTGTTAACTGGTTTGCTGTTCAACCGTTGTAGAACACTGTCTTTCTATTAAATGAGTCATGTGACTTTTAACAGGATCTTTCTTGTTAACTGGTTTGCTGTTATACCATTATAGAACACTGTCTTTCTATTAAGTGAATCATATGACTATTAACAGGATCTTTCTTGTTAACTGGTTTGCTGTTCAACCATTGTAGAACACTGTCTTTCTATTAAATGAGTCATGTGACTTTTAACAGGATCTTTCTTGTTAACTGGTTTGCTGTTCAACCGTTGTAGAATACTGTCTTTCCATTAAATGATTCATGTGACTTTTAACATGATCTTTCTTGTTAACTAGTTTGATGTTCAACCGTTGTAGAACACTGTCTTTCTATTAAATGAGTCATATGACTATTAACAGGATCTTTCTTGTTAACTGGTTTGCTGTTCAACCATTGTAGAACACTGTCTTTCTATTAAATGAGTCATATGACTATTAACAGGATCTTTCTTGTTAACTGGTTTGCTGTTCAACCGTTGTAGAACACTGCCTTTCTACTAAATGAGTCATGTGACTTTTAACAGGATCTTTCTTGTTAACTGGTTTGCTGTTCAACCGTTGTAGAACACTGTCTTTCTATTAAATGAGTCATATGACTTTTAACAGGATCTTTCTTGTTAACTGGTTTGCTGTTCAAACGTTGTAGAACATTGTCTTTCTATTAAATGAGTCATATGACTTTAAACAGGATCTTTCTTGTTAACTGGTTTGCTGTTCAACCATTGTAGAACACTGTCTTTCTATTAAATGAGTCATATGACTATTAACAGGATCTTTCTTGTTAACTGGTTTGCTGTTCAACCGTTGTAGAACACTGCCTTTCTACTAAATGAGTCATGTGACTTTTAACAGGATCTTTCTTGTTAACTGGTTTGCTGTTCAACCGTTGTAGAACACTGTCTTTCTATTAAATGAGTCATATGACTTTTAACAGGATCTTTCTTGTTAACTGGTTTGCTGTTCAACCGTTGTAGAACACTGTCTTTCTATTAAATGAGTCATATAATTTTAAACAGGATCTTTCTTGTTAACTGGTTTGCTGTTCAACCATTGTAGAACACTGTCTTTCTATTAAATGAGTCATATGACTATTCACAGGATCTTTCTTGTTAACTGGTTTGCTGTTCAACCGTTGTAGAACACTGTCTTTCTATTAAATGAGTCATATGACTATTAACAGGATCTTTCTTGCTAACTGGTTTGCTGTTCAACCGTTGTAGAACACTGCCTTTCTACTAAATGAGTCATGTGACTTTTAACAGGATCTTTCTTGTTAACTGGTTTGCTGTTCAACCGTTGTAGAACACTGTCTTTCTATTAAATGAGTCATATGACTTTTAACAGGATCTTTCTTGTTAACTGGTTTGCTGTTCAACCGTTGTAGAACATTGTCTTTCTATTAAATGAGTCATATGACTTTAAACAGGATCTTTCTTGTTAACTGGTTTGCTGTTCAACCATTGTAGAACACTGTCTTTCTATTAAATGAGTCATATGACTATTAACAAGATCTTTCTTGTTAACTAGTTTGCTGTTCAACCGCTGTAGAACACTCTCTTTCTATTAAATGAGTCATATGACTATTAACAGGATCTTTCTTGTTAACTGGTTTGCTGTTCAACCATTGTAGAACACTGTCTTTCTATTAAATGAGTCATGTGACTATTAACAGGATCTTTCTTGTTAACTGGTTTGCTGTTCAACCGTTGTAGAACACTGTCTTTCTATTAAATGAGTCATGTGACTTTTAACAGGATCTTTCTTGTTAACTGGTTTGCTGTTCAACCGTTGTAGAATACTGTCTTTCCATTAAATGAGTCATATGACTATTAACAGGATCTTTCTTGTTAACTGGTTTGCTGTTCAACCGTTGTAGAACACTGCCTTTCTATTAAATGAGTCATGTGACCTTTAACAGGATCTTTCTTGTTAACTGGTTTGCTGTTCAACCGTTGTAGAACACTGTCTTTCTATTAAATGAGTCATATGACTTTTAACAGGATCTTTCTTTTTAACTGGTTTGCTGTTCAACCGTTGTAGAACACTGTCTTTCTATTAAATGAGTCATATGATTTTAAACAGGATCTTTCTTGTTAACTGGTTTGCTGTTCAACCATTGTAGAACACTGTCTTTCTATTAAATGAGTCATATGACTATTCACAGGATCTTTCTTGTTAACTGGTTTGCTGTTCAACCGTTGTAGAACACTGTCTTTCTATTAAATGAGTCATATGACTATTAACAGGATCTTTCTTGTTAACTGGTTTGCTGTTCAACCATTGTAGAACACTGTCTTTCTATTAAATGAGTCATATGACTATTAACAGGATCTTTCTTGTTAACTGGTTTGCTGTTCAACCGTTGTAGTACACTGTCTTTCTACTAAATGACGCATGTGACTTTTAACAGGATCTTTCTTGTTAACTGGTTTGCTGTTCAACCGTTGTAGAACACTGTCTTTCTACTAAATGAGTCATATGACTTTTAACAGGATCTTTCTTGTTAACTGGTTTGCTGTTCAACCGTTGTAGAACACTGTCTTTCTAATAAATGAGTCATATGACTTTTAACAGGATCTTTCTTGTTAACTGGTTTGCTGTTCAACCATTGTAGAACACTGTCTTTCTATTAAATGAGTCATATGACTATTAACAGGATCTTTCTTGTTAACTGGTTTGCTGTTCAACCGTTGTAGAACACTGCCTTTCTACTAAATGAGTCATGTGACTTTTAACAGGATCTTTCTTGTTAACTGGTTTGCTGTTCAACCGTTGTAGAACACTGTCTTTCTATTAAATGAGTCATATGACTTTTAACAGGATCTTTCTTGTTAACTGGTTTGCTGTTCAACCATTCTAGAACACTGTCTTTCTATTAAATGAGTCATATGACTATTAACAGGATCTTTCTTGTTAACTGGTTTGCTGTTCAACCGTTGTAGAACACTGTCTTTCTATTAAATGAGTCATGTGACTTTTAACAGGATCTTTCTTGTTAACTGGTTTGCTGTTCAACCATTGTAGAACACTGTCTTTCTACTAAATGACGCATGTGACTTTTAACAGGATCTTTCTTGTTAACTGGTTTGCTGTTCAACCGTTGTAGAACACTGTCTTTCTACTAAATGAGTCATATGACTTTAAACAGGATCTTTCTTGTTAACTGGTTTGCTGTTCAACCATTGTAGAACACTGTCTTTCTATTAAATGAGTCATATGACTATTAACAAGATCTTTCTTGTTAACTAGTTTGCTGTTCAACCGCTGTAGAACACTCTCTTTCTATTAAATGAGTCATATGACTATTAACAGGATCTTTCTTGTTAACTGGTTTGCTGTTCAACCATTGTAGAACACTGTCTTTCTATTAAATGAGTCATGTGACTATTAACAGGATCTTTCTTGTTAACTGGTTTGCTGTTCAACCGTTGTAGAACACTGTCTTTCTATTAAATGAGTCATGTGACTTTTAACAGGATCTTTCTTGTTAACTGGTTTGCTGTTCAACCGTTGTAGAATACTGTCTTTCCATTAAATGAGTCATATGACTATTAACAGGATCTTTCTTGTTAACTGGTTTGCTGTTCAACCGTTGTAGAACACTGCCTTTCTATTAAATGAGTCATGTGACCTTTAACAGGATCTTTCTTGTTAACTGGTTTGCTGTTCAACCGTTGTAGAACACTGTCTTTCTATTAAATGAGTCATATGACTTTTAACAGGATCTTTCTTTTTAACTGGTTTGCTGTTCAACCGTTGTAGAACACTGTCTTTCTATTAAATGAGTCATATGATTTTAAACAGGATCTTTCTTGTTAACTGGTTTGCTGTTCAACCATTGTAGAACACTGTCTTTCTATTAAATGAGTCATATGACTATTCACAGGATCTTTCTTGTTAACTGGTTTGCTGTTCAACCGTTGTAGAACACTGTCTTTCTATTAAATGAGTCATATGACTATTAACAGGATCTTTCTTGTTAACTGGTTTGCTGTTCAACCATTGTAGAACACTGTCTTTCTATTAAATGAGTCATATGACTATTAACAGGATCTTTCTTGTTAACTGGTTTGCTGTTCAACCGTTGTAGTACACTGTCTTTCTACTAAATGACGCATGTGACTTTTAACAGGATCTTTCTTGTTAACTGGTTTGCTGTTCAACCGTTGTAGAACACTGTCTTTCTACTAAATGAGTCATATGACTTTTAACAGGATCTTTCTTGTTAACTGGTTTGCTGTTCAACCGTTGTAGAACACTGTCTTTCTAATAAATGAGTCATATGACTTTTAACATGATCTTTCTTGTTAACTGGTTTGCTGTTCAACCATTGTAGAACACTGTCTTTCTATTAAATGAGTCATATGACTATTAACAGGATCTTTCTTGTTAACTGGTTTGCTGTTCAACCGTTGTAGAACACTGCCTTTCTACTAAATGAGTCATGTGACTTTTAACAGGATCTTTCTTGTTAACTGGTTTGCTGTTCAACCGTTGTAGAACACTGTCTTTCTATTAAATGAGTCATATGACTTTTAACAGGATCTTTCTTGTTAACTGGTTTGCTGTTCAACCATTCTAGAACACTGTCTTTCTATTAAATGAGTCATATGACTATTAACAGGATCTTTCTTGTTAACTGGTTTGCTGTTCAACCGTTGTAGAACACTGTCTTTCTATTAAATGAGTCATGTGACTTTTAACAGGATCTTTCTTGTTAACTGGTTTGCTGTTCAACCATTGTAGAACACTGTCTTTCTATTAAATGAGTCATATGACTATTAACAGGATCTTTCTTGTTAACTGGTTTGCTGTTCAACCATTGTAGAACACTGTCTTTCTATTAAATGAGTCATGTGACTTTTAACAGGATCTTTCTTGTTAACTGGTTTGCTGTTCAACCGTTGTAGAACACTGTCTTTCTATTAAATGAGTCATATGACTTTTAACAGGATCTTTCTTGTTAACTGGTTTGCTGTTCAACCGTTGTAGAACACTGTCTTTCTACTAAATGAGTCATGTGACTTTTAACAGGATCTTTCTTGTTAACTGGTTTGCTTTTCTACCGTTGTAGAACACTGTCTTTCTATTAAATGAGTCATATGACTTTTAACAGGATCTTTCTTGTTAACTAGTTTGCTGTTCAACCATTGTAGAATACTGTCTTTCTATTAAATGAGTCATATGACTATTAACAGGATCTTTCTTGTTAACTGGTTTGCTGTTCAACCGTTGTAGAACACTGTCTTTCTATTAAATGAGTCATGTGACTTTGAACAGGATCTTTCTTGTTAACTGGTTTGCTGTTCAACCGTTGTAGAATACTGTCTTTCTATTAAATGAGTCATGTGACTTTTAACATGATCTTTCTTGTTAACTAGTTTGATGTTCAACCGTTGTAGAACACTGTCTTTCTATTAAATGAGTCATATGACTATTAACAGGATCTTTCTTGTTAACTGGTTTGCTGTTCAACCATTGTAGAACACTGTCTTTCTATTAAATGAGTCATATGACTATTAACAGGATCTTTCTTGTTAACTGGTTTGCTATTCAACCGTTGTAGAACACTGTCTTTCTACTAAATGAGGCATTTGATATTTAACAGGATCTTTCTTGTTAACTGGTTTGCTGTTCAACCGTTGTAGAACACTGTCTTTCTACTAAATGAGTCATATGACTTTTAACAGGATCTTTCTTGTTAACTGGTTTATTGTTCAACCGTTGTAGAACGCTGTCTTTCTAATAAATGAGTCATATGACTTTTAACAGGATCTTTCTTGTTAACTGGTTTATTGTTCAACCGTTGTAGAACGCTGTCTTTCTAATAAATGAGTCATATGACTTTTAACAGGATCTTTCTTGTTAACTGGTTTTCTGTTCAACCGTTGTAGAACACTGTCTTTCTATTAAATCAGTCATATGACTATTAACAGGATCTTTCTTGTTAACTGGTTTGCTGTTCAACCGTTGTAGAACATTGCCTTTCTACTAAATGAGTCATGTGACTTTTAACAGGATCTTTCTTGTTAACTGGTTTGCTGTTCAACCGTTGTAGAACACTGTCTTTCCATTAAATGAGTCATATGACTTTTAACAGGATCTTTCTTGTTAACTGGTTTTCTGTTCAACCATTGTAGAACACTGTCTTTCTATTAAATGAGTCATATGACCTTTAACAGGATCTTTCTTGCTAACTGGTTTGCTGTTCAACCGTTGTAGAACACTGTCTTTCTATTAAATGACTCATGTGACTTTTAACTGGATCTTTCTTGTTAACTGGTTTGCTGTTCAACCATTGTAGAATACTGTCTTTCTATTAAATGAGTCATATGACTATTAACAGGATCTTTCTTGTTAACTGGTTTGCTGTTCAACCGATGTAGAACACTGTCTTTCTATTAAATGAGTCATATGACTTTTAACAGGATCTTTCTTGTTAACTGGCTTGCTGTTCAAACGTTGTAGAACACTGTCTTTCTATTAAATGAGTCATATGACTTTTAACAGGATCTTTCTTGTTAACTGGTTTGCTGTTCAACCGTTGTAGAACACTGTCTTTCTATTAAATGAGTCATATGACTTTTAACATGATCTTTCTTGTTAACTGGTTTGCTGTTCAACCGTTGTTGAACACTGTCTTTCTATTAAATGAGTCATATGACTTTTAACAGGATCTTTCTTGTTAACTGGTTTGCTGTTCAACCGTTGTAGAACACTGTCTTTCTATTAAATGAGTCATATGACTTTTAACAGGATCTTTCCTGTTAACTGGTTTGCTGTTCAACCGTTGTAGAATACTGTCTTTCTATTAAATGAGTCATATGACTTTTAACAGGATCTTTCTTGTTAACTGGTTTGCTGTTCAACCGTTGTAGAACACTGTCTTTCAATTAAATGAGTCATATGACTTTTAACAGGATCTTTCTTATTACTGGTTTGTTGTTCAACCATTGTAGAACACTGTCTTTCAATTAAATGAGTCATATGACTTTTAACAGGATCTTTCTTGTTAACTGGTTTGCTGTTCAACCGTTGTAGAACACTGTCTTTTATTAAATGAGTCATATGACTTTTAACAGGATCTTTCTTGTAAACTGGTTTGCTGTTCAACCGTTGTAGAACACTGTCTTTCTATTAAATGAGTCATATGACTATTAACAGGATCTTTCTTGTTAACTGGTTTGCTGTTCAACCGTTGTAGAACACTGTCTTTCTATTAAATGAGTCATATGACTTTTAACAGGATCTTTTTAGTTAACTGGTTTGCTGTTCAACCGTTATAGAACACTGTCTTTCTATTAAATGAGTCATATGACTTTTAACAGGATCTTTCTTGTTAACTGGTTTGCTGTTCAACCGTTATTGAACACTGTCTTTCTATTAAATGAGTCATGTGACTTTTAACAGGATCTTTCTTGTTAACTGGTTTGCTGTTCAACCGTTGTAGAACACTGTCTTTCAATTAAATGAGTCATATGACTTTTAACAGGATCTTTCTTATAACTGGTTTGTTGTTCAACCATTGTAGAACACTGTCTTTCAATTAAATGAGTCATATGACTTTTAACAGGATCTTTCTTGTTAACTGGTTTGCTGTTCAACCGTTGTAGAACACTGTCTTTTATTAAATGAGTCATATGACTTTTAACAGGATCTTTCTTGTAAACTGGTTTGCTGTTCAACCGTTGTAGAACACTGTCTTTCTATTAAATGAGTCATATGACTATTAACAGGATCTTTCTTGTTAACTGGTTTGCTGTTCAACCGTTGTAGAACACTGTCTTTCTATTAAATGAGTCATATGACTTTTAACAGGATCTTTTTAGTTAACTGGTTTGCTGTTCAACCGTTATAGAACACTGTCTTTCTATTAAATGAGTCATATGACTTTTAACAGGATCTTTCTTGTTAACTGGTTTGCAGTTCAACCGTTGTAGAACACTGTCTTTCTATTAAATGAGTCATATGACTTTTAACAGGATCTTTCTTGTTAACTGGTTTGCTGTTTAACAGTTGTACAACACTGTTTTTCTATTAAATGAGTAATATGACTTTTAACAGGATCTTTCTTGTTAACTGGTTTGCTGTTCAACCGTTATTGAACACTGTCTTTCTATTAAATGAGTCATGTGACTTTTAACAGGATCTTTCTTGTTAACTGGTTTGCTGTTCAACCGTTGTAGAACACTGTCTTTCTATTAAATGAGTCATGTGACTTTTAACAGGACCTTTCTTGTTAACTGGTTTGCTGTTCAACCGTTGCTGAACACTGTCTTTCTATTAAATGAGTCATATGACTTTTAACAGGATCTTTCTTGTTAACTGGTTTGCTGTTCAACCGTTGTAGAACACTGTCTTTCTTGTTTTAACCATGTTCTTTAATAAAATCACTCCATCTGTTAAAGCTAGGGAAGTAAGACTTGTTAGTGTTCGTTTTAAGAGTCCAATACAAATCTAGTCCTCTTTCCAGATAAACTGTGTAAGGGATGTTCAGAGGTAACACAACTGGAGGTTCTACAAAATAGAACGACTAAATCAAAATACAATTGAAAAAGCGACCATTTTAAATTTCAATGGATTATCGACAAAAACTCCGTTTTCCCGGCTTCTGTCAAAATGTCACCTTTCTTAGATATTAATGAATTCATAGAAAATACAATTTTTCTGTACAATTGGTCAGTAAAGTGCTGATTTCCAAACGGAGCATTAATATTTCTTTGATTCTAACTTGTCTAAGCTTGTTTAATATTCTTGTAATCAAGCTAGACAGCGGTACGAACCAAGTAATGTCAGTTCCCTAAAACTGAGAGAATGCATCTATGTTCTCAGTTCCAGGAGTCCATACCTTAGAGTTATATCTTTCATGAGGATTATTGTAGTGTGATGCGAATCTGTCTATAGTACATTTATCCCATAATTCATTCAGAACATGTAAAAATAATATTTAACGCCCAATCATCGTGATCTATGATATTTGCTCAACTGATCAGCATGATCTTTTTGAGTTCTTGGAATCCAATAAGGTGTCAACTGAATATTTTGTGATTCACAAATACAGTGAATTTATGTAGTAGTATTGTATGTTGTGTTCTTGCTACCTACCTTAATAATGTGTTCAACTTTCTTATCTGAATTGATTTTGACTTGTTTATTTTCTAATTCATTTTAAAAAGTGTAAATCACTATTCTAACACGTTCGAATTCTCTCCAAGTAGAACTCTAAAGACTTACAGATTCGGTCCAATTACTGAATGTTTCCATGTTCTGTTAATGAAAATTTACATCGGAGTTAACCAAACCTCCAAAGCCTACATCTGAGGCGTCACAAAACTTTACACGATTAAAAACTTGATTGACTGTCATTGTACTGACTTACAATACTAGCCAACAAGCTAACTCGAAACAAGTTAATCTAATCAATTCCCACCCTTTTTGTTTTAAATAGCATCTATATTTGTTTACGTGCTTGATTTGTTGTCATTATTATATGTGTATTACTACTTGTAGGGAAATGACAATTCCAAAAGTTGTGATATTATTTTTTGTTCAATCCCAATACCTGTTTTATTTGCAATAACAATCATATTAAATCTAACCAATGCTCCCCACTTTTGTTTTGAATATTATATTTTATTTGTGTGCATGTACTTGATGTGTTGTCATTATTATATGTGTATTACTTGTAGGGAGATGACAAGTCCAAAAGTTGTAATATTTTTTGTTCAATCCCACTAGCTGTTTTATTTGCAATAAAATAATATATCCCCACTTTTTCTATATTACTCTGAGCATATTTATTTTCAATAAAACTTCTTTATTATTCCATTTCTATTTTCCCTTTATTTAACTTGCTCGTGACAATATCCATCCAATCTTATGGTAACAGCAGTTTACATATTCCTACCGAAGTTTGAAAAATGGAGGTAATTCAATGTCACAAACGCATGTGAACAAAAAAAACAAATATGATATCAAATGGAACTAAATAGCAAGTTTGAAAAGAAAGAGGGAGGGGGTAGTTCCATACACAGGTACTTGTGGACAGGACACAGCATCCCCCCTTTTTACCCAATACCTCCCTTTTTTCTTTTTTTTTCTTTCATTTCCATGGCTTATAAATATGTAAAACAGCAATAATATGCCGTTTTCTGATTGCATAAGTCGACTGATATGTATATAGAGATGCCGTTTTCTGATTGCATCAGTCGACTGATATGTATATATAGAGAAGGTATCTCACTTCCACATAATTTTCACGAAAACTATGCTACCTGCTCGGGGAATCCCATGTCTAAATCAATAAAAATGCATCTACCTTTGAGTTGGTGAGCACGCTTCGCATCCGCTAATATTCCTTTTTTTAAACGATCGGCATTTTTCACGAAATTTTCCTCTGAAACAATAAATCCGACGAACTTTACATCGTATCTACAATTTAGGATTTCTAATCAACGGAAGTCTACCATGGACGATAACTCTAATATGGCGAGTCGAATAAAGTTAGCGCTGTTTTATACAAACTGAAAAAAAATCACGGAAAGTGTAAACGGGCTAGCAATTATTGGAAATAGCTTCAATTCGAAGTGACCAATTCCCACTGACATCATGTTTAATACAATATGTGGAAGAGTCGAGTGAAACAAATTTTATAGATTTGACAGAAATTAAGAGCACGTTTCAGTCTGATGTCTTAGTTGAATTTCCAAGTTCTAGAACAATTGGAAATTTAATTAAAAAATTATTCCATGGTGTGAAAATAAAACCTGGTCGTTGCAAGGATAACTGGGCTAAATCTACACAGAGATATTATGGTCTTTCTTGGTGCAAAGAACCCTGTGACAATGCAATTAATTATTTTAACAATCTGGTCTCATTTTTACCACCTGATTTTTTTGTTATTTCAAATACCTCAAACAATATTATTGTGGGATATTTCATCGGTTATCTTGTAAATGGTAACAGGGCTATGATTGAAATAAATATTTTAAGTGAAGCAACCCACTTTCAAACCTAAATTTTTCGGTGCCAAAAATTTGTCTAAATAATAATTTGAACCTTCATCCACAGACTTGTATATTTTTAATTCACCTGCAACAGTTTGTATTTTTTGTGTAATTATGTATATCCACGTCAATATTTCTGGAAAAAAGATGAACACAATTTTCCTCATTTTCAAGAGACCTTGACAAGGAATTGATAAATGCCACATCTTCATCTGACACATTTCCTTCTTCCAAAGCATTTATACATTTAATTAAAGTAGTGTCACTTTTCCTGTGTATAAAATTTAATTTAATTTTGTGGGGGAAACATCTGTTAAACCATGGTACATTAAAGCAATGTAAACCACGATCACCCACAAGCTCATTTGCCACTGGAAGCAGCTGTAGCAAATCACCGGTTAAAATTACTTGCAAATTTCCAAATAAAACTGACGAACTCCTGACTTTCTGACAAATAAATTGCACTTGTCCTAAAACTTTTGAACTTATCATTGATATCTCGTCTATGATCAAAGTATTAGTGGACTGCACATTGTCCTTTACATCATTAAACCTTTCATCGGTTTTTATTAACTGAACTATCTCTTCATTTAAGTATCGGGCATCGCCAATTCCTGACCACTTATGTAACGTGGTACCCCCTAACTTGCCATAATGTGTGGAAGCTATGCCAGCTGAACACACTATAGTAACAGTTTTTCCCTTTGAACGTAAATAATTCACGATTTGTTTCATAAGAAATGTTTTCCAACAACCGCCTTGTACAATAACAACTAAATTGTGGCCATCCTTGGCCAAATCGAAAGCTGTTTGCTGATCTTCATCAAGCATGTTTACTTTTTGATGTTTTCCCCAAACTTTATTCGACTGTGAAATGAAATTCTCTTACCTTATCGTGATTGCAGTAACATTCGGAACTTTTGTTTCAGGGAACCGGATTTGGCGCCATATAAGAGTTATCGTCCATAGTAGACTTCCGTTGATTAGAAATCCAAAATTGTAAATACGATGTAAAGTTCGTCGGATTTCTTGCTTCAGAGGTAAATTTTCGTGAAAAATGCCGACCGTTTGAAAAAAGGAATATTAGCGGAGACGAAGCGTGCTCACCAACTCAAAGGTAGATGCATTTTTATTGATTTAGACATGGGAATCGCCAAGCAGGTAGCATAGTTTTCGTGAAAATTATGTGGAAGTGAGATACCTTCTCTACATATCAGTCGACTGATGCAATCAGAAAACGGTATCTCTATATACATATCAGTCGACTTATGCAATCAGAAAACGGCAAATTATTGCTGTTTTACATATTTCTAAGCCATGGAAATGAAAGGGAAAAAAAAGAAAAAAAAGAGGGTAAGGTGTAAAAAGGGGGGATGCTGTGTCCTGTCCACAAGTACCTCTGGTTCCATATGCTTCAAGCGCATGTGATTCACACAAACCAAATACATGTATATATGAGAGTGAACAATTAACATGTTTTTATTATGGCAACAGAAGCATCGATTTTTACAAATTCTACATTTAAACGTTGACATTTAAAACATTTATTTGTTTCGTTTTATTTATAGCTCAATATCATCATATCGCAGGTGACCAGGAAGTCTTCCTGGTAGACGAAAGTCTTGAAGTATGAAGATTTGCTGTGACATCTTCTGATTAAATTACAGGTAGGGAAATATGTCTTTTCACGGGAATCGTCTTCCTTGGCGTCAATTTGAGCTTGTCAAAAAGAGGTATGTACACAGATATAGAAAACAGTATTAATCATTCGATCATTGACGACATTGTCAAAGGTCTACAAATATCAAACTGTATGTGAAATATTAACACTGGAAAAGAGAAATAATATGAAGAAGAGATATACAAATGAGATACTGCATGGTATATACATGTGTTTGGGTGTATCTGGTACAACTACAAGATCCCAAACTATGATATGACCCTTAACCTTCTATGTCGAATGCACGAGTATCACTTCCTACAATAAATGTACTAATTATAGGTACCTGATCAAATCGCCATCTACAAAATAACGCCCGTCAATATAGCTCTAATAGTTAACAAACTTGCCCCCACTTCATATCCGCCCCATACAAAATCGCCCCAACATTTTTTGTTGTAAATAATAATAGTTATTATTATTACTAATATTATTATTGGTTTTGAAAACGATATTCGGATGAGTAATAATTGAGATAATATATATATTATAGACAATAAAAATTACAGTGCATGTAATCGGACTCGTTATTGTTTGATTATGTCAGTTAAGTGAAAATATTTATTTGTGTGTCCTTGCAATAATCAATTTCTTCTTTTATTCAAAAGAAGAGCTTGAAGATACCATATGGGCAATCAGAATCCGTATATCGAAGACGAACAGACAACACAATGGTCAATAGAAAAATAGTACAAAAGGACAAACAAAGATCTACAAAACACACATATAGCACTAAAGATCGAGTAACACGAACCCCACTAAAAACCGGGGGTGAACTCAGGTGCCCCGGAAGGGTGAGCAGTTCCTGCTCCACTAGTGACACCCGTCAAGGATTTCTTTGCAAAGTATAGATTAATTATATATAGAGTGGACACATGTAAGTTGATGTTAACATGCGTTTGTATGAATATGGACTCGAACAAGTTAAAATAAAGAAAAGGGTTCAATAATAAAGAAATAAGGATATTTCATTGAACATATATATGCAAACAGAAAGTAAAAATATGGGGGGGGGGGGGTGGGTTAATTCGGTGAGTGAGTGATTCTTGTTTAACGCCAATTCAGCAATTTGTTCAGCTATATCAAGGCAAGTACAAGTTAATTATCAATGAAATGAGATGATCATGAGGTCTGTTTTGTTCTAGACCAACACGCTGGGTTGAATTTGCATAGTGCTAGCACACTGAAACAACAGTCCGCGGGTGTACATGTCGCTTCATTCGGTCACACTATTCTTATTGCGAACCAGCCAGTCTTTGCTCTATCACCTTAATGCTGCCTGCTAGCGGAGAAGCAAATAGTCTTTGGTTTGATCCGAGCGGGACTCGAACCCACGGTCTACCACACCAGAGACTCTAACCATTACGCCACCGATGCGGTTCTGAAAAATATACGCGTCCGGCTTTGTAAATTACAAAAAGAATGCCCTCGACTCGCAGCCGCAACTGATAAACTCTACCAGTTGCCTGCGCATGGTCGATGGTTCTCTCTGGGTATTCCGGATTCTTCCACCACTAAAACTGGTCGCCATGATATAGCTGAAATATTGCTGTAGGTGGCGATAAACACCAACAATCAATAAATCAAATCAATCTGAAAAATATATGAACGAATACTTCGAATATATGACTGGGTATGCGGTTTTCATAGTGAGGGCATATATAAAATTAGTGGAGTTTTTAAATTCCAGCGTCACCACCTTAAGCAATTGTATCTAATGTTGACATATGTAACCCCCCATCCCCACACACGCACGAAACACCCCCTTTCCCAAACGATCCAGCGTTACCACCGTAGCCATTATTACCTTAGGTTAAATTATGTACCCCCCATTCCCACCCCCATCCAAAACAACTAAGCTCACACAATACCTCGAGATCGACGACTAGCTATTCTTCCTGCTTCATAAGCTTGGTGCAAACATATTATATATTCGCGGACAATGTACGTATATTCTATATATAAACTTCCTCATATAAGAACAGTTAATTATATCTAGTAATGACTAAGCATCCTATGTTAACACAGTTCTCTATGGAAGAATTTTTTGCTAGATTTCCATGTATTAAAATCATGTAAACGGCAATTGTTTTTAATTGTAGACTTGATTGAACGTGCTTAATAACAAGAATTGTAACTGTTTAAGCTTCAGAATCAAATGCATTGGTAACATCGAACAAAACAATATTTCAAGATGGCTGCTCTTATGCATGTACATTATTACTTGCAATAGTTTATGTTCGATGTTTTCTTTTCAGAAACGTTGACATGGCAACAGCAACAACACAATGTTGCAACATCTGTGATTATGACAACGAAACTAAATTGGCGGCCACCTGGTGCCCGGAATGTGAGGATTTCCTGTGTACCGACTGTAACAGGCACCATGCCAGATCTTCATCAAGCAAACAACACATCGTAATTTCCATGGAAAATTACCAGAAATTACCCAGTTATATTGTATCTATAAAGAACAGATGCAACAAACATGGCAATAAGTACGAATTACACTGCTCGATTCATGACGTTCCTTGTTGCGTTATGTGCATAAGAGATGATCATCGCCATTGCCAAGAATTACGTTCCATTCTTGAGGTAACAGAAAATGCCAAGGAATCGACGGCCATTGTGCACATAGAAAGAGATCTCGAAGACATCGACGCCGCATTTGAAAAAATGAAGTCAGATATCACAAATAATATTACTGAAATTGATCAACAAAAAAGAAAATTTTTATCCGATATTTCAAACATGCGCAAATCATTTAACGACCATTTAGATAAAATTGAAAAACAAACAGTTGAAGAGATGGTGTCAGTAGAACAAAATTTACAAGTACAATTAAAGAATGCATTGGTTTCCATGGAAGCCAAAAGAACTGATTTTGATCATATCCGTCATCATGTGAATAGAGTAAAGAAATATGCTAGTGACCTCCAAACTTTCATAGGAGTGAAAAAAATGACGAGTGTTGTGGATGGAGAAGTTAAGAAACAGAAAGGGGCATTCAATTATGACCTTTATGAACTGAAACTTGACTTTCCATCAGAATTGGAATCTTTTGTGAAAGATGTTTCTAAATTTGGTGTTGTATCTGTTACAGAAAAGCATTGTAGTACCAGTCTTGTAAAAGAAGCTGAATTGCAAGCGCAGATTCCACAGGAAAACAAACTAGGTGTTATGTCACAACTCACAAGGAAGACGACTGTCAATTTTCAAACTAAGGATAAGAAGCGTGTCTTTATAGCAGGTTGTGCAATATTACCGGATGGCAAACTTTTATTCATTGATCAAGAAGGCAAACGGTTGTTGATGTTTTCTAATAACGGAAATTACGAAAAAGACATTGTCCGGTTTTCAGGTACACCGTTTGAGGTTTCATACACAGGAGAAAACATTGTAGCTGTTACAATTTGTGACAAGCATAAAGTCGTATTTGTAAACGTCATTACAAACAGAATTAAAAACAAGGTAGATATTGGCCATGAATGTTGGGGAACCGATTTCAACATGAATCGTCTAGCCATTCGAGTAATACAATCACCTACATCAAGTCGCATTGTATATTTAGATCGTAAAGGTAAATTGATTGATCAGGACTATATTCCCGGTGAGAACTCCACAAACATATTATTGCGTGATGATAGCATTAACTGTACGGACAGTGTTACCAATACGATTTACTGTTATACATTAACAGGACAACAGATTTGGGCCTTCAAAGACGAAAACGTCTTACGAGAACCACGGGGAATTGCCTTAGATAGAAATAAGAACGTCTATGTGGCTGGTAGCAGTACAAACAACGTTGTAGTACTTTTACCTGATGGTAGCAACTGCAGAGAAATCTTAACCCAAAGTGATGGGTTGCATATACCATTTTCATTACGTATCAACATTGACCGTAACGAGCTCCTGGTATGTAACTTGAGTGGTCCAGCATTTCTTTTCTCTCTGGATTAAGTGTAAGCTGTGCTACTGGACGTTATCAATGTTGACAGAGAACTAGTACAACTTATTGTAGTATTGGTGTAAAAGTAGCGTACATTGTAGTGAATATTTGACAGTGATGTCTAGGAGAACTTACATTAATAACACTAAGGTTCTCCTCTAAAAGGAAAAGATAACCGTAGTCGACTTTGGCTATCCTGTTTAGATCCTTTTGTTTTATTGCTCCCAAAACTTTGAAAATTATTTGGCTTTGCAATCTTTTAGTTTTCAGATATCAAGTTTATTCCGGAAAAACGTCGTGCGTATTAAATTGGACATACACGTTTTTAATATATATATATATATATATATATATATATATATAAATGGCTATACACATATTCTCATTTGCTTGTTTTCTTGTAGCCATAATTGTTAATTAGTTACAATAATAATATCTTTATGTAGGAACTGTATATTTTAATAATAGCTATAACTAATAAACCAAGTGTGTCTAAAACAAATCAGAGTTTACAACAATACAGAACAGACATTTTAAAACATTAACAACGTTAAAAAATATATAATGCGCATTGGGCAATCTAGATGATAATTTGAAAATAATAAAGCTAATACATGTATATACAAAGTATGATGGTTAGTTAAATAATATACTTACATATCGAGAATAATATTCTGTGTCCATCTGCAAACTATTATATATGCGCTGGCATGATGCCATCGATTATATGTTTATTATATTTTTCTATAATTTAATTAAGCTCTTCTTTAAGTGGACATATTTTAGTTTGTTTTGTTTTAGTTTTATATAATGTACATCTAATTAGAGCATGATTAGTACATGTAGTGTTGTCATTATTTCTCAAAACGACCTATTTACACTGCGAGAACAAGTCTATCATGCATTTCTTGTTTCAAATAAAACATAATAGAGGTGTGGTTTCTGTTATTTTACCGGCAGTAATGTTACCCATTGACACTAAATTATATAGCCTGTCTTAAAACACGTATAGAAGAAAGCTGTAATTGAGGGATGTGATCAACATAACACAGTTTTTTCTGCCTCATAGTATTTATTGTACAATAAAAGTATATAAGTATTTGGTATGCCTTATTTCACAAGTATATAGAGAATTGTTGAAGATACTAAAGGGCGAACAAGCGGCCGTAAAATCTTTAGTTTTCTGTGTAGTGCTTCCTAGATCACTGTTTGTAATTGTAGTGTTCGTCCGACCATTTACGGGTTTTGACTACCCCTTTGGTGTCAAACTGTTCTTTAAGAGAGATAGACAACACAACGACCAAATGAAAAAGGGAGAAGAAGACGAAAATGGTCGACAAAACATTAAACAGAAAACAAAGACTTGAACAATAAATCTTGTGTATTCCTATTTGTATTAACGATAACAACATTCTGATTAATGTAAATCGATTGGTAAGTAACTACTACTGTACAGAACGCAATACAGCACTTTACGTGCCAGGAGAGGGATAAAATGAAAGACAACAACTATCACACTGTTGGAACAGTTCAAAAAATATCACACTGTCGGAACAGTTCCAAAAATATCACACTGTCGGGACAGTTTTAAAATCCAATAGAAAAATCGCACAAAGACAATCGATACAGCAAGCACACATATATATGACCACTCGATTTTCTAGCTTGAAACAGGGATTTTAATGACATGTAGAGGCGTAAATCTAGTTTTATAGGCCCAAGCTTCCCGCGTAGTGAAATAATGCTGTCATGCAAGTTTTGTCACATATTGGTAAAATGCAAATCCTCACAAATAACCATGCGAAGAAAGTTGTTATAAAGAACGTTCTAATTTTGAAAATTAGACATTCTATATTTAATCTTCGTGATACATAATTTGGCATATGTATGGTTGTAGATATGTTAAAGAGATCCGAACGCTTCATTGATCATTAAAATATTAAATGGTATACAAGGCTATCGTAAGACATATTAAAGTGGATGCACTCAGGATTCAATTTTCTATTAAAGAAAATAATGTATGCATAATTTACAGAGTGATTTTAGATCGTTTTCATTGTTGATTATTTCTCTTGTCATACAAAAGGGACTAATTGTAATGTGAACTAGACTTCCTTGTTAATGTATTCATTAAAAACAATGAATATCAGATAATATCTATACTTATACAACAAGTTATAGAAAAATACTACTGTCAGTTGGGTATGTGTGATTTTTTATGTGATTGTGTGTACATGTTTAGAGTTATACTTTAAAAGTACTTGTGTTCATGATTTCATACAGTGTTTATTTTACATGACAAATATATATGTGTATGCCCAGAAATATTACATTACCATTAGAGAAAACCGAAGGACCAATTAGAAATGGACAATCCAGAGACACTGACAACATTAGGCACACAAGAGACAGGACGAACACTGATCGACATTACATTACACTGCAAAAAAACTACGATCCAGATGATAATTCAAGTGATACGAAAGAGAAAACAGTCCTTGCTCAACTAGCGGTACCCCTCGTTTCTCTATTAAACAACACGAATATCATCTGCTAAGAGAACGGTAACAACTGCAATAGGAAATAATCAGAAAAAAACAGATAGAGCAAGATCTAGGATTACATTAAACGGGAACAAGGACGTACAAACCGAGCATTGTAGCGGACATGACACCACGGAACTGAAAACATGAAATATGTCATTGGACAAACTGGTGAATATCGGTCCCATCACACAACATAGCGTTTGGGGACAACTTACGTTTCTTTTTGGTTTGGTTTATCGCCATTTTCAACAATATTTTTTTTTTTTCACTGCGGTCAGTTTTATTGATGGAGGAAATCGGAATACCCGGAGAAAACCACCGACATACCGCAAGTCACTGACAAACTTGTAAAGCATATGAAACTTCAATGGGCATACACATAGCTGTAATTGAAGTATTTACAAAATAATGCACTTTCTTTCTTACTTCTTGTAAATAATAAAAATGTTTATATATTAATCACTTAACTCCAGCACTGATATCTACGTTAAAAGATTAGCCACTTAATAATATAGAATGCATCCCACGATGTCGTTATAGGTGTAATACCACTAATTAATTTCATTTACATTTTCTACAAAATGTTTGTTTTTTCGAGCCTACCTGGCCATTTTATCTTAAGCTTAACCTTTCCAAGACCATATATTTTCTGAAGCGTAAATAATTCCTCTACATTCTGTCAAAATTTCAGGGCATGTTTAAAATCTTGCAGTGAAATGCCAGGCTATGGAAAACACCTACTCTAAAAATAGCTCGGTCATCCCCCAGTATTAATAGGTCATGCATCAAATCCTCCATAGAGGTATTGAAATACAACTCAATCCATCAAATTTAGGCTCAAAATAATCCCTATATATTTTACTTCAATTATCAATTTTGATTATTCGATTCCATTCAGTAGTTTTCACAATACTACCAAGTGAAAGGAACTTTTTTCTTTAAAAGGGACTACTTTCGTATATGTTCTATGTTCTGATTGGTGAATTAGTGGTTTGACACCTTATATGTCGTTCGTCATCCTTAGTAGTAGGAAAAGGACAAAATCAACTAACACCCTTATATTAAAATATTTAAAGCTGTTATTGTGAATACAACATCGAAACGTAGTACCAGTTAATTCTACCAAATCAGGCATCCTCCCTCCAGGGTATAATTACCACTTGTAACGTGAATGCATTATTTTCCTTTGATCTTGTTCATGGTAAATATACCAGAATGTAAGCAACAGCTAAGAACTATGAAATAATATACGCAAATACGAGATATTGCACACTTTATATCTGGGCTGTAGTTTGATTACTTTCAGAGAGCCGTGCAATACGCAATGACTTAGATGTGATATTGCATGGACTCATGTTATATATCATTTATTCCACGAGTTTCCGACTTAAGCGGTGGTATATATATATTACTTCTACAGGTAATAGGTGTACTATTGTATGGGTGTTTTTATGCACTAGTGAATAACAGTTAACAAATATTTAACGTACATTGTGTATCACCGTGGAGTCATTCAATTGTTTAAAGATATTCAATTTGTATTTGCTTGCCAACTTATAGTGTGCATTGCTTGTTGGTCCTTATCAACTTCCGGGTTGACACGCAAGACAACATAAAACGTAGAGCATGATATTTCTGATATACACGATATTAGTGATTCTTCAACTGTATAAAGGTAAGACTATTCGTTACATAATTACAACTATCCCCATAATTCGTAAAACATTAATGTCTACTCAGTATTATTCACTTATTTACAGTCTTTTACTGATCTTTGAACTCGTCGTGTTTATGTCATTTTAGTTTCTGTGAAAGTGGTCTTTTGGGTTAAAGCGATATCGTACACGTTCTTTGCTCATTATTTTGTTTTGCCGTCTAACACAACGGGCTGGATTCGCATTAATCGGTATCATGCCACCACATTTCTATGTCTGTCCCTCACACCAGCGTTTAGATTTCGTCTGGTCACTGTCCTAATTGTTTCTGTATTGAGCAGGTTGAGGTTTGTCAACGGAATAGCTCGTGTTGTTGTTAGCTATTTTGTCATTCATTACTGTTTAGCTGTATATTCTCAGTATTACTTGATTTTGTGTTTTCATTTATAGGTATAGCAACAGTGGTTCCAGATCCCTGCCCGGATTATATGAAAAACAGGGACATAGGTAAATACATATCTAACCAACCCATTCTTTCTTTAAGTTTTTATGTCATTTCGAATACTGAAAACGGAGCATGCAATATGCATGACTACTCGATAATACAAATTGAAAAGTGAAATATGCTGTAAAAGACTGTAGAAATGATGAATATGAAGCGGGTTGGCTTTCTAGTAGTTGCTATTAAATTGTTGCATATCAAGACAATGTACATTCTAATTTGAATTAGATATCTGTGAGATAGTTTATATGTTTCTTTATCCGGGGATCTATCATGCACTTACGTTTAACAACAAATTGCATTCGGTCACCTCGGGTTAAGAGGGAATCTTAAATGGAACTTTTAAATTCTTGATTGTTAATTCCTGATTCTACATCCTTAATTCTTAACCCATACGTACTATATACTTACATAGGAAACTTTTCATTTACTAAGGTTATACACAGGAGTCAGCATTTGTTCCACAGGGACAACAAAGTCACAAACTAATATATATTAAGAAAAAGATTACCTAGTAGTAGTAATATTATACATTGTTATAGTCAATTTAACTTATTGTGTACAATACCTCAACGCTATCATATAGTAACAACTCATACAAGCCTATCACCAATACGACGTGGGTTCGAGCCCGGCTTTGCATATTACAAAAAAGATCCACTCGACTCGCAGTAGCAAGTGATAAAGTTTATCAGTTGCTTGCCCATGGTCGGTGGTTCTCTCCGGGTACTTCGACTTCTTCCACCACTAAAACTGATCGCCATGATATAGCTGAAATATTGCTGAAATTGGCGTTAAAACACCAAAAATATAAATAAATCAATTAAAAAGAGTGCTTCATCTGTTCAGTGGATCATCAAAAGTTTAAATTTGAATGTGAAATAAATTTATCTATCGAATGCTTCTATTGGTATTGTTGTTCAATTTACAATTAATAAACAGATTAAATGTTAGCGATGAAACACTATATTCAAAACGTATAAGTAAATGTTAACAATAAAGTATTTGTACTGATTCCAACTATTTATCATTATCAAATAAATATGGATAACATGCCATAATTAATGCAATAGTTATATCATTATCTGTTTTAATTACTTTCTTACAGTGGCTGATATGTGTAAGTCAAGCTCTGCAACGGAAGAAACAAATTCTGGAGGTCACAAAATAGACAGTGTTGTATTACGTATAGTGATGCAACAAAACAACTGCATATGTCGGGTAACGTTGGACAATCAAACAGAAATACTGGCAGCTGTAGGTTTGAGGAAATGTGATGGTCTTACATCATCAGCACCAGCGAAAGCAGATTGTGGACTTGCAGTTGACATAAATCATATACCTGATATGTCTACAGGAAATGTAATAGCTCCTATTGAATGTCCTGTGAACGATACACTTCGTCATACACGACTGTTTCAAAAGGGTTATCTGCAATTTAGATCTAGGATAACTAATGGAAACTTCACCAGAGGCTTCTGTATACGGATAATACGAGGTAAGGCATCATTACAAATTGTGAATTTGAAAAAAAATCATAAACCAATAATTTTCGTTCTCCAGCCACTAACTATTAATAATACCTCGCATAGCTTTACAAAATATCGAATAATCTATTCGAGTTTACCTCATAAAGGGCATAGTCCTTATTATATAAGTACGCTGACGAAACCAATCATACACTATCAGAAATCCCCAATCCCAACCGCGATAAGATGTATATCCGCACAAAAGGTGGTCTATTATATGTAATGTTTGGTAAAGTATATGTTTATTTTCCAACTAACGCATTTAAACAATCGAGTTAGATTGGTGAGATTGCCTAAATAAATGCATAAGTATATATATATATTTGCAACAAAATAAAAAATGATTGGCCTTTATGTTGTAAAATGGTATAATCCCCGTCCATTTGCATTTGGATTCAACAAAGTGTTAATGCCTGGTTAATTGAACTTTGTACGCTATCAGTTCCAGATAATAGACCATGGTTTTCTACAAGCACATTTTAAAGCTAAACAATCTACCAAAAACATCAAAGTATATAAATAATCCAGATATATATATATAACTGACCTTAGCAAATCTTTGACGTTCTCTGATACCAACAATATAAACGGACGTCTGCAAGATATCTACAAAATTCAAAGCCTAAAGTTGCGAAAGAAACGACGCAAGAAATTATTTAGGGATGGTACCATCAGAATCATTTGTCACTTCTGGGGAAAGGACAAGGCGGAAACGAAGATTTTCAAGGGACAAAGATATTAATAGAGACCAAAATAACACAGTCATCAATTTGTCATCAAAAGATCTAAAAAGCTGATGAAATTCGTATACTCTCTAAGGGGCTTAATTTCTGTCCCACCCCTAGCAAAATCAATGAGGAGCAACTATCATCTAATCTCGACAAATTTGCTAGATCTCTTCGAATTAAAGAGTATTTCTTGGCCAAAGAGAGAGACTTTCTGTAGATGGGTCGTCCTATTCGGAAGATGGTAATGAGATCCCCCTTCCTAGGTTTAAAAAAAAAAGTTCATGTATTCCAAAACCAAGCAAAAATACAACTTTAGAATCCTTTATTGATTTAGTAACAAATGATGTTCAGACAGCAGCTAGCACGAATATACCAGCCCATAACAACCTCACTCCAGCAGAAAAGGGTGCGATCCAAGAATTAAAGGAAAGAGATGACATTGTCATAAAGCCAGCAGACAAGGGTATCGCAGTTGTTGTTATGGACAAAGTAGATTATTTAGAGGAGGCAAACAAACAACTGACGGATGAAAGATTTTTCAAAAAAATGGATTCTGACCCCACGGAAGAATTCAGCATTAAGATAACACAGGAGCTAAACATTATGAAAGAAAATAGTCATATCGAGAAGAACACTTTCGATTATTTGAAACCAGACAAACCCAAAGCCGGACGGTTCTATTTATTACCTAAAATTTATCAAGTCAACAAACTCGGGAGACCCATTGTTTCAGCAAATGGGAACCACACAGAAAAAATCTTCAAATTCGTCGATTTCCACCTTTGACTTCATGTAGAAGCGCTACCCTCACATTTGAAAGACACTACTGATTATCTTCAAAACTTCATTCCGGGACCATTCTTTTTTCGATGGACGTTACGTCATTATAAACTAGCATCCCACACAATGACGTATCGAAACATGTCGAGAGGCCTGGGACCAACGAGCCGTTAAAGAACCACCAACGGAATGTCTTGTCCAGTTGCTCACATTGGTACTGAAACATAACAACTTTACATTTAATGGAGAGCATTTTTTTCAAATCAACGGAACAGTTATGGGAACAAAGATGGCACCTTCATACGCCAACATCGTCATGGGGAAACTTGAAAAACTAATCATACAATCTGCACCCTACAATCCAATTTCCAGGTTTCGTTTCATAGACGACGTTGACATGAAGTGGACCGAGTCGGAAGAAAACCTCAATCGTTTCTTTGACCATGCTAACTATGCCCACCATAAAATTCATCCATGAAACATCCAGAAATTACATCTCCTTTCAGGATACTTACACTACCTGTGAAAATGGTATTATGTCAACTGACATGTACAACAAACCGACAGATACACCGTTCCTGTCCCCACGGAGTTGTCATCCTAAACATTGCACCAACAGTATTCCGTACAGCCAAGCTCTCCGAATCATACGCATCTCATCCAGTGAACAAACTACAAAAACACGGCTTAGGGAACAAACATATCATCTGAAAAAGAGGGGTTACAACAATGCGAGCATTAACCATTGTTTTAACACAGCAAGTAGTATTGATAGAAAAGACCTCATCCAATATAAAGAAAAGAAGACGAACAACAGAGTGCCATTTGTCATCACATACCATCCTCTGCTCAGTAATTTATCCAACATCGTTCGTAAGCACTGGACAACCATACAAAAACACCCATAATTGGGCAAAATTTTCGATCAACAAATGACCTTCCTCAGTGTCTATCAAAGCTAACTTTGATAGACATTGAGGAAAGTGATTTGTTGATCGAAAATTTTGTCAATATATTTTTTGTAGCATCTTTATCGGTATCGTTGCACAATCTTCTAGACTTCTATAATGTATATTGTTTGTGCTGCATCATCAAGTCTCGACGATCCGTTACTCATTAAGTTCTCTGGTTGGTAGATTCCCTTAGACTTGTTATATATTCCATCGTTCATATTATAGGAATGATAAAATATTGTATTACAGATGCATTTTAGCACAAACAATTGTCTTCATTACTGGACCTTTCTAAGTGTGTGTACGTGTTGTTTATTGACGAGAGAAACATTTGAAATACACCGTTATTTATGCATGATATCAGCTTCATGTATGTATTAATATTTGACTTATTATAATGACCTAGCTAATAGGTGTCTCTTCATTGTTATAGCTATGAGCTGTATAACATTACTATCAATATTATTTCAGTTTAAATGTTAGATGAAACTCATGGATTTGTCAAAGGTCACCAACAAATTGATCACATACACATTGCCACGGGCGCGAATGGAACTCAGTTTCAGTGATTTTAGTCGATGACATCATAGATATTGTCAATCAAAATTCCATATGATTACAGTCATGGCATCGCTTGAAATAACTCTGGAATATATGTTTACATAATGAGCAGTCTAAAAAGCAATAGAAACAGATTGTTGCTCTTTGTAAACTTGAAAATATAAAGCATAAAAACAGTACTTTCACTTATTTTCAACGCATGGCAATATTTCAGATATCAACAGTGAACATTCACAAGTATTACGAATTGCTTGTGATGCTCCGATGACAACAGAACACACAACCGAAAAGATAACAACATATGATGCACCGCAAAGTTCCCCACAAACGCCTGTTTCGGAGAAATCAACCACAAACAGCTCAAGCATAGATACTACAACTACTGTCGCAACGGAGAAATCAACCACAAACAGCTCAAACATAGATTCTACAACTACTGTTATAACGACAGGTAAACGTCTAGCTACAAGTGCACTAAGTCATGACATGTTAAAGCTAAAGATACAGGTACATGAAATATTGAATAATAATTTTAGATTGGAATTTCCAAAGCTTAATAAGTGAATTGTAAATTTAAAAGGAACAAACCTTCTTAAGAACTACATATATATTGTGCAAACTGTGGTCAGACTTCTCAATCAAGGTCAGATTCAGTTGTTTGTAGGAGGTCTCATGTCTTACTTACGTTATTTGCGTTTGGTTTCGCATAGCGGTATCCAACACATATTGTGTTGTTTGCTGTGCTCGTCTTCCTCTGGTGTTTTGTGTGCCCAATGTTGCCAGTTTTTGTGGATTGTCCATTCTTGATTGTCCCTTCTATTTTCTCTAACGTTTATTTTCTACTCTTTGACATGGTTGATGTACCTTGATAATTAATCTTAGAAATACATATTTTGGTTGTTTTATTCTTTTGCTTGGTATTTTATTGACCTTCGATGGCCTTTTTCTACCTGTGCCAGTATTTCTTTATAATATATTTATGGACCGCATCAATGAGACAATTAACCATGATAATGTTTACTCTACCTGCAATGTGTGGTATGCTAAGAGGCAATGCTATACTTAGTTTTGCAAATGACAAAATGAAACATTTTAAAGTCTATCAATGGCTGATTGGACACTAAATTTGCGTTTGGGCAGTGATCATTGATCACATATCTTGAGATATGGACAGGCGATATAAGGGTAATAACAAAATTACAGAACACCGAGCAATCTTCCAAAGGGAAAGGAAAAATGCATAAGTCAACAAACAGAAAAAAATCATTTAATTTCCTAAGAAATGGTGGGTTGAATCAGATTTTACAGACGACATAGGACACACATTTTGAGGAGTGGGCCATAACAATTGGACTATAATTGTAAGGAAGGATATGGATATAAATGCATCCGAAAGCCTATTCAACTTTCCACTTCGACACAACTTAAAGTAAAGGGACATCGCCTTTATTTTTGTCATATTTCTCACAACCACAGTATGGTCATTAATAAGTAGTACAACTCATACCGTAAGCTGAGTGTGAAGAAGCTCATATACCGCAGTTGGGCGGTTTTCTTTCCTTCTATCGATAAACGCTCCGTTTTAACAAGTTTGTCGTTCTGGTGATATTTAAAGAACAGATAAGGGTTATTTGACACTAAATTCGAAGTGCGACTCCGTCCCATTGCGGACTCATGTGTACACAGGTGACCTTGGCTGATCTTAGCTATCATGTTTAGGCTTGTTTGCTTTATTGTTCCCACACATGCTTAATTTATTTGGCTTTCCAATGTTGTGCTGTTGAACGTGTTTGATGAAGGTTATTCCAGAAATGCGTCATGCACACCTAATTATATATCAAGGTTTGTATAATTAATTATTCTTACAGGGCTAGAACAAACAATAAGAGTAATAACACAATTACCGAACTCCGGACAATCTTACAAAGAGAAAGTCAAAACCAATAAGTATATAAACAGACAAAGTCAGTCAACAACCGGAAAACTGTGAAAACCGTAATGACCCTGACTTGGTACATGCATTTCTAAAGAAATGGTGGGTTGAATCAGATCTTAAAGCGCCAAACATCCCGCTTTCATTACGGCTCAAAGGTTCCGGCTGTCACTATAACAGTATTTATAACAATACTGGAACAAAATCGATAAAATAGTTGTCAAAGCAGTAACAAACCCAGTGAAGCATATGTCAAAAACAATTTTAAGTCACACATTGAACAAAAAATATATTTGACATTTTTGTTGACTTCCTTATCTTTATACATTTTCACTAAGTGAAAATGCATCGCTTATCATCGTCATTGCAGAGACGGAATATATTTCGACAAGATCTTGGTATCGGAATATAAACCTTTTAAGAGATCGAATAAGGCGAATTTTTTTAATAGCCCTTGTCCAGTAGCCTGTTTCTCAGATGAAGATGACGTTTCAGGAATTCAGAATAATTAATACTGGCCCTTGCATATCGAATCAATTGCGAGATGTAAGCACCATATGCAGGAGAAGCTGGTATATTGCTGCACATATTTGCAAAATTTATGATTTTAAAATTGAAGTCGTCCCGTTTATCATAAATTTTGGTACTGAGTTGACCACTGTCGTCAAATTCGAGGTATAAGTCCAAAAATGATGAGGACGAAGCTGTATCTGTGGTCTCTTTAACTTCCAGCTCTGGGGGATATATCAATGGAAGAAATTCTGCAAATCTAGAATTATTGATAAATAAAACGTCATCAATATACCTGTATGTGAAATTAACGGCTCTAGCCTCATGAATCTTCTTATCTTTTACAAGCCTTTGAAGAAACTCCGACTCAAATGAGTATAAAAAATAACTCGGCTAGAAGAGGGGCACAATTCGCACCCATTGGTATGCCGACGACCTGCTGAAACAGTGTCCATCCAGCATACTGATCACTTGTTCCTCGGAGTAGCATGTTTTACCTTTTTGAATTTTGTTTGAAAAATATGTGGAATTGTAGCCTAACACATATTTTGAGCCATAGTTGATATATATTGGAATTGGTGCTGGTTCTGGTGTAACCTTAATACTTCTGGTAGTCTTAGTTGTAATATGTCTAAGGTTTGTAAAAATATCATGTACTTTTGATGTTTGAAGCATTATCTGTAATTATTTCTGCATGACAATATTCCTAACAATAACAGAATACGTCCAATAAACATATTATCTATATATTACAGTAGATATCTCGCGTATAAAGAGGTTGATTAGTAATGAATATCACTGATGTTGTCAGTAGATATCACGCAAGCCAAATAAAATGTACTACAATCAATAAGACAAACGACCAAGTCGATTTGAAAACATTTACAAGAATGTTGAACACTTGAAAATCATGGACAGAAACAAAATGTCACAAAGTGGTTGGTTGTAATATCGATATACATTCTACAAGAATAAAGAGGTTGATTAGTAATGAATACCACTGATGTTGTCAGTTCGAATCCCGAACAGACCGAGGTGTACAACATTATGTGATAAAGTTTGTCAGTGACTTCCGACAGGTCGGTGGTTTTCTCCGTGTCCTCCAGTTTCCTCCACCAATATAACTGATCCCACGATATAACTGAAATATTGTTGAAAGTGGCGTTAAGCACCATAAAGCCTAAGCCTAAAGCCTATATAAATAAAATACATTGTATTAAATATTGTTCTTATTCAAATTAAGTTTAGATAATAATTGTTTCTGTTCTTTCTGTTCTTTTTGTAGTTGCAGAAAATAATAAAACAACATATATTGAACTCAGTGTAGTTTCTAGTACAGTTGCTATAATACTTCTGATAGCTTTAGTTATAACGTGCATAAGGTTTGTAAATATAGTTGTTTCCTATATAAACAGTGGTCAATATATAATACAACGATTTTGATACGGCAATGTTAATGGTTTCTTTAATGTGATTCTCTTCATATATGTATTTAAGTAGTTATCTTTAATTGAACCCATTTTTGCACATACAAGTAGATGAACACTTACAAAGATTTTATCTGATGTATATGATTTGTAGATGGTTGTTTGTCCTTTTCTATCTTTTCGTATCTTCAAACTCTTCATAAAGCAAATTAAGGTGGAATATGAAACAATCTATAGGGATATTCTATAATAATTACATAATCGTTTTCGAACAATGAACTTGGTGGGGTTTATTTTATTACTTGCATCAGAATATTTATTTATCAAAGCTCAAATCATAAATTACATCTGGATATCTTTATAGGTACAAAGCAATACCAAATGCAAGAAGAACAAATGAGAATGTAAACAATTCCAATCATCAAGTAGAATATAACAGACATTATTGTGATTTGACAAATAATGGACCGAACGTGCCAGGCCAAGAATATGATATTATTGATTGTAATTATAATACCATTGATGTTGACAGATCCCAGTTATCTAACAACGTAGTATGTATGGAAGGAGAATATGTTAGTGTTGAACCTGATGGACATTTGACGACTAACATTAATTGAGGACAAAACAAAAATTATCCAGAAGATATATGCCTTTACGATTTTAATTATGGTTTGATTTCTCAAAAAAAATATTGTGATTAAAACTACCTATGAAAATGGTAACTGCAACGAGAAAAAGAAAGAGGGAGATTAAATAATTTTACTTAGACACACCATATATATTTTTGAAACAAATAATGTTACAGATTATTTTGGCTCTAATCTGGCTAAAAGTTTGCACAACCAAATTATCTGATCAGTAGGGAGAGATTTAAAATTCTGCCAGACTACCAAGCTCAAGCTCTTCCTAGCAGACCATATCTCACTCAGAAAACAAAATATGGTCATTTCTTAAGTTTGAAATCTTTGTATGCTAAATGGGGTTCATGTTGTTCACTTTACCCTATGCTATTATGTTCTTAGTTCTTAGTTCCGTGCTTTAATGTCTGCTGCGCTTTCCATACCAAATCATGTTCGGTTCGTCTTTATCCGCAATTGCTCATTGGACAGCTCATGTCTTTAGTGGTATTTGTTTACGCACATTACTGTCAACACGACTTGACTGTATAAGTAGCAATGCGGGTGTCTTACAACATGCAGACACCGCTTATCCTTTGTTCAATTTGGTTTTTATTTGGGCATATGGATTGTCCATTCGTGATTGTATCTTCGTATTTCCCTAACTTTTATATTAAGACCTAACCAGACCAGTTTTGCAAAATAAACCACCCATATGTCTACTTTTCGGCTTAGATGAAGATCACAAATAATATGTCAAAGACGTTGATATTTAATTAAGTGCATACGACACGTTTTTGATATAACCTTAATTAATTACGCTGCAAATAAAAAGAAGCGGAAAGCAAAATAATCTATAAATAAAGACACCGGAAGCAAAAAAACAAAAACAAACAAAGTATATAAACAGCATAGCCAAAATCAGCTATAATTACTTATACATTAGTTACAATAATAATATCTTTATGTAGGAACTGTATATTTTAATAATAACTATAGCTAATAAACCAAGTGCGGCTAAAGCGAATCAGGGTTTACAACAATACAGAACAGACATTTTAAAACACTAACAACGTTAAAAAATATATGTGTATGGAGCAATCTAGATGATAATTTGAAAATAATAAAGCTAATATATACAAAGTATGATGGTTAGTAAAATAATATACTTACATGTTGAGAATAATAGTCTGTGTCCATCTGAAAACTATTATCTATGCGCTGGCATGATACCATTGATTATATGTTTATTATATGTTTTTATAATTTAATTAAGCTCTTCTTTTAGTGGAAATATTTTAGTTTGTTTTGTTTTAGTTTTATATAATTTACATCTAACTTGAGCATGATTCGTACATGTAGTGTTGTCATTATTTCTCAAAGCGAGCTATTTACTCTGCGAGAACAAATTTATCATGCATTTCTTATTTCAAATAAGATATAATTGATGTGGGGTTCCTGTTATTTAACCGGCAATAGTGTTACCCATTGACACTAAATGCTATAGCCTGTCTTAAAACACGTATAGAACAAAGCTGTAATTGAAGGATGTGGTCAACATAAGATATGTTTTCTGCCTCATAGTATTTATTGTACAATAGAAGTATATAAATATTTGGTATACCTTATTTCACAAATATATAGAGTAATGTTGAAGATACTAAAGGGCGAACCAGTGGCCGTAAGATCTTTAGTTTTCTGTGTAGTGCTTCCTAGATCACTGTTTGTCATTGTAGTGTCTGTTCTTCTATTTACGGGTTTTGACTACTCCTTTGGTGTCTTCAAACTGTTCTTTAAGAGAGATAGACAACACAATGATCAAATGAAAAAAAGGGACAAGAAGACGAAAATGGTCGACAAAATAATCAACAGAAAACAAAGACTTGAACAATAAACCTTTTGTATTCCTATGTGTATTAACGATAACAACATTCTGATTAATGTAAATCGATTGGTAAGTAACTACTACTGTACAGAGCGCAATAATACATTTTACGTGCCAGGAGAGGGATAAAATGAAATGCAAAAAATATCACACTGTCGGAACAATAGAAAAATCACACAAAGACAATCCATGCACCAAGCACACATATATATGACCGCTCGATTTTCCTGCTTGAAGCAGGGATTCTAATAACATGTGGAGGCTTAAAGCTAGTTTTATAGGCCCAAGCTTCCCGCGTAGTGAAATGATGCTGTCATGCAAGTTTTGTCACATATTGGTAAAATGTAAATCCTAACAAATAACCAGGCGAAGAAAGTTTTTATAAAGAACGTTCTAATTTTGAAAATTAGACATACTATATATAATCTTCGTGACACATAATTTGCCATATGAGATGGTATGCAAAGCTGTCGTAAGACATATTAAAGTAGAAGCACTCAGGATTTCATTTTCTATTAAAGAACCTATTTTATGCATGATTTACATTGTGATTTTAAATCGTTTTCATTGTTGATTATTTCCCTTGTCATACAAAAGTGACTTATTGTAATGTGAACTAGATTTCCTTGTTAATTTATTCAGAAAAAATGAATATCAGATAATAACTATACTCGTACAAGTTAAAGAAAAATACTACTGTCAGTTGGGTATGTGTGATTTTTCATGTGATTGTGTGTACATCTTTAGAATTATACTTTAACAATACTTGTGTTCATGATTTCATACAGTGCTTATTTTACATAAATAAATATTACACTACGTTAGAGAAAACCGAAGGAGCAATTAGAAATAGAAAATTCAGAGACACTGACAACATTAGGCACACAAGAGACAGGACGAACAATGATCGACATTACATTACACAGAAAAACCCCTACAATCCAGATGATAATTCAAGTGATACGAAAGAAAAAACAGTCCTTGCTCAACTAGCGGTACCCGTCGTGTCTCTATTAAACAACACGAATATCATTTGCTAAGAGAATCGTAACAACTGCAAAAGGAAATAATCAGAAAAAAACAGATAAAGCAAGACCCAGGAATACAATAAATGGGAATAAAGACGTACGAACCGAACATTGTAGCGGACATGACACCACGGGACTAAAAGCATGAAATATGTCATTGGACAAACTGGTGAATATCGGACCCATCACACAACCTAGCGTTGGGGACAAATTACGTTTGTTTTTGGTTTTGTTTATCGCCATTTTCAACAATATTTCGGTTTTTTCCACTGCGGTCAATTTTATTGGTGGAGGAAATCGGAGTACCCGGAGAAAACCACCGACATACCGCAATTCACTGACAAACTTGTAAAGCATGTGAAATTTCAACGGATATACACGTAGCTGTAATTGAAGTATTTACAAAATAACACACTTTCTTTCTTACTTCTTGTAAATAACAAAAATGTTTATATATTAATCATTTAAGTCCAGTACTGATATCTACGCTAACAAATTAGCCACTTAATAATAAAGAATGCATACCACGATGTCGTTATAGGTGTAATACCACTAATTAATTTCTTTAACATTTTCTACTAAATTTGTGTTTTTTCGAACCTACCTGACCATTTTATCTTAAGCTTAACCTTTCTAAGATTAGATATTTTCTGAAACGTACAAGATTCCTCTACGTTATGTCAAAATGTCATGGCATGTTTAAAATCTTGCAGTGAAATGCCAGGCTACGGAAAACACCTATTCTAAACATAGCCCGGTTATCCCCCAGTATCTATAGGTCATGCATCAAATCCTCCATAGAGGTATTGAAGTGCAACTTAATCCATCCAATTTAGGCTCAAAATAATCCCTATATATTTTACTTCAATTATCAATTTTAATTATTCAATTCCATTCAGTAGTTATCACAATACTACAAAGTGAATGGGACTTTTTCTTTTAAAGGGACTAATTTCGTATATGTTCAAAGCTCTGATTGGTGAATTAGTGGTTTCACACCTGATATGTCGTTCTTCATCCTTCATAGTAGGAAAAGGACAAAATCATCTAACACCCTTATATTAAAATATTAAAAGCTGTTATTGTGAATACAACACAGAAACGTAGTACCAGTTAATTCTACCAAATCAAGCACCCTCCCTCCAGGGTATAATTACCACTTGTAACATGAATGCATTATTTGCCTTTGATCTTTTTCATGGTTTATATACCAGAATGTAAGCAACGGCTAAGAACTATGAAATAATACAAGCAGATACGAGAAATTGCGCACTTTATATCTGGGCTGTAGTTTGATTACTTTCAGAGAGCCGTGCAATAAGTAACGACTTACATGTGATATTGCATGGACTCATGCTACATATAATTTCTACCACGAGTTTCCGACTTAACTGGTAGAATATATATTACTTCTACATGTAATAGGTATACTATTGTATGGGTGTTTGTATCCACTGGTGAATAACAGTTAACAAATATTTAACGTACACTGTGTATCACCTGGAGTCATTCAACTGTTTAAAGACATTGAATTTGTATATGCTTGCCAACTTATAGTGTGCATTGCTTGTTGGTCCTTATCATCTTCCGGGTTGACACGTAAGACAACATAAAACGTAGAACATGATATTTCTGATATACACGATATTAGTGATTCTTCAACTGTATAAAGGTAAGACGATTTGTTACATAATTACAACTATCTCCATCATTCGTAGAATATTAACATCTACTCAGTAGAGGCTAAAGCAGATATACATTTCCATTCGATGGTATCAATGTAAATATGACATTTCTTAAACAAGAACTTCCTCGGTAAAGGTCGACAAAATCGCAAACCGTTAGTAATTGTGTAATATTACTCACTCTTTTGTTAAGCTTCAAAAACTAAACATTAAAATACAAACGTAGATACTTAATTTGCTGTGAACGACCGATTTGAGGTACACACTCAATAGCAAGCAATAAACAAGTCACATGACTTATGTTGTCGGTAGCAGGAAAGCCAAATGTCCTCCACCGAAAGTGATGGTGATATTGGTCGTAATTTGAAAAATGCAGTGAAATATGGTTAAAGGGATTATCCTTACACATCCGTATACCTAAATATACACTGACCACATACTATTCTAAAATGATTAGGGAGTAGACTAACATATTTATGCTCATTATTGAAGACCCTACAGTGACTGTAAAAGTAAGAACAGATAATGTAACAAACAGCAGGAAAGGCCGTGCTACTCATAGTTTCATACTTAATAGACAAATGATTTGATTGTTGAACAATACATTGGATAGAGCCTTCAGCTAAAAGTGTCCGTACCGTAGATATATGTTTTGGTCATGTAATATGTCCATGTTTAATTCCTACATTTTCCATTTACCAACATGTTGTGATCTTGTCTGTCATGAAGACTAGTTAATTGATGCTTATCACCAAATAATATTAACGCAAACGTAGATATCACATTCCTGTGCACACGAAGCGTTTCATGAATAACCTTCATCAGGTGCGATTGGAATGGCAAATAATTTATAAGAATCTAGAATAATGGTCTATAATAAGCAGAACCTACTTGGCTATTAGTCACTTATTTATAGTCTTTTACTGATCTTTGAACTCGTCGTGTTTACGTCATTTTAGTTTCTGTGAAAGTGGTCTTTTGGGTTAACCCTTTCAGTGTCAGATTCAAAATTATAACGTTTGCAACGTTGCCGAATTATACCACGTCATAAAACGTCTCGGGGCCAAATAAATTAAATCGTTCTGACGTCACGCAATTCATACTCTTCGATTTTCGATTTTCATCAAGTGCATGTATTCACCTGAATAATTGATTTGCGTTATACTTAAACGATCTACAATTACTATAGAATGTAGAGGAAGTATTAGGGTTAGTACAGTCCATGGACGTAAGTATTCGTCACCTTCGATTTTTTACTGTATATTTCATATAAAACCACATTAAAAAAAAAAATTAAAGCTATCTGTGGGCAGATTTTTATGAAATTTATTTCAAGACACGCAGAATTCTTTGAATTTTATTTGTTTATCTGATAGTAATTTTTGTCTGCATGGTTTTTGTTTTCTAGTGATTTAAACACAAATGTTGATTTTTCCGATTTTATTTTTGCTAAAATATATAGCAAATTTGACGTCAGAAAAACAATGTCTTTAAATCATAAGAAAATAAAAACAATCTAACGGATAATAATGCTAAAATAAACAAATAATCTTTAAATATTTCTGCTTCTTCTGGTGCAAAAATGATCAAAATCCGTTTAGAAATGACTTCACAATAATTTTTTTGAAAAATGTGGTTTTATATGAAATGTATAGCTTAAAATCGAGGGTGACGAATACTTATGTCCATGGACTGTACATGTACATAAACAGCTAACTTGAGATGAAATGGACTTTGAGTTGTTGCAATAAAAGGTTGCTCGATCCGTTAAAGCACAAAGTTATAGTTGACGAAAACTTCATTTGAAATTTTAAAAGTTTTTTAATGAATTACTTTATAAAAAAAAATCGTAATGCTAATGATTTAGTCAGTTGCATGTACATAATTTAAATTGATAAAACATATTTTGAGCACATTGTGTATTTAAATGTCACAAACATCCGTAGGGTACAGTTGAACGTTGCCGTTAATACGTATAAGAGAATGTCCGAGTAACTCTCCATTCCTTAAAAATAATGGAGCCGAGGACTTGAAATCCACCCATTGTACTTTATTAATTTTATTAATTATTAATCTTGTAGCAAAAAAAAAGCTTGTGTATAGTATCTAAAGTATAAAGAGAATTATAACTCTCCATTCCTTAAAAATAATGGAGAGTTTTGACAATAGATTTACATAACAGGTGGATTTTAAATGTAGCTCATTCTTCCTGTCCTGCATGCAATTTGCGGAAACAATCACCAACGCATAGGCCAACGACACAGGTAGAACACCAAGTACTTATTTTACTTTTCCTAAAAGTGTTGTTCCTGTCTGCACACACAACACATTTCCGCCTCCTCCTCTCGGGGATGATGTCTATGTAGTGGTGTTGGTTATGGTGTCCTACTGGTAAATGAATGATTTGGTTAGGGTGGAGGTGTGGTGGGTGTGTTTTGATGTATTGTTCTTCATTTCGGAATTTCACTTTTTGTTTTTATTGATTTTTATTTTATTTTCGCGTGCTTGTCTATATATGTGTAATTGGTGTTTTCCTTTACGGTGTTTGTGTCAATGTTTGCTAGTTTGTTTATTTGTTTTGTTGTTTTATTTCGTTTTTATTCCCTTTTTGTATTTATTTATTGTTTATGTTATGTGACTGTACTTTATCAATTTTTCTTTGAAAGTATATGTTGCTCTAAAATGAGATTATCATATTCCGTTTGTTTTATTGATTGATTGTATACGTTGTATTCTTAAAAAATATCGTAATATCGTGTTGTTGTTTATTTGTTTTCATTTTTAAAATAGCAAACTTTGAAAAATATAGCAAGATTGTATGTAGCGCGACGTTATTTTGTCGTCCATAAGATAAAACGTTTACTGGACAAATTGGTTGAACTTCTACAATTTTACGTAGAAATAGTAATTTTTATCCGAAATCAAGTTTGTTAAGTTCATTCTCTTCCACTGAAAATGCACATTTTTGCTATTTGGATTTAGGACGAAAATTATGAGCGACAAATATAGTTTCGAATGTGTAAAGTTTTATACTTCGTGATTTTTTTACGTCAAGTTGCAACTGGACATTTTTGTTGACCTTACTCCTTTAGGAATATTTTTTAAACTTTCTTTAAAAAAATAATTTTTGAAAAGATTTTTTCGTTTTTTAAGATAATCACATTTGATATGTATATTTTTTTGTGAAAATTTTGTAAAACATAGCTGAAATAAAGCTTGGTTTTTTTTTGGCATGCAGGTGTTTTTCCTTCAGTGTTACATTCTTTTCTTTCCAGGAACTCACCGATTTTTTCTCTTCAAGCATTCCTTTAATCAGAAATCGTTAATGAAGTCATAGAGTACGCTGACTCTGCTTCTGGGCCTACAAAAAATGGTCCGAAAAACGTATTTTTAGGTTTTTACTGAGAAAAATGTAAAAGACATACGGATATTTTGTAACACGTTACATGAGAAAGTTGTGCGTTAACGACGTTTTCTTCCAATAAATTCGTTTTCAAAAGCAAAATTAAACTTAATCTAATATAATAAAACAATTATACGTATAACTCTCTATACAAGCATGTATCGGAAATAAAAATTCATCAATCTAAGAAAAATCTACATTCGTTTAAATACTTATTTCATGTTCTATTTAGTCAAAGTATCACCAATAACGCGCGTAACGTCTAGAGGGTGTGCCGGGAGTAGAATAGGCACCAGGTTTCTCCGTCCTAGAGGCACTAGCTCTCTAAAAGGGGCCAACCCCGCGGGAACCACAGGGCATAGAAATGGGACCGAGAGCTTCTTCGGCTTTAAGGGGCATCCATCAGTTGTGCGGGTTGTATAAATTAACAACCAACCCGTCCTTCGGATGAGACGTAAATAAAACCGAGGTCCCGTGTTGAGAGATTGCCACCCTCTTCGCACGTTGAAGAACCCAATGTAACAGCTCATAATGAGCATTATGCTCATGATGAGTGGTCCATAGGAGACCTGTTGCACTGGCTAAATTATCCGTCCATACCCATCACCTTTCCTTGTTTCGAGTCCCGTGGCGTTTAATTTTTTTACTTGTCCTGAATATAGCTGAAAAATTGCTCTCCGGACGTTAAACATCAATCAATCAATCAATCAAATCTTGTAAAAGCTTTGGGGACGTAAATATGTATAGACCATACATTTAAAATATTATGTTTTCGTCCAAAAACTTTCGAAAGAAATCAATGCAATTGTGAAATTTTAATAGTTTTATGAACTGTGGACCTTGGACGGATTCACGGATTTCGAAATGAGATCATTTTAAGGATTGATCGCAACTGCTCATGAAGAAATAATCTAAATCACGTTGTACGCATCGCAAACAAATAATTTCGACAAATCTTTATCAATTAATTCAATTAAGTCAATTGCTACTCATAAAAATATAATGCTTCAAAATGAAACATCTGAATCAATTCTCCCATCTTGTGCCGCCTGAAAGCAATGCTCCTTGATCACGTGATTAATTTCAAGCGTTTCACGGGTTTCCACTGTGTCGATCTTGCATGTGTTGATCGGTGCTGTCTGTTCTGACACTGGTTTGGATACCTGTTGATTTGTAAAATGGAATAGTGACATAAATGCACAAGGCGAAGGCTCTGCAGTGTGTCAAACGCGCAGTACGCCTTTATGAAAATATTTGATCATTTCACATACGTAGGTTAAATAACTAAAACCATGAAATATGTACATGTATTATATGCAAGGGCGGATCCAGCGGCGTGTAAGGGAAAAGGAAGGGGGAGGGGGATCCGGACCCTCCTATAATTTTCAAAATGCATACTTGTAAAATATATAATTTATATTCTAAGCCAATATTTTATTTGAATTATAAGATTTTCTTGTAATATTAAAGAGATGAAATTGCATTATTCTACCAGGAGACAGAACATCTACATGAGCAAAAAAATTTAGTGGCAATGACTATGCTTTAATACATGTATATTTACGTGAGAAAAAGGAAATCGTCGACGTTGTTTTCGGCGTATTTTTCGGGTTTACATTAGGCTTTACAGTGATTTTTAAAATCTTGCTTGCATATTATATTTGATAGTGCTAATGCCAGTTTGTTTCGTCAACCAAACGACCTATCATGTCTTCATCTTCGGTTGATAGAATTTTTTTTAAATATTCTACGGGCAGTATAGTTTGGTTCAAATCCCGTAGGTCCAGTGCTTTCCGGTCACGAAACCTTCCACGTTCAACTGGAAAGTTTCTCTGTCTATGACAGAAAACCATGGATTGGCATTCCTTCCAGGAGCAGGCTGTATGTCTTCTTCAGTGTCAACATCAGATTCGTCCGTCCCGACATCTGATATTATTTCAGTAATGTCCGACAACTGGTCTGAAATTTCAGAAAGTTCACCCGAACTTTCGTTCATTTTCTTTGATCTTTTTTTAAAGTGACGTCATTATATCTAAGACGTATGACGTCATACATTGTAGAAAAAAACAACACAGTTATAAAAAATGTATGCAAAGGTATAATTTTATTGATTGTGCCGAAAACCGTGAATAGCTAAAATAATCAATTAAGCGACAAATATGTCGTCTGGCAGTCAACCCCCAAACGACAAATATGTCGCTTTGGCAGTCAACCCTCAAACGACAAAAATGTCGCTCTGGCACTGAAAGGGTTAAAGCGATATCATGCACGTTCTTTGCTCATTATTTTGCTTTGCCGTCTAACACAACGGTCTGGAATCCCATTAATCGGTATCATGCCACCACATTTCTATATCTGTCCCTCACATCAGTTTTTAGATTTCGTCTGGTCACAGTCCTACTTGTTTCTGTATTGAGGAGGTTGAGGTTTGTCAACGGAATAGTTCGTGTTCTTGTTAGCTATTTTGTCATTCATTACTGTTTAGCTGTATATTCTCAGTATTACTTTATTTTGTGTTTTCCTTTAAAGGTATAGCAACAGTGGTTCCAGATCCCTGCCCGTATGGTATTAAAAACAGTGACATAGGTAAATATATATCTAACTAACCCATTCTTTCTTTAAAAGTGTCTATGTCATTTTGACTACTGAAAACGGAGCATGCAATATGCATGACTACCCGATAATACAAATTGAAAAGTGAAATATGTTGTAAAAGACTATAGAAATGATGAATATGAAGCGGGCTTGCTTTCTAGTAGTTGCTATTAAATTGCTACATGTCAAGATAATGTACATTCTAATTTGAATTATATATGTGTGAGATAGTTTATTTATTTCTTTATCCGGAGATATATCATGCAATTACATTTAACAACAAATTGTGTTCGATCACCTCGGGTTAAGAGGGAATCTAAAATGGAACTTTTTAATTCTTGATTTTTAATTCCTGATTCTACATTCTTAATTCTTAATCCATACGTACAATAGACTTACGTAGGAAACTTTTCATTTACTAAGCTTCTACACAGTAGTCAGCATTTGTTCCACAGGGACACCAAAGTCACAAACTAATATATATTAAAAAAAAGATTAGACCTAGTAGTAGTAATATTATACATTTTTATAGTCAATTTAACTTATTTTGTACAATACCTCAACGCTCTCATATAGCGACATTAGAAAGAGTGAGGGTCCCGGTGGTTCAATGAGTTAGGTAGTTGGATTACCTAACAACTCATACAAGCCTATCACCAATACGGATTGGGTTTGCTCCCGACTCTGTAAATTACAAAAAGGTGCACTCGACTCGCAGTGGCAAGTGGTAAAGTTTATCAGTTGCTTGCCCATGGTCAGTGGTTCTCTCCGGGTACTCCGGCTTCTTCCACCACTAAAACTGGTCGCCATGATATAGTTGAAACATTGCTGAAAATAAAAAAATCATTCAATTAGAGAGAGTGTTTCATCTGTTCAGTGGATCATCAAAAGTTTAAATTTGAATGTGAAGTAAATTGATTTATCTAATGCTTCTATTGATAATTGCTGTTTTCAATTTACAATTAATAAGCAAATTAAATGTTAACGATGAAACACTATAGTCAAATCAGATAAGTAAATGTCAACAATAAAGTATTTGTACTGATTCCAACTATATATCATTATCAAATAAATATGGATAACATGCCATAATTAATGCAATAGTTATGTCATTATCTGTTTTAATTGCTTTCTTACAGTGGCTGATATGTGTAAGTCAAGTTCTGCAACAGGAGAAATACATTCTGGAAGCTACAAAGTAGACAGTGTTGTATTACGTATAATGACCCAAGAAGATGACTGCATATGTCGGGTAATGATAAACAATCAAGTAGATACAGTAGGTGTGGGAATCAGAAAATATTCTGGGCTTGCAGCATCAGCACCAGTGGTAGCTGAATGTGGACTTGCAGTTGATGTAAATCATATACCTGATATGTCTACAGGAAATGTAATAGCTCCTATTGAATGTCCTGTGAACGATACAGTTCGTCATACACCACTGTTTCAAAAGAGTTATCTGCAATTTAGATCTAGGATAATTAATGGAGACTTTATCAGAGGCTTCTGTATACGGATAAAGCGAGGTAAGGCATCATTACAAATTGTCAATTTGAAAACAAATCATAAGCCAATAGTTTTCGTTCTACAGCCACTAACTATTAATAATACCTCGCTTAGCATGACAAAATATCGAATATTCTATTCGAGTTTACCTCTTCAAGGGCAGAGTCCTTATTATATAAGTACCATCAGAAATCCCTAATCCCGAACGCGATAAGATGTCTATCCGCACAAAAGATGGTCTATTATGTGAAATGTTTGGTAAAGTACATATTTATTTTCTAACTAACGCATTTAAACCATCGAATTAAAATGATGAGATTGCCTAAATAAATGCATAAGTATATATATATTAGCAACAAAATAAAAAAAATGATTGGCATTTATGTTGTACCATGGTATAATCCCCGTCCATTTGCATTTGGATTCAACAAAGTGTTAATGCCTGGTTAATTGAACTTTGTACGCTGTCAGTTCCAGATAATAGACCATGGTTTTCTACAGGCACATTTTAAAGCTAAACAATCTACCAAAAACATCAAAGGAAATATTGCATTGTATATAGATAAACGTTAGAGAAAAGCGAAAGGTCATTCAAGACTGGACAATCCAGATATATATATAACTGACCTAAGCAAATCTTTGACGTTCTCGGATACCAACAATCCGGGTATGTTAAGGCTGTTTCACATCGGTTTGTTTCATACGAGTTGCTCCCCTTTGCAATATGTTGCGTCATGACGTTGAATTCATGGACACGTACTCTTCATGGGTGAACTGCCCGAAGGAAAAATGTGTTTCTGCAGATTTATAAATGCACTTATTCCTTGTTCGTTTTGTGACAGTAAGATTAACATATATATTTATTGACTATCCAGATTGACAATATATCATTATTTTGAATATGTCGATTGTAATATATGATTTTGTGCTTGTCAGTCTTGCTAAGCTCACCCCTTCAATGCCCATATTTGGAAATCGCCATCGCAAAAAGCTTGATTGTTGACAAATACGAGAAGATACACACGCACATGCTTACCATCAATATGATACCTATGTAGCAGAATTTCCCAAAAAAGGAAAATGTACACATCGTCAGTTGCAGACAAATGATGTTGAGAGGCAAACCTTAGTTTAAATTAATAATGACAATCTCCCGAAGCACATGTACAGCAAACAGTTGATACTGAAAGACAGGGGGTCGTACCGAACTTGAAGAAAGCACATGGAGAATCAAAATAAGATCTTTAAGTCTAGAATTCTCTCATTTTAATACCAACATTTTCGTGATCTTTCTTGTAAAGATCGAATTTTTTTGATTTGCATGCAGTATCTATTTTTGCCACAGGCACAGGTGAATCAGACACCACCACCTCCCTTTTTTGCAAGTTGTGGAACACAATTCATAGAGAAATAATCAATATAATGATGAAAACCATTAACAAACGTTTGAATCTTTATACAAAATATATCTTGATGGGTTGGGGTACTGTTTATTTTTAGAATTTACATTTGTATTCTTTACAAGTGACATACAATCTCCATATAACACCTTAGCTTGGAAAGACAAATTGTCCATTCTGAGTACTTGTTTAGGACCAATTTTCAATACATACCAATAATTGACAACCAAAAAGTATGCATATATTATCAGAGAATAACATCCCTTTTCAGAGGTTTTTTTTTCCTCAAAAAAATCTTCTGTCAAGGGACTGGGGAGGATGACTTCAATTTCATAAACATTTAAACTTCTGAATTATTTTTTGGTCAACATTAATTTGCACATAACAGATTTGATCAAATAAACAACGGGCGAAAACTGATCTGACACCAGTTAGTTATTCTCTAAATCCAGTTTGTGTGTTTACCAACTAACAAAATGTATGGTCCATATACAGTTAATACATAAAACCATAAAACCAAAACCTGAAATGAAACTATTCTGTACATTGTAATTTAAATGTAATTTTTAATTAAAAGTGGGTGATCTGGTTGTGCTACAATATCACATTTTGATGAAAGAAATTTGTATTGAGACATTAAGACAGATGCTTAATTCCTATTAATATTGTAGTTTAATTTAGCTATACCAAAACATGTTCAGTAAAATTAAACCTTTAAATAATTAAAAATTGCACTGAATAAATTGCATAAGTATTGATACCGGTTTTCTTAGAAGACATACCTGGTTATGCATACATTGTACAGTGTAGTCTTAATTCTACAAAACAATTATATAACCCAATTGTAGAATGATGAATTTAATAATAATTTTAGAAGATGGTCAATATTCAGGATTTTCATTGAACTTAGTTCAGTAGCTTAGTATCATATTAACTGTCTCTGCACTGAGCTAAGTTCATTGTTATGCATTCAATCATCTTGGTGATATACTGAGGGAATGATAAATGGGCATCAAGGTGAGATGCTAAACATGTTATACATGTACATATTGATCTATTGGTGAAACAGATTGATCTTCATGACTCATCTTCTTCTTATTATAATGTACAAAAATGTACTTGACGGATGGTGTGTAAGTAACACGACGGATGGTGTATAAGTAACACGACGGATGGTGTATGAGTAACACGACGGATGGTGCATGAGTAACACGACGGATGGTGTATAAGTAACATGATATTACTGTGTCTGTCATCTGTTATCCATTTAATTTTTACTAATTCTCAGAAATTGTGAAACCAAATGGACAAAGTTATAGCAGAAATGCTACGGTACTTGGATAGTTTGTAATATATCTGATTGTTACAAAACTATATCTAATTTTTTCACATTATTATGTTTCTCTCGGTAGCTTGACAGTCCAAATTTAGTATTTCATGAAATATTGCTAATTTCGCAACGTTCCTTGAGGTTACCTGGTTTACTATGAAATGTTGAGCATATCAGAGATAGGCAGTTTGTCTAAAAAATATAATTGATCACTGTAGCTACATCAATTGGTTGTAAATATATGTGGGTTGCATTAACTGCATTTGACCTGTAATTTAGTTATTTGTGAAAATATCATTAATCTTTATCTTTCTCTCATGATGACTACTTGAGCTTGTTGACATTGGGACCTGATGCATTTTTTTTTAATATATTTTTTTCTCTTTTGCTGTAGAATTAATACATAATTTTTCATCTCTAATTGCTGGTGTCTTAAAGCTTTTAACTATTTATAGTTTATTTTGTTGGTTCAAAATACCATTGGAGATTGATACAGCTTTCATGTTATTTTGTTTATATGTTTGTAGAACGGAAATAAAAATTCTCTTGCTACTATTTAATGGGGGAAAAACGTGCCGTAAAGCTGCATGTACCGCTGTATTTCATTGCCCCTTTCTTCGAGTTCATTTAACCTAGCATACACGCATAACGAAAACAAGATTAAATACATAACATTGAACCATATTCTTGTATATGTAGATATACCGATATACTAAACATGTATCAGTAGACACAGTGTCATATTAACGCATGGAAACGCTGAGCAGTTGCCCGGCGCCCCCACGAGCATAGGGGTCCTATGCTAATCTTTTGCATGCCGTGTGCAACATGTTTTTTAATGTTTAAACACTGATTTTTTTGGAAGTACCTATACACTAACTATATGCTTTAATTTAATCGACATTTACATTTTTATTTAATTAAGATTTAATTAATTTAAATATACCATCAATTTCATCCGGTTCAAGTTCTAGATATGAAAATTTACAGGAATAAAAAATAGATTTGAGGGTTACGAGTGTTATCTGTTTCTTTTTCCACTTCATCTGTAGGCCATTATAAAAAAGTAACATTTTATTTTGTAAAAAAGAGATTTGTTTTTTTTTTTATTTTATAATTATTTTATTTGATCAATGATGCAAAGAGGATCAGACACAAGTTTTACCAACTTATGGAGTCTTCTCCTATATTTACAATCATTATTACATTATATTGAGCATGCACAAGAAAACAAGAAAAATACAATTTTATCAAATAATATAGCTGAAACTAGTAAACGAGTAAAAAGAAATGAGGAAAAAGTATGTGTGTGTGTGTGTGTTAGGATGCCGGATGGTGTTTGATTAGTACATTAAACGATTAGAAATGGGAGATGTGAGGGGAACGAAAGAAACAAATCTATCATTAAACCATGCACACTCAGATATTCACTATGTTTGCAAATATATCTATTTTTTTCATTTTTTTTTCAAAAGTATTTCAACTCAAGATATAATTGAACAACTTTTTTCTTTAACAGAGAGTTGTCGAATATGAACCTAATACTGATATACCTAATGCATGTATAGACATAGTTGTGTTATATATCTCTGATACATGAATAGGTAATATCTGGATAATCAATATTTTGTTATGTGCATGATCCCCAGGTATACTATTGTGTGATACTGATAGTGATAGAAGTTGACATGGATAACTGATAGTGATTGAAGTTGACATGGATAATTACACCATTTTACAATTTATTAACAATCACTTCACAGAAACCTTTTTTTCATATGAAATAACCAATTGATTAATTATCGAATAGATGATGAATTTAGTTTACTTTAATTAATTAAAGCAAGAAATTCTATTGTTTTCATATTTGCCGCCGATAGAGTTAACAAATATTGTTACCTCCCTTTATCGGTGCGCCGAATCACCTGAGTGTTTTATTGTTTTCGAGATTGATTAAATATTGAGTACGTACACTTCGACATGAAAGTTCTAGAATATACGTGTCAATAAATTCACAGTTAAAAACATATTCACAAAGAGCAGATAATAAAGATATATGACTTTGCTACGAGATCAATGAAAAACTTGACAGAAGACGACGATTTACAATTGTACAACATAACAAGAATCGTCAATTTTTCGCGCTTTATCTTGTCTTAATCTCCATTGTTGGCTGTATAGTAGCTCTCGTAGCACTTTTATAAAACAAAAATAAAAAATCTTTCAGAAAATATCCAGTTTTTAATTCAACTTTCATTTTACATACTAGAACTTTTCGAAATTAGTTAAGGCACTGATTGTAGTCACGTGCCCATCATTTTATCAACAGGAATCCACGTTGACATGCACAAAGTTGAAACATTTTCACTTTCGAACATGTATAAATAACTGGTTACAATATGCATCAACTATTGTGAACTTTACTCATTAATTTGTATTGCATACCTGACCTCCTTTTTCATTGCATGCAATCTTAGAAACAGTCTTAACACACCTGCGCGTCTGTCAGATATCTATAAATTTCAAAGAGAAACAACGTAAGCAGTTATTTAGGGATGGTATCAGCCCGAACAAAAATATATCATCAGAATCATCTGTCACTTCTGGGGAAACGACAAGGCGGAAACGAAGATTTCCAAGGCACAAAGAAATTAATAGAGAACAAAATGACATAATCGTCAATTTGTCATCAAAAGATCTAAAACCTGATGAAATTTGTATACTCTCTAAGGAACTTAATTTCTGTTCCACCCCTAACAAAATCAATGATGAGCAATTATCAGCTGATCTCGGCAAATTTGCTTGATCTCTTCGAATTAAAGAGTATTTCTTGGCCAAAGAGAGAGATTTTCCTGTAGATGGGTCGTTCGATTCGGAAGATGATAATGGGGTCCCCCTTCCCAGGTTTAAGAAAAAAAAGTTCATGGAATCCAAAACCAAGAAAAAATACAACTTTAGAATCCTTTATTGATTTAGTAACAAATGATGTTCAGACAGCAGCTAGCACGAACATACCAACCCATAACAACCTCACTCCAGCAGAAAAGAGTGCGATCCAAGAATTAAAGGAAAGGGATGGCATTGTCATAAAGTCAGTAGACAAGGGTAGCGCAGTTGTTGTTATGGACAAAGTAGATTATTTAGAGGAGGCAAGCAGACAACTGACGGATGAACGATTTTAATAAAACAAAACTGGAATCTGACACCACGGAAGAATTCAGCACTAAAAATAACACAGGAGCTAAAAATTATGAAAGGAAATAGTCATATCGACGATAAAAACACTTTCGATTATTTTAAACCAGAAAAACCCAAAACCGGACGCTTCTATCTATTACCTTAAATTCATAAAGTCAACAATCCCGGGAGACCCATTGTTTCAGCAAATGGGCACCCCACAGAAAAAAATCTCCAAATTCGTCGATTTCCACCTTCGATTTCATGTAGAAGCGCTACCCTCACATTTGAAAGACACTACTAATATCTTCCTTCGGGGACCATTCTTGTTTCGATGGACGTTACGTCATTATACATTAGCATCCCACATAATGACGGTATCGAAGCATGTCGCGAGGCCTGGGACCAAATAGCCGTTAAAGAACCACCAACGGAATGTCTTGTCCAGATGCTCACATTGGTACTGAAGCATAACAACTTTACATTTAATGGAGAGCATTTTTTACAAATCAACGGAACCGCTATGGGAACAAAGATGGCACCTTCATACGCCACCATCTTCATGGAGAAGCTTGAAAAACTAATCATACAATCTGCACGCTACAATCCAATTTCCAGGTTTCGTTTAATAGACGACGTTGACATGAAGTGGACTGAGTCGGAAGAAAACCTCAATCGTTTCTTTGACCATGTCAACTATGCCCACTGTAAAATTCACCCATGAAATATCCAGAAATAACATCTCCTCTCTTGATACTTACACTACCTGTGAAAATGGTATTATGTCAACTGACATATACAACAAACCGACATATACACATCAGTACCTGTCCCGACATCCTAAACATTGCACCAACAGTATTCCGTACAGCCAAGCTCTCCGAATCAAACGCATCTGCTCCAATAAACAAACTACAAAAACACGGCTTGGGGAACTGACATATCATCTGAAACAGAGGGGTTACAACAATGCGAGCATTAACCATTGCTTTAACACAGCAAGTGGTATTGACAGAAAAGACCTCATCCAATATAAAGAAAAGAAGACGAACAACAGAGTGCCATTTGTCATCACATACCATCATGTGCTCAGTAATTTATCCAACATCGTTCGTAAGCACTGGACAACCATACAAAAACACCCATAATTGTGCAAAATCTTCAAAGAACCACCCGTCTTGGCCTTCAGGAAACCCAAAAGTTTGAGAGATATCTTGGTGAGAGCTGACATCTCCCCTCGATCTGCTTACAATGGTCAGTGCCAACAATGTGATTCCAGACGATTTACCACGTATATAAACATCCAATGCACACACAAGTTCAGTAGCACGCATACAGGAGAAGAATTCATCATATACTGCAATGCCAACTACAAGACGGAAAATATTATCTACCTCCTGGAATGTGCAATTTGTGGCCTTCACTACATCGGAGAAATTAAACAAACAACTTAGTAAAAGGTTGAATGGCCACAGAAGCGATGGAAATTGCAAATCTGACCTTCCACTCAGCAGACATCTCAGATCGACGGGCCACCATGATTCTTTCGGCAAACTGAAGGTCACCATAACTGACCATAACCGCATGTGGGATGATAAAAGCATACAGGAAAGGGAAAGCTTCTGGATTAGAAAACTTAGGACCTTATCACCGAATAGAATCAATGAGAAAAAGTAATATCCTCGCTTGACTCCTTTTTTTGTTGGTCTCCTCCAGTCATATTAGGACATACAGTTTGCTCAATTTGCCCAAAGTATATATCCCACACTGTGGTGGGCCGTTATTTGTTTAATGAGTTTGGGTATCATACCGTTTCCAAAAAATATTTTTGACAGTGCTATTTGATACATTAACCAATAAAGTCTCATTTTTATTTTTATTTCTAATTAAACATTTATTTAAATGTGTAGCCCTATTGTGTATTTATATTATTGTTATTATGCTTTTATTTATTTATATATGGGATTTTAATTCTTTTATGTATGTATTTTTATATGAGTAACTTCTGGTTCTTTTGTCCCGTGCATTGACCGTCAAAAACGTTTTTTGAAATTGTAAAGTCGCCATATTGGTTCGACATTTTATTCAAATAGACATTGATAAAGTCCCTCGGTGGGACGAAATTTTGTCATTCAACAAAGTGTTTAATTCTTTATCACTTTGTTTTGTGTACTTGGTGTTGCTTTACAAACCATTTTAGATATATATATATATATGTAATATATTCCATCGTTCATATTATAGGAATGATAAAATATTTTGCTACAGATGCATTTTAGCACAAACAATTGTCTTCATTACTGGACATTTTAAGCGTGTGTACGTGTTGTTTATTGACGAAAGAAACATTTGACATACATTGTTATTTATGCATGATATCAGCTACATGTATGTATTCATATTTGACTTATTATAATGACCTAGCTAATAAGTGTCTCTTCATTGTTATAGCTATGAGCTGTATAACATTACTATCAATAGTATTTCAGTTTCAATGTTAGATGAAACTCATGGATTTGTCAATAGTCACCAACAAATTTATCACATACACCTTGCCACGGGCGCGAATGGAACTCAGTTTCAGTGATTTTATTCATTGACATCATAGATATTGTCAATCAAAATTCCATATGATTACGTTCATGGCATCGCTTGAAATAACTCTTGAATATATTTATATATATAAATTTACATAATGAGCAGTCTAAAAAGCAATATAAAACATAAAAACAGTACTTTCACTTATATTCAACGCATGACAATATTTCAGATAGCAACAGTGAGGATTCACAAGTTTTACGAATTGCTTGTGATGCTCCGATGACAACAGAAGATACAACCGAAGAGATAACATCTGAAGCACCGCAAAGTTCCACACAAACGTCTGTTTCGGAGAAATCAACCACCATCAGCTCAAGCATAGATTCTACAACTACTGTTACAACGGAGAAATCAACCACACACAGCTCAAATATAGATACTACAATTACTGCTACAACGACAGGTAAAACTTACAAGTGCACTAAGTCATGACATGTTAAAGCTAAAGATACACATACATGAAATATTGAATAATAATTTTAGATTGGAATTTCCAAAACTGAATAAGTGAATTGTAAATTTAAAAAGAACAAACCTTCTTAAGAACTACATGTATATTGTGCAAACTGTGGTCAGATTTCTTAATCAAGTTCAGCTTCATTTGTTTGTAGGAGGTATCATGTCTTATTTACGTTATTTGTGTTTGTTTGCGTATAGCGGTATGCTAAGAGACAATGCTATGCTTATTTTTGCAAGTGACAAGATGAAGCATTTAAAGGTCTATCAATGGCTGATTGGACATTAAATTTGCGGTTTGGGCTGTGATCATTGAACACATATCTTGAGGTATGGACAGATGACATAAGGGTAATAACAAAATTACCGAACACCGAGCAATCTTCCAAAATGGAAAGGCAAAACTCATAAGTCAACAAACAGACAAAATCATTTAACAACCGGAAAACTGGGAAAACAGCAATCGCCATGACTTGGTACAGGCATTTCCAAAGAAATAGTGGGTTGAATCAGATTTTATAGACGACATATGACACACATTTTGGGGGGTGGGCCATAGCAATTGGACTATAATTGTAAGGAAGGATATGGATGTAAATGCACCCGAAAGCCTATTCAACTTTCCACTTCGACACAACTTAAAGTAAAGGGACATCGCCTTTATTTTTGTCTTATTTCTCACAACCACAGTATGGTCATTAATAATTAGTACAAATCATACGGTCAGCTGAGTGTTAAGAAGCTCATACACTGCAGTTGAGCGGTTTTCTTTCCTTCTATCGATAAACGCTCCGTTTTAGCATATTTGTCGTTCTGATGATATTTAAAGAACGGATAAGGGTTATTTGACACTAATTTCGAAGTGCAACACCGTCCCATTGCGGTATCATGTATGCTTGATGAAGGCTATTCCAGAAACGCGTCACACACACCTAATTATATATCAAGGTTTTTATGATTAATTATTCTTACAGGCCTTGAACAAACAACATATATTGCAATTGGTGCTGGTTCTGGTGTAGCTTTACTACTGCTGGTAGTCTTAGTTGTAATATGTCTAAGGTTTGTAAAAATATCATGTACTTTTGATGTTTGAAGTATTATCTGTAATTATTTCTGCATGACAATATTCCTAACAATAACAAAATACGTCCAGTAAAGATATTATCTATACATTACATTAGATTTCAGTAGATTTCACAAGCCAAATAAAATGTACCACAATCAATAAGACAAACGACCAGTCGATCTGAAAACATTTACAAGAATGTTAAACACTTGAAAATCATGGACAGAAACAAAATATCACAAATGTGGTTGGTTGTAATATTGACATACAGTCTACAAGAATAAAGGAGTTGATTAGTAAAACGTACCAAAAAACCTCTAGCAAGAAAACGCAAAAGAATAGACCACATTCACCCTATTATATATATGCGGATATGAATCTCACAATGGGAAAAATCAGTCTGCTCTTATGTAATCACAATACTATATATATATTGCATAATATCGACATTAGAGGACATTAGAAATACTGAACAATTATATAGTTTAGCGTGCATTATTGGAATAACCATGATCGGGTACCTTCAAAGACAAAAGAATGGAATGCGAAATAATTTAAGTCTTTCAGATCAAGAAATCCAAAGGACATACATAGGATATTGAAAAACAAGCATATACATGATTAATCTTTTAGCTTTGAGATAATGTAATATGTATATGTAGACATACTTGTCGGTAATAATTTTTTTATATTTATGTAGAGAGAGCTAGAAAACTCACAAGAATAGACCACATTCACCCTAGTATATATATATACGGATATAAATCTCATAGTGTTAAAAATCAGTCTGCTCTTAAGTTATCAAAATACTATATATATTGCATAATATCGACATTTGAGGGCTATTGTCAATATCCGTTATATTATTCAAGTAATAAGAATTTTAAATTGAAAGACTTAAAACTTTAGTGATAATAGAAATATATTGGATTTGTACTACAACAAACACTGCAATCAATATATAGGTGTTCGAATAAGGTCAATATAGAGACCCACAAGGTAGCTATAGAAATAAGACCCAGTTTGTTCGCTATAGGGCATAGCTCCTCTGCAGTAAATATCTCACGTATCCTTTCGCAAGCCAAATAAGATGTACTACAATCAATAAGGCAAACGACCAAGTCGATCTGAAACATTTACAGGAATGTTAAACACTTGAAAATCATGGACAGAAACAAAATGTCACAACTGTGGTTGGTTGTAATATTGACATACATTCTACAAGAATAAAGAGGTTGATTAGTAATGAATACCAAACACTTCTAGCTAGAAAACTCAAAAGAATAGACCACATTCACCCTAGTATATGTATGTTGATATAAATCTCATAATGTGGAAAATCAGTTTGCTCTTAAGTTATCACAATACTATATGTATTGCATAATATCGACATTTGAGGGCAATTGTAAATATTTGTTACATTATTCAAGTAATAAGAATTTTAAATTGAAAGACGTTTTAAAACTTTAGTGATAATAGAAGTATATTGGATTCGGACTACAACAAACATTGCAATCAATATATAGGTGTTCGAATAAGGTCAAAATAGAGACCCACAAGGTAGGTATAGAAATATGACCCAGTTTGTCCGCTATATGGCATAGCTCCTCCAAAGTTGACGCTCATTAGATACAATGATTTTGCTATAAACATAATTTAAGCTGTTTAGAATTATTGCTCTAAGATAGGTTTAGTGTTAATATTATTTTCAGTATTACTTTAAGTTCTATTTGTGCTTTGTTAATAGCAATAACGTTTCAAATGTCCTAGGATGTCTGTGGTTTCATAAAACACTTATGGACTGGTTATTTGGACAATAGTCAGTATATTTCCTCTCGACATCAACTATTCCCCTATTATACCTGGATGTGGTGTATACTAAAGAGCATTGTGGAATTTCATATTGTAAGTTGTATCACAGTATTTGTAAGAGTTTAATTTAAAACATCTGTTTTTCCGTTTTTCATTTGAAGGAAATCAACACAAAAAGCAGGAACCAATGAATATGTAGATAACTCACATCAGCAGGAAGAAAGTGACAATAAGTTGCCAGATAATCTACTATACGTGCCAGCGGGGGAATTTTATATTACTGGTGGCAAATGCAGTACCGCTGATGTGGATACAGCAAGATCCTCCAATAAACGATTAAGCATGGAAGGCAATTACAGTACCGTTGATGACGATATGCCGAAATCTTCCAACAAAAGATTAAGCATGGAAGGAGATTACAGTACCGTTGATGAGGATATGCCGAAATCTTCCAACAAAAGATTAAGCATGGATGGAGATTGCAGTACAGTTGAACTCGATGAACATTTGGATACAAACTGTAGTTATCCTGAGAATTCAGAACTAGGGCAAACAAAAGGGAAACAAAAACCAACTATCAAACCAAAACCTAAATTGTCCTGTAAAACCAGTGAGACCAATCGCTCTCTTGATCAAAGCATAAAGCACGTTACTCCTCCAAATGGCAGTGATAACGTCTATGCAATTGTTGATAAAAGTAGTAAAAATGTTCCTACAGCTAATGTGGGTAAAGGGGAGGGAACATGTCAGTCTGATCAAACCTACGCTGTTGTGGACAAAGCACGGAAACGTAAATCTAGTTCGGATGAAACAAATAAAAAGAAGTTCGAAATAAATTCTGGCAACAGGGTTTAGGCTATGTGATATGTTTTCAGGAATAATATAACATATCTTATTTAGATCTGAGTATTTATGCTTTGGTTTCCTAAAGTTCATAACATTAACTTCGCATGTAAGATTAGTCTGTTCCTTTCTGTATAAGTGGCATTCCCAAACACAATTAAGGGAAGTGGTATTTGTTTTTCAAAATAACAGAGTGGAGTGGGAAAAATACGATGCTAAAATGTTAATATTGGTGCAATCACTGCTTAAGCTTCTTTTGATATTATTAAATGTCCTTACACATACTGCATAATGTATATAGCATATACTGTAAATAATAGGGAGATGAAACTGACCGTCAATTTATGTTAGACGTGGCTGTAAATGAACTAGAAATACTGAACAATTATATAGTTTAGCGTGCACAATGCATTACTGGAATAACCATGATCGGGTACCTTCAAAGACAAAAGAATGGAATGCGAAATTATTTAAGTCTTTCAGATCAAGAAATCCAAAGGACATAAATAGGATATTGAAAAACAAGCAAATACATGATTAATCTTTTAGCTATATAATAATGTAATATGTATATGTAGACCTACCTGTCAGTAATATATTTTTTTTATTTATATATATATATATATATATATATAAAGAGAGAGAGAGAGAGAGAGATTTGAAACAAACAATGTTACAGATGATTTTGGCCCTAACCTGGCTAAAAGTTCGCACAACCATATTATCTGGTCAGTAGGGAGAGATTTAAAATTCTGCCAGACTGCCAAGTTCAAGATCTTTCTAGCAGACCATATCTCATTCAGAAAAATAATAATATCGTCATTTCTTAAGTTTGAAATCTGTGTATGCTAAATGGGGTTCATGTTGTTCACTTTGCCCTATTATGTTCTTAGTTCTGTCCTTAATGTCTGCTGCGCTTTCCATACGAAATCATATTCGGTTCCTCTTTATCCGCAATTGTTAATTGGACAGCTCGTGCCTTTAGTTGTATTTGCTTACGCATATTAGTGTCAACACGACTTGACTGTATAGGTAGCAATGCGAGTGTCTTACAAGATGCAGAAGCCGCTTACTCTTCGTTATCACTTGGGTTCATTCTGGTTTTTATTTGGATTGTCCATTCGTGATTGCATCTTCGTGTTTCCCTAACTTTTATATTAAGACCTAACCAGACCAGTTTTGGAAAATAAACCACCCATATGTTCTGTCTACGTTTCGATTTAGATGAAGATCACACATAATTTGTCAAAGACGCTGATATTTAATTAAGTGCACACGACACGTTTCTGACATAACCCTAGTCAATTACGCTGCAAATAAAAAGAAGCGGAAAGCGAAATAATCTATAAATAAAGTCACCGAAAGCAAAAAAAACAAAGGAAACAAAGGATATAAACAGTATAGCCAAGATCAGGTGTAATTACCTGTAGATTGTTTTTTTTTGTATTTCAAAATATGTAATTAGCAAGAGGTTTGCAATTAATTTATATTTTATTTATTTGGCCTAAGTCCTATACGTGTGATCTGTTCAGTTACCGGTTGTTCCAGTAAGGTAGATAAATCTACTCACTACCTTATTCTTATTGGTTTAATGCTTACTATTGTTCTTTACACTTTAAAAGCCAGTGTTTTATACACTTGTAATCATTAGTTTGATTTAATTTGATGCGTGTAAAGTAGAACACGTTTCTTAAAAAAATACCCACCCACCCGCGGTACCTAAACATTTAGTAAATTTATTAAAACCACAAGCAATATATAGTATATGTATATATTATTAAATTTGTAGTCGTATATATAGAAACGTTTATTGCATTCTATGATAAGTGGAATTTATGGACAGCGATTGTGTGATCAATATTCATGGACAATGATAATATAATAGTGACCAGCAGTTAACATTGAATTTCATGGACAGTGATAATTAATGTGATAATGGTGGACAGTTAATAGCTAAAAATGATTTTATTTTTGTATTTTTATTTATTGTGATATAATATATATATATATATATATAAATGGCAATACACATATTCTCTTTTGCTTGTTTTCCTGTAGCCATAATTGCTAATTAGTTACAATAATAATATCTTTATGTAGGAACTGTATATTTTAATAATAACTATAGCTAATAAACCAAGTGTGGCTAAAACGAATCAGAGTTTACAACAATACAGGACAGACATTTTAAAACACTAACAACGTTAAATAATATATAATGCTTATTGGGCAATCTACATGATCATTTGCAAATAATAAAGCTAATATATGCAAAGTAAGGGTAATAACAAAATTACCGAACAATCTTCCAAAGGGAAAGTATGATGGTTAGATAAATAATATACTTACATATCGAGAATAATATTAAGTGTCCATCTGAAAACTATTATCTATGCGCTGGCATGATACCATCGATTATATGTTTATTATATTTTTCTATTATTTAATTAAGCTCTTCTTTTAGTGGATATATTTTAGTTTGTTTTGTTTTAGTTTTATATAATGTACATCTAATTAGAGCATGATTCGTACATGTAGTGTTGTCATTATTTCTCAAAACGACCTATTTACACTGCGAGAACAAATCTATCATGCATTTCTTATTTCAAATAAATAATAATAGAGGTGTGGTTCCTGTTATTTTACCGACAATAATGTTACCCATTGACATTAAATTATATAGCCTGTCTTAAAACACGTATAAAACAAAGCTGTAATTGCGGGATGTGGTCAACATAATATATTTTTCTGCCTCATAATATTTATTGTACAATAGAAGTATATAAATATTTGGTATGCCTTATTTCACAAATATATAAAGAAATGTTGAAGATACTAAAGGGCGAACCAGCGGCCGTAAAATCTTTGGTTTTCTGTGTTGTGCTTCCTAGATCACTGTTTGTCATTGTAGTGTCCGTCCTTACATTTACGGGTTTTGACTACCCCTTTCTTGTCTTCAAACTGTTCTTTAAGAGAGATAGACAACACAACTACCAAATGAAAAAAAAGGACAAGAAGACAAAAATGGTTAACAAAACAATAAACAGAAAACAAAGACTTGAACAATAACTCTTTTTTATTCCTATTTGTATTAACGATAACATCATTCTGATTAATGTAAATCGATTGGTAAGTAATTACTACTGTACAGAGCGCAATAATACACTTTACGTGCCAGGAGAGGGATAACATGAAAGACAAAAAATACCACACTGTCGGAACAGTTCCAAAATCCAATAGAAAAATCGCACAAAGACACAATCGATACACCAAGCACACATATATATGACCGCTCGATTTTCTAGCTTGAAACAGGGATTCTAATAACATGTGGAGGTGTGAAGCTAGTTTTATAGGTCCAAACTTTCCCTAGTGAAATGATGCTGTTTTCTCACATATTGGTAAAATGCAAATCCTCACAAATAACCAGGCGAAGAAAGTTGTTATAAAGAACGTTCTAATCTTGAAAATTAGACATATTATATTTAATCTTCGTGACACAGAATTTGTCATGTGCATGGTTGTAGCTATGTTAAAGAGATCCGAACGCTTCATTCATCATTAAAATATTAGATGGTATGCAAAGCTATCGTAAGACATATTAAATAAGGGTAATAACAAAATTATCGAACTCCGAAAGTCAAAACTCATAAGTATATAAACAGACAAAATCAGTCAATAACCTGAAAACTGTGAAAACGTAATAACCTTGACTTGGTTACAGGCACAAAGACCAAGTGAAAAAAGGGACAAGAAGACGAAAATGGTCGACAAAACAATAAACAGAAAACAAAGACTTGAACAATAAATCTCTTGTATTCCTATTTGTATTAACGATAACAACATTCTGATGTAAATCGCTTGGTAAGTAACTACTACTGTACAGAGTGCAATAATGCACGTGCCAGAAGAGGGATAAAATGAGAGAGAACAAATATCACACTGTCGGAACAGTTTCAAAATCCAATAGAAAAATCGCACATAGACATTCGATACACCAAGCACACATATATGACCGCTCGATTTTCTAGCTTGAAACAGGGATTCTAATAACATGTGGAGGCGTTAAGTTAGTTATATAGGCCCAAGCTTCCCCGTGTAGTGAAATGATGCTGTTATGCAAGTTTTCTCACATATTGGTAAAATGCTAATCTTCACAAATAACCAAGCGAAGAAAGTTGTTGAAAATTAGACATACTATATTTAATCTTCGTGACACATAATTTGCCATATATGGTTGTAGCTATGTTAAAGAGATCCGAACGCTTCATTGATCATTAAAATATTAAATGGAATACAAGTCTATCGTAAGACATATTAAAGTGGGTGCACTCAGGATTAAATTTTCTATTAAAGAAAATATTGTATGCATAATTTACAGTATGATTTTAGATCGTTTTCCTTGTTGATTATTTCCCTTGTCATACAAAAGTGATTTATTGTAATGTGAACTAGACTTCCTTGTTAATGAATATCAGGTAATATCTACACTTATACAACAAGTTAAAGAAAAATACTACTGTCAGTTGGGTTTGTGTGATTCTTTATGTGATTGTGTGTACATGTTTAGAATTATACTTTAAAAATACTTGTGTTCATGATTTCATACATTGTTTATTTTACATGACAAATATATATGTGTATGTCCAGAAATATTACATTACCATTAGAGAAATCCGAAGGCGCAATTAGAAATGGACAATCCAGAGACACTGACAACATTAGGCACACAAGAGACAGGATGAACAATGATTGACATTACATTACACATAAAACCCCCCTACAATTCAGATGATAATTCAAGTGATACGAAAAAGAAAACCGTCCTTGTTCAACTAGCGGTACCCGTCCTGTCTCTATTAAACAACGCGAACATCATTTACAAAGAGAATCGCAACAACAGCATAAGGAAATAATGAGAAAAAAACATAGATAAAGCAAAACCTAAGAATACAATAAACGGGAGTAAAGACGAACGAACCGAACATTGTAGCGGACATGACATCACGGGACTGAAAACATGAAATATGTCATTGGACAAACTGGTGAATATCGGACCCATCACACAACCTAGCGTTGGGGATAACTTACGTTTGTTTTTGGTTTTGTTTATCGCCATTTGCAACAATATTTCGTTTTTTTTCACTGCGTTCAATTTTATTGGTGGAGGAAATCGGAGTATCCGGAGAAAACCACCAATCTACCGCAAGTCACTGACAAATCTTTTAAGCATGTGAAACTTCAACGGACATACGCGTAGCTGTAATTGAAGTATTTATACAATAATGCAATTTCTTTCTTATTTCTTGTAAATAATTAAAATGTTTATATATTAATCATTAGTCCAGCAATGATATCTACGTTAACAAATTAGCCACTTAATAATAAAGAATGCATACCACGATGTCGTTATAGGTATAATACTACTAATTAATTTCTTTTACATTTTCTACTAAATTTGTGTTTTTTCGAGCCTACCTGGCCATTTTATCTTAAGTTTAACCTTTCCATGACCATATATTTTCTGAAACGTACGTTCTGTCAAAATTTCAGGGCATGTTTAAAATCTTGGAGTGAAATGCCAGGCTACGGAAAACACCTACTTTAAGAATAGCTCGATCATCCCTCAGTATCTATAGGTCATGCATCAAATCCTCCATAGAGGTATTGAAATACAATTCAATCCATCAAATTTAGGCTCAAAATAATCTCTATATATTTTACTTCAATTATCAATTTTAATTATTCGATTCCATTCAGTAGTTGTCACAATACTACAAAGTGAAAGGAACTTTTTTCTTTAAAACGGACTACTTTCGTATATGTTCTCAGCTCTGATTGGTGAATTAGTGGTTTGACACCTTATGTGTCGTTTGTCATCCTTATTAGTAGGAAAAGGACAAAATCATATAACACCCTTATATTAAAATATTAAAAGCTGTTATTGTGAATACAACACAGAAACGTAATACCAGCTAATTCTACCAAATCGGGTACCCTCCCTCCAGGGTATAATTACCACTTGTAACGTGAATGCATTATTTTCCTTTGATCTTTTTTCATGGTTTATATACCAGAATGTAAGCAACAGCTAAGAACTATGAAATAATATGGGCACTTTATATCTGGGTTGTAGTTTGGTTACTTTCAGAGAGCCGTGCAATAAGCAACGACTTAGATGTGATATAGCCTGGACTCATGCTACATATAGTTTATTCTACGAGTTTCCGACTTAAGCGGTGGTATATATATATTACTTCTACAGGTTATAGGTATACTATTGCATGGGTATTTTTATGCACTAGTGAATAACAGTAAACAAATATTTAACGTACATTGTGTATCACCGTGGAGTCATTCAATTGTTTAAAGATATTTAATTTGTATATGCTTGCCAACTTATATTGTGCATTGCTTGTTGGTCCTTATCAACTTCCGGGTTGACTCGCGAAACAACATAAAACGTAGAACATGATGTTTCTGATATACACAATATTAGTGATTTTTCAACTGTATAAAGGTAAGACGATTTCAAACATAATTACAACTATTACCATCATTCGTAGAACATTAACAGATATACATTTCCATTCGATGGTATCAATGTAAATATGACATTTCTTAAACAAGAACTTCCTCGGTAAAGGTCGACAAAATCGTGTAATGTTGCTCACTCTTTTGTTAAGCTTCAAAAAGTAACCAGTAAAATACAAACGTAGATACTTAATTTGCTGTGAACGACCGATGTGAGGTATACACTCAAAGGCAAACAATAAACAAGTCACATGACTTATGTCGTTGGTAGCAGGAAAGCCAAACGTCAGCCACCGAAACTGATTGTGATATTGGTCGTAATGTGAAAAATACAGAGCAATATGGTTAAAGGGATCATCCTTACACATCCGTATACCTAAATATACACTGACCACATGCTATTCCGAAATGATTAGGGAGTAGAATAACATATGTATGCTCATTATTGAAGACCCTACAGTGACTGTGAAAGGAAGAACAGCTAATGGAACAAACGACAGTAAAGGCTGTGGTACTCATAGTTTCATTCTTAATAGACAGATGATTCGATTGCTGAACAATACATTGGATAGAGCCTTCAGCTAAAGGTGTCCGTATCGTAGATATATGTTTTGGTCATGTAATATGTCCATGTTTAATTCCTACATTTTCCATTTTCCAACATGGTATCATTTTGTCTGTCATGCAGATTAGTTAATTGATGCTTATCACCAAATATTATCAATGCAAACGTAGATATCACATTCCTGTGCACACGAAGCGTTTCATGAATAACCGTCATTAGGTGCGATTGGAATGGCAAATAATTTATAAGAATCTAGAATAATGGCCTATAATAAACAGAACCTACTTGGTTATTAGTCACTTATTTACAATATTTTACTGATCTTTGAACTCGTCGTGTTTATGTCATTTAAGTTTCTGTGAAAGTGGTCTTTTGGTTTAAAGCGATATCATACACGTTATTTGCTCATTATTTTGCTTTGCCGTCTGAGACATCGGGCTGGAATCCCATTAATCGGTATCATGTCACCACATTTCTATGTTTGTCCCTCACACCAGTGCTTAGATTTCGTCTGGTCACTGTCCTACTTGTTTCTGTATTGATCAGGTTGAGGTTTGTCAACGGAATAGTTCGTGTTGTTGTTAGCTATTGTGTCATTCATTACTGTTTAGCTGTATATTCTCAGTATTACTTTATTTTGTGTTTTCATTTATAGGTATAGCAACAGTGGTTCCAGATCCCTGCCCGAATTATATGAAAAACAGTGACATAGGTAAATACATATCTAACCAACCCATTCTTTCTTTAAAAGTGTTTACGCCATTTTGAATACTGAAAACGGAGCATGCAATATGCATGACTACCCGATAATACAAATTGAAAAGTGAAATATGTTGTAAAAGACTATAAAAATGATGAACATGAAGCGGGTTGGCTTTCTAATAGTTGCTATTAAATTGCTACATGTCAAGACAATGTTCATTCTAATTTGAATTAGATATTTGTGAGATAGTTTATATGTTTCTTTATCCGGAGATCTATCATGCACTTACATTTAACAACAAATTATATTCGGTCACTTCGGGTTAAGAGGGAATCTTAAATGGAACTTTTTAATTCTTGATTGTTAATTCCTGATTCTACATCCTTAATTCTTAACCCATACGTACTATAGACTTACGTAGGAAACTTTTCATTTACTAAGTTTCTACACAGGAGTCAGCATTTGTTCCACAGGGACACCAAAGTCACAAACTAATATATACATATAAAAAATTAGAATGGAAAAAATATCTACAATACCTCAATGTTATCATATAGCGATAGTTGGATGACCTAGCAACTCATACAAGCCTATAACCAATACGACGTGGGCTCACGCCCGACTTTGTATATTACAAAAAAGGTGCAATCGACTCGCAGTAGCAAGTGGTAAAGTTGATCAGTTGCTTGCCCATGGTCGGTGGTTCTCTCCGGGTACCTCGACTTCTTCCACCACTAAAACTGGTCGCCATGATATAGCTGAAATATTGCTGAAAGTGGCGTTAAAACACCAAAAATAAATCAATTAGAAAGAGTGCTTCTTCTGTTCAGTGGATCATCAAAAGTTTAGATTTGAATGTGAAATGAATTGATTTATCTAATGCTTCTATTGATAGTTGCTGTTTTCAATTTACAATTAATAAACAAATTAAATGTTAACGATGAAACACTATAGTCAAATCAGATAAGTAAATGTTAACAATAAAGTATTTGTACTGATTCCAACTCTATATCATTATCAAATATATATGGATAACATTCCATAATTAATGCAATAGTTATATCATTATCTGTTTTAATTAATTTTTTACAGTGGCTGATATGTGTAAGTCAAGCTCTGCAACAGAAGAAACAAGTTCTGGAGGTCTCAAAGTAGACAGTGCTGTATTACGTATAATGATCCAACAGGATGACTGCATATGTCGGGTAACGTTGGACAATCAAAAAGAAAACACGGTAGATGTAGGTTTGAGCAAATATAATGGTTTTATAACATCAGCACCAGAGAAAGTTGATTGTGGACTTGCAGTTGATATAGATCATATACCTGATATGTCAACAGGAAATGTAATAGCTCCTATTGAATGTCTTGTGAACGATACACTTCGTCATACACCACTGTTTCAAAAGGGTTATCTGCAATTTAGATCTAGGATAATTAATGGAGACTTTATCAGAGGCTTCTGTATACGGATAATACGAGGTAAGGCATCATTACAAATTGTGAATTTGAAATAAAATCATAAACCAATAATTTTAGTTCTCCAGCCTCTAACTATTAATAATACCTCGCATAGCATGACAAAATATCGAATAATCTATTCGAATTTACCTCATAAAGGCCATAATCCTTATTATATAAGTAGACTGAATGAACAAATCATCCACCATCAGAAATCCCCAATCCCAAATGCAATAAGATATCCATCCGCACAAAAGATGGTCTATTATATGAAATGTTTGGTAAAGTACATCTTTATTTTCTAACTAACGCATTTGAACAATCGAATCAGAATGATGAGATTGCCTAAATAAATGCATAAGTATATATATATTAGCAACAAAATGAAAAATGATTGGCATTTATGTTGTACCATGGAATAATCCCCGTCTATTTCCATTTAGATTCAACAAAGTGTTAATGTCTGGTTAATTGAACTGTGTACGCTATCAGTTCCAGATAATAAACCATGGTTTTCTACTGGCACATTTTAAAGCTAAGCAATCTCCCAAAACACCAAAGGAAATGTATATAAATAAACGTTAGAGAAAAGTGAAAGGGCATTCAAGACTGGACAATCCAGATATATATATATAACTGACCTAAACAAATATTTGACGTTCTCTGATACCAACAATACGGGTATGTTAAGGCTGTTTCACGTCGGTTTCATTCATACGAGTTGCTCCTCTTTGTAATAGGTTACGTCATGACGTTGCATTCATGGAAACGTACTCTTCATGGGTGAACTGCCCGAAGGAAAAATGTGTTTCTGCAGATCTATAAATGCACCTATTCCTTGTTCGTTTTGTGACAGTAAGATTAACATATATATGTATTGACTATCCAGATTGTGAATATATCATTATGTTGAATATGTCGATTGCAATATATGATTTTTGTGCTTGCCAGTCTTGCAAAGCACACACTTTCAATGCCCATATTTGGAAATCGCCATCGCGAAAAAGCTTGTTTGTTGACTAATACGAGAATGATACACACGCACATGCTTACCATCAATATGATACTTATGTAGCAGAATTTCTAAAAAAAAAATGAAAAATGTACACATCGTCAGTTGCAGACAAATGATGCTGAGAGGTAAACCTTAGTTTAAATTAATAATGACAATCTCCTGAAGCACATGTACAGCAAACAACTGATGATGAAAAACAGGGGGTCGTATCGAACTTGAAGAAAGCATATGGAGAATCAAAATAAGATCCTTAAGCCTAGAATTATCTCATGTTAATACCAACATTTTCGTGATCCTTCTTGTAAAGATCGAAATATTTGATTTGCATGCAGTATCTATTTTTGCCACAGGCACAGGTGAATCAGACACCACCACTCCCCTTTTTGCAAGTTGTGGAACACAATTCATAGAGAAATAATCAATATAATGATTATAATGATGAAAACCATTAAAAGACGTTTGAATCTTTATACAAAATGTATCTTGATGGGTTGGGGTCCTGTTGATTTTTAGAATTTATATTTGTTTTCTTTACAAGTGACATACAATCTCCATATAACACCTTGGCTTGGAAAGGCAAATTGTCCATTCTGAGTACTTGTGTCCATTCTGAGTACTTGTGTAGGACCAATTATCAATGCATACCAATAATTGACAACCAAAAAGTATGCATGCATTATCAGAGAATAGCATCCCTTTTCAGAGGTTTTTTTTACCTTACAAAATTCTTCTGTCAAGGGACTGGGGAGGATGACTTCAATTTCATAAACATTTAAACTGAGGAAAAAATTGTTGGTCAAAATTAATTTGCAGATAACAGATTTGATCAAATAAACAACGGGAGAAAACAGATATGACACCAGTTAGTTATTCTCTAAATCCAGTTTGTGTGTTTACTAACTAAGCAAATTCATGGTCCATATACAGTTAATACATAAAATCATAAAACCAAAACCTGAAATGAAACTATTATGTACATTGTAATTTAAATCCATTTTTTAATTAAAAGTGGGTGATCTGGTTGTGCTACAATATCACATTTTGATCAAAGAAATTTTTATTGAGACATTAAGACAGATGCTTAATTCCTATTAATATATTGTAGTTTAATTTAGTTATGCCAAAACATGCTCAGTAAAATTAAACCTTTAAATAATTAAAAATTGCACTGATCAAATTGTATAAGCATTGATACCGGTTTTAAGTTTTTTTCTAAGAAGACATACCTATTTATGCATACATTGTACAGTGTACTGATAATTCTAAAAGAAAATAATATATAACCCAATTGTAGAATGATGAATGTATCCTTCAATTGTGTGATTTTGAGTACTAATAGGCAGGTCAAATAAACTTAAGTGTTATTTAGTCATTGTATGTTTTGACAATATATTTTCTAGGCATATACAGCATATTACATTAATAATAATTTTAGAAAATGGTCAATATTCAGCATTTTCATTGGATTTAGTTCAGTAGCTGAGTATCATATTAACTGTCTCTGCACTGAGCTAAGTTCATTGTTATGCATTCAATCATCTTGGTGATATACTGAGGGTATGAAAAATGAGCATCAAGGTAAGATGCTAAACATGTTATACATGTACATATTGATCGATTGATGAAACAGATTGATCTTCATGACTCATCTTCTTCCTATTATAATGTAAACAAAATGTACTTGAAATATTTGAATATTTTTATTATGTTTGAAAAAATTGAAATTAAGAACGTTTACTGATTTTCAGCTCAACCGGCCCAAAAAGACTAAATGATGTATTATCATGACTGTGTCTGTCATCTGTTATCCATATTTTGCTTTACTTATTCTCAGAAATTTTCAACCCAAATGGACAAAGTCATAGCAGATATGCTACGGTACCTGGATAGTTTGTAATATATCTGATTGTTGCAAAATTATATCTAATTTTTCCACATTATTATTTTTCTCTCGGTAGCTTGACAGTCCAAATTTAGTATTTCATGAAATATTGATAATTTCGCAACATTCCTTGAGGTTACCTGGTTTGCTATGAAATGTTGAGCATATCAGAGATAGGCAGTTTGTCTAAAATATATAATTGATCACTGTAGTTATATCAATTGGTTGTACATATATCTGGGTTGCATTAACTGCATTTGACATGTAGTTTAGTTCTTTATGAAAATATCATTAATCGTTATCTTTCTGGCATGATGATTACTTGAGTTTGTTGACATTGGGACCTGATATTAGAAAATTGTGAAGAACAAATGTCAATCATGGACCATTTGCTTTTTTGCATTTAAAGACATATTACAATTTTTGTTTTAATATATTTTTTTCTTTTGCTGTAGAATTAATGCATGATGTGTCATCTCTAATTGCTGGTGTCTAAAAGCTTTTAACTATTTATAGTTTAATTTGTTGGTTCAAAAGACCATGGGGATTGATACAGCTTTTATGATTATTTTGTTTATATGTTTGTAGAACGGAAATAAAAATTATCTTGCTACTATTTAATGGGGAAAAACGTGCCGTAAAGCTGCATGTACCGCTGTATTTCATTGTCTCTTTCTTCAAGTTTATTTAACCTAGCATACACACATAACGAAAACAAGATTAACTATATAACATTTAACCATATATATGTAGATATACAGATATACTAAACATGTATCAGTAGACTCAGTGCCATATTAACGCATGGGAACGATAAGCAGTTGCCCGGCGACCCCACGAGCATAGGGGTCCTATGCCAATCTTTGCATGCTGTTTGTGGCATGTTTTTTTAAAGCTTAAACACTAATTCTTTTGGAAGTACCTATACATAACTATATATTTAATTTAATCGACATTTACATTTTTATTCCTGCGAGTAGTTTTATAAGTAGCCGTCTCAGTGTACCGCTTTGCCCGGGGCCCTATAATGCTGCTAAGACGGCCCTGAGTAGACTTTCCCCAGATTCACAAAACATATACAAAACAATGTAGCCCCTGATTCATTTTTATTTAATTAAGATTTAATAAATTTAAGCATACCATCAATTTCATCCGGTTCAAGTTCTAGAAAATTTACAGGAATACAAAATAGATCTGAGGGTTACGAGTGTTATCTGGGTTTTTTTCCATTTCATCTGTAGGCCATTATAAAAAATTAACATTGTATTTTGTAAAATAGAGATGCGAGGGGAACAAAAGAAACAAATCTATTATTACACCATGAACACTCAGATATTCACTATGTTTGCAAATATATCTATTTTTGCCTTTTTTTTTTCAAAGTATTTCAACTCAAGATATAAATGAACAACTTGTTCTTTAACAGAGAGTTGTCGAATATGAACCTAATACTGATATACCTAATGCATGCAGAGACATAGTTGTGTTATATGTCTCTGATACATGAATAAGTAATACATGGATGATCAATATTTAGTTTTGTGCATGACCCCCAGGTATACTATTGTGTGACACTGATAGTGATAGAAGTTGACATGGATAACTGATAGTGATAGAAGTTGACATGGATAATTACACCATTTTACAATTTATTAACACTCACTTCACAGAAACCTTTTCATTTATATATATGAAATAACCAATTGATTAATTATCGAATCGATGATGAATTTAGTTTACTTTAATTAAATAAAGCAAAACATTGTATTGTTTTCATATTTGCCGCCGATATAGTTAACAAATATTGTTACCTTCCTTTATCGGTGCGCCAGATCACCTGAGTGTTTTATTGTTTTCCAAATTGATTAAATATTGAGTACGTACACTTCGACATGAAAGTTCTAGAATATACGTGTCAATAAATTCACAGTTAAAAGCATATTCACAGAGAGCACATAATAAAGATATATGATTTTGCTACGAGACCAATGAAAACCTTGACAGAAGACGACGACTAACAATTGTACACCAATGACCAACATGAATCGTCAATTTTCCGCATTTTATCTTGTCTTAATCTCCATTGTTGGCTGTATAGTAGCTCTCGTAGCACTTTTCTAAAACAAAAACAAAAAATCTTTCAGACAATATCCAGTTTTTATTTCAACTTTCACTCTAAATACTAGAACATTTCGAAATTATTAAAGGCACTGATTGTAGTCACGTGACCATCATTTTAAAAAGGACAAAATCATCCTACACCCTTATATTAAAATATTAAAAGCTGTTATTGTGAATACAACACAGAAACGTAGTAGTAGTTAATTCTACCAAATCAGGAACCCTCCCTCCAGGGTATAATTACCACTTGTAACATGAATACATTATTTTCCTTTGATCTTTTTTCATGGTATATATACCAGAATGTAAGCAACAGCTAAGAACTATGAAATAATACACGCAGATACGAGATATTGCACACTTTATATCTGGGCTGTTGTTTGATTGCTTTCAGAGAGCCGTGCAATAAGCAACGACTTAGATGTGATATTGCATGGACTCATGTTACATATCATTTATACCACGAATTTCCGACCTAACAGGTAGTGTATATTTTACTTCTACAGGTAATAGGTATACAACGTAGAAAATGATATTTCTGATATTAGTGACTCTTCAACTGTATAAAGGTAAGACGATTTGTTGCATAATTACAACTTTCCCTATAATTCGTAAAACATTAATTTTTACTCAGTAGAGGCTAAAGCGGGTATACATTTCCATTCGATGGTATCAATGTAAATATGACATTTCTTAAACAAGAACTTCCTCGGTAAAGGTCGACAAAATCGCAAACCGTTAGTAATATTACTCACTCTTTTGTTAAGCTTCAAAAACTAAAACATTAAAATACAAACGTAGATACTTAATTTGCTGTGAACGACCCATGTGAGGTACACACTCAAAGGCAAACAATAAACAAGTCACATGACTTATGTCGTCGGTAGCAGGAAAGCCAAACGTCAGCCACCGAAACTGATGGTGATATTGGTCGTAATTTAAAACATGCAGAGCAATATGGTTAAAGGGATCATCCTTACACATCCGTATACCTAAATATACACTGACCACATACTATTCTGAAATGATTAGGGAGTAGAATAACATATTTATGCTCATTATTGAAGACCCTACAGTGACAGTGAAAGGAAGAACAGATAAAGTAACAAACAGCAGTAAAGGCCGTGATACTCATAGTTTCATTCTTAATAGACAAATGATTTGATTGCTGAACAATACATTGGATAGAGCCTTCAGCTAAAAGTGTCCATATCGTAGATATATGTTTTGGTCATGTAATATGTCCATGTTTAATTCCAACATTTTCCATTTTCCAACATATTTATCATCTTGTCCGTCATGAAGACTAGTTAATTGATGCTTATCACCAAATGATATTAATGCAAACTTAGATATCACATTCCTGTGCACACGAATCGTTTCATGAATAACCTTCATCAGGTACGATTGGAATGGCAAATAATTTATTAGAATCTAGAATAATGGCATATGATAAACATAACCTACTTGACTGTTAGTCACTTATTTATAGTCTTTTACTGATCTTTGAACTCGTCGTTTTTATGTCATTTTAGTTTCTGTGAAAGTGATATGTTGGGTTAAAGCGATATCATACATTTTCTTTGCTCATTATTTTGCTTTGCCGTCTAACACAACGGGCTGGAATCCCATTAATCGGTATCATGCCACCACATTTCTATGTCTGTCCCTCACACCAGTTTTTAGATTTCGTCTGGTCACTGTCCTACTTGTTTCTGTATTGAGCAGGTTGAGGTTTGTTAACGGAATAGTTCGTGTTGTTGTTAGCTATTTTGTCATTCATTACTGTTTAGCTGTATTTTCCCAGTATTACTTGATTTTGTGTTTTCATTTATAGGTATAGCAACAGTGGTTCCAGATACCTGCCCGTATTATATGAAAAACAGTGACATAGGTAAATACATATCTAACCAACCCATTTTTTCTTTAAAAGTGTTTATGTCATTTTGAATACAGAAAACGGAGCATGTAATATGCATGCCTACTCGATAATACAAATTGAAAAGTAAAATATGCTGTAAAAGACTATAGAATTGATGAATATGAAGCGGGTTGGCTTTCTAGTAGTTGCTATTAAATTGTTACATGTCAAGACAATGTACATTCTAATTTGAATTAGATATTTGTGAGATAGTTTATATGTTTCTTTATCCGGGGATCTATCATGCACTTACATTTAACGACAAATTGTATTCGGTCACCTCGGGTTAAGAGGGAATCTAAAATGTAACTTTTTAATTCTTGATTGTTAATTCCTGATTCTACATCCTTAATTCTTAACCCATACGTACTATAGACTTACGTAGAAAACTTTTCATTTACTAAGTTTCTACACAGGAGTCAGCATTTGTTCCACAGGGACACCAAAGTCACAAACTAATATATATTAAAAAAAGATTAGACCTAGTAGTAGTAATATTATACATTTTTTTAGAGTCAATTTAACTTATTTTGTAAAATACCTCAACGTTATCATATAGCGATAGTTGGATTACTTAACAACTCATACAAGCCTATCACCAATACGACGTGGGTTCGCGCCCGGCTTTGTATATTACAAAAAAGATGCAATCGACTCGCAGTAGCAAGTGATAAGGTTTATCAGTTGCTTGTCCATGGTCAGTGGCTCTCTCCGTGTACTTCGGCTTCTTCCACCATTAAAACTGGTCGCCATGATATAGCTGAAATATTGCTGAAAGTGGCGTTAAAACACCAAAAATATAAATAAATCAATTAGAAAGAGTGCTTCATCTGTTCAGTGGATCATCAACAGTTTAAATTTGAATGTGAAATACATGTATCTATCTAATGCTTCTATTGATAATTGCTGTTTTCAATTTACAATTAATAAACAAATTAAATGTTAAGGATGAAACACTATAGTCAAATCATATCAGTAAATTTTAACAATAAAGTATTTGTACTGATTCCAACTATATATCATTATCAAATAAATATGGATAACATGCCATAATTAATGCAATAGTTATATCATTATCTGTTTTGATTACTTTCTTACAGTGGCTGATATGTGTATGTCAAGCTCTGCAACAGAAGAAACAAGTTCTGAAGGTTACAGAGTAGACAGTGTTGTATTACGTATAATGATCCAAGAAGATGACTGCATATGTCGGGTAATGATAGACAATCAAATAGATACAGTAATTGTAGGAATCAGAAAAGTTGATGGTCTTACAGCATCAGCACCAGTGGAAGCTGAATGTGGACTTGCAATTGACATAAATCACATACCTGATATGTCTACAGGAAATGTAATAGCTCTTATTGAATGTCCTGTGAACGATACACTTCGTCATACACCACTGTTTCAAAAGACTTATCAGCAATTTAGATCTAGGATAATTAATGGAGACTTTATCAGAGGCTTCAGTATACGGATAATACGAGGTAAGGCATCATTACAAATTGTGAATTTGAAAAAAAATCATAAACCAATAATAAACCAAGCAATTGTTCATGTGGAGCTTAATGATAATCGTTCACTGGTAATCTGTAGAGTAAGAGTTATCTGGGGCGAAATGTGTACTCGCGGAGTACTGTTTCAGTGAGCTAGTACTATTTAATCCAACCCAACGTGTTGGAACAGTACATGTTCCTGCCATGATGTAGCTAAGCAATTGTTCATATGGAGTTTAACGATAATCGTTCACTGGTAATCAGTAGAGTAAGCGTTATGTGTTAGACTAGTCATAGATATACATCCATCTATCAGTCGATCACAGTAACGACAGCCCAGGAAATAACTCAGTGATATAATTATGGTCAAATGAACACACTGTATGCTCTTATAAACAGTAGTAACTCTATCTCACTCATTCAAAACCAGAAACAGAATATAAATCAATTCCAGTATATTAACTTACATTGTAGATAGCAACAGTGATCATTCACAAGTTTTGAGAATTGATTGTGATACTCCAATGACAACACAACAGAAAATAGAACAGACAACAGAATATGATATAATGACGGAGACTTCTAGTTATGCTACCAATTCACCAATAACTACCATTACATATCAACAAACGACTGATTCGCTACAATCAACTACAAAGAGAACAAAGGAAGATACTACAGGTAATGATCAGGTAGCAGGTAATATTATAGGTATAAATGTAGTGAACCGTAATGACAATGTTGAATCCGATCAACCATAACCAGGCAACCTGATGCCGCTTTTAACAATGATGAATATTCATCAAAAACTACAACCGACGACTGATTCGCTACAATTAAATACAATATAGCTGATTTAATTTGATTTGATTTGTTATGTTTTACGCCACTTTCAGCAATATTTCAGCTATATCATGGCGACCAATTTTAGTGGTGGAAGAAGCCGGAGTACCCAGAGAGAACCACCGACCATGGGCAAGCAACTGGTAAACTTTATTACTTGCGGCTGCGAGTCGAGTGCACCTTATTTTGTAATTTACAAATACGGGCGCGAACTCTCGTTGTATTAGTGATAGGCTTGTATGAGTTATTACTTAATCCAACTACCTATCTCATTGAGTCACCCGGGCCCTTACCATATTGCTAGTGATCAGATAACAGATAATAACGTAATTATAAATGTAGTTAATCGTGATGACATTATGATATACAATTTAAAAGCTTAAAATTAATATTTTCATCAATTGCTTTTTTCCTTTGATGGAAACTTGTCATTTGTGTTTATAGAATTTGCTCTCAAAATTTACTTCATTACCAAAAAGACAAATGCCTACATACTGACAACAGTATACATATAAGGCATCGTCATGATCGTGATCGTATAGTAGTTGGATCTACAACTGCCTGTACAATCGGTGGCTATCACCAATGATGTTGTCAGTTCGAATCCCGATCCGACCGATGTGTACCACATTATGTGATAAAGTTTGTCAGTGACTTACGACAGGTCGGTCGTTTTTTCCGTGTCCTCCGGTTTCCTCCACCAATATAACTGACCCCACGATATAACTGAAATTTGTTGAAAGTTGCGTTATAAATAAAATGCATGGTATTAAATATTGTTCTTATTCAAATTAAGCTTAGATAATAATTGTTTCTGTTCTTTCTTTTTTTGTAGTTGCAGAAAATGATAAAACAACATATATTGCACTCAGTGTATTTTCTAGTGCAGTTGCTATAATACTTCTGATAGCTTTAGTTGTAACGTGCATAAGGTTTGTAAAAAAAAAATTCTATATAAACAGTGATCAATATATAATACAACGGTGTTGATACGGCAATGTTGATGGTTTCTTTAATGAGATTCTCTTCATATATGTATTTAAGCAGTTATCATTTAATTGAACCCATTATTGCACATACATGTAGATGAACACTTACAAAGATTTTATCTGATGTATATGATTTGTAGATAGTTGTTTATCCTTTTCTACCTTTTCGTATCTTCAAACTCTTCATAAAACAAATTAAGGTGGAATATGAAACAATCCATAGAGATATTCTATAATAATTACATAATCGTTTTCGAACAATGAACTTTGTGGGGTTTATTTTATTACTTGCATCAGAATATTTATTTATCAAAGCTCCAATCATAAATTACATCTTGATATCTTTATAGGTACAAAACAATACTAAATGTAAGAAGAACAAATGAGAATGTAAACAATTCCAATCATCAAGTAGAATATAACAGACATTATTGTGATTTGACAAATAATGGGCCAAACGTGCCAGGCCAAGAATATGATATTATTGATAGTAATTATAATACCATTGATGTTGACAGATCCCAGTCACCTAACAACATAGTATGTATGGAAGGAGAATATGTTAGTGTTGAACCGGATGGACATTTGACCACTAACATTAATAAAGGACAACAAAGAACATTATCCAGAAAATACGATTTTAAAGATACATTGCTTTCTCGAAAACATTATTGTGACTAAGAGAGAGAGAGAGAGAGAGAGAGTGAGAGAGTGAGAGAGTGAGAGAGATCATTTCTTAAGTTTGTAATTTTTGTATGCTAAATGAGGTTCATGTTGTTCAGTTTACCCTATTATTTTCTTAGGTCCGTGCTTTTATGTCTGCTGCGCATTCCATACTAATTCATGTTCGGTTCGTCTTTATTCGCAATTGTTCATTGAAAGCTCGTCTCTTTAGTGGTATTTGATTACGCATATTAGTGTCAACACGAGTGTCTTACAAGATGCAGAAACCGTTTACCCTTCGTTATCACTTGGGTTCATTCTGGTTTTGTTTTGGGCATATGGATTGTCCATTCGTGATTGCATCTTCGTGTTTCCCTAACTTTTATATTAAGACCTAACCAGACCAGTTTTGGAAAATAAACCACCCATATGTTCTGTCTACTTTTCGGCTTAGATAAAGATCACAAATAACTTGTCAAAGACATTGATATTTAATTAAGTGCACACGACACGCTTCTGACATAACCTTAATCAATTACGCTCCAAATAAAAAGAAACAGAAAGCGAAATAATCTATAAATAAAGACACGGAAGCAAGAAAAAACAAAAACAAAGAAAGGTTATAAACAGTATAGCCAAACTCAGGTATAATTACCTATACATTAGTTACAATAATAATATTTTTATGCAGGAACTGCATATTTTAATAATAACTATATCTAATAAGCCAGAACAGAACAGACATTTTAAAACACTAACAACGTTAAATAATATACAATGCGTATTGGGCAATCTAGATGATAATTTGAAAATAATAAAGCTAATATATACAAAGTATGATGGTTAGTTAAATAATATACTTACATATCGAGAATAATAGTATGTGTCAATCTGAAAACTATTATCTATGCGCTGGCATGATGCCATCGATTATATGTTTATTATATTTTTCTATAATTTAATTAAGCTCTTCTTTTAGTGGAAATGTTTTAGTTTGTTTTGTTTTAGTTTTATATAATTTACATCTAATTAGAGCATGATTTGTACATGTAGTGTTGTCATTATTTCTCAAAACGAGTTATTTACACTGCGAGAACAAATCTATCATGCATTTCTTATTTCAAATAAAAAATAATAGAGGTGTGGTTCTTGATATTTTACCGGCAATAATGTTACCCATTGACATTAAATTATATAGCCTGTCTTAAAACACGTATAGAACAAAGCTGTCATTGGGGGATGTGGTCAACATAACATATGTTTTCTGCCTCATATTATTTATTGTACAATAGAAGTACATAAATATTTGGTATGCCTAATTTCACAAATATATAGAGTAATGTTAAAGATACTAAAGGGCGAACCAGTGGCCGTAAAATATTTAGTTTTCTGTGTATTGCTTCCTAGATCACTGTTTGTCATTGTAGTGTCCGTCCTTACATTTACGGGTTTTGACTACCCCTTTGGTAGCTTTAAACTCTTCTTTAAGAAAGATAGACAACACAACGACCAAATGAAAAAAAAGGACAAGAAGACGAAAATGGTCGACAAAACAATCAACAGAAAACAAAGACTTGAACAATAAATATGTTGTATTCCTATTTGTATTAACAATAACAACATTCTGATTAATGTAAATCGATTTGTAAGTAACTACTACTGAATATAACGCAATAATGCACTATACGTGCCAGGAGAGGGATAAAATGAAAGACAACAAATATCACACTGTTGGAACAGTTAAAAAAATATCACACTGTCGGGACAGTTCAAAAAATATCACACTGTCGGAACAGTTAAAAAAAATATCACACTGTCGGAACATTTCCAAAATCGAATAGAAAAATCGCATAAAGACAATCGATACACCAAGCACACATATATATGACCGCTCGATTTTCTAGCTTGAAAGAGGGATTATAATAACATGTGGAGGCCTGAAGTTAGTTGTGTAGGCCCAAACTTCCCCGCGTAGTGAAATGATGTTGTCATGCAAGTTTTCTCACATATTGGTAAGATGCAAATTCTCACAAATAACCAGGCGAAGAAAGTTGTTATAAAGAACGTTCTAATCTTGAAAATTAGACATACTATATTCAATCTTCATGACACATAATTTACCATATGCATGGTTGTAGCTATGTTAAAGAGATCCGAACGCTTCATTCATCATTAAAATATTAAATGGTATGCAAGTCTATCGTAAGACATATTAAAGTGAATGCACTCAGGATTTAAATTTCTATTAAAGAAAATATTGTATGCATAATTTACAGTGTGATTTTAGATCGTTTTCCTTGTTGATTATTTCCCTTGTCATATAAAAGTGATTTACTGTAATGTGAACTAGACTTCCTTTTTAATGTATTCATAAAAAAATTAATATCAGATAATATCTATGCTTATACAACTAGTTAAAGAAAAATACTACTGTCAGTTGGGTATGTGTGATTTTTCATGTGATTGTGTGTACATGTTTAGAATTATACTTTAAAAATACTTTTGTTCATGATTTCATACAGTGTTTATTTTACATGACAAATATATAAATATTACATTACCATTAGAGAAAATTGAAGGAGCAATTAGAAATGGACAAATCAGAAACACTGACAACAATAGGTACACAAGAGACAGGACGTACAATGATCGACATTACATTACACAGAGAGAAAAAAACTACAATCCAGATGCTAATTCAAGTCATGCAAAAAAGAAATCAGTCCTTGCTCAACTAGCAATACCCGTCGTGTCTCTAATAAACAACACGAATATCATTTGCTAAGAGAACGGTAACAACTGCAAAAGGAAATAATCAGAAAAAAACAGATCAAGCAAGACCTAGGAATACAATAAACGGGAATAAAGACGAACGAACCGAACATTGTAGCGGACATGACACCACGGGACTGAAAACATGAAATATGTCATTGAACAAACTGGTGAATATCGGACCCATCACACAGCCTAGCGTTGGGGACAACTTACGTTTGTTTTTGGTTTGGTTTATCGCCATGTTCAACAATATTTCGGTTGTTTTCACTGCGGTGAATTTTATTGGTGGAGGAAATCGGAGTACCCGGAGAAAACAATCGATCTACCACAAGTCACTGACAAACTTGTAGAGCATGTGAAAATTCAACGGACATACAAGTAGCTGTAATTGAAGTATTTGCAAAATAATGCACTTTCTTTCTTACTTCTTGTAAATAATAAAAATGTTTATATATTAATCATTTAAGTCCAGCACTGGTATCTACGTTAACAAATTAGCCACTTAATAATAAAGAATGCATACCACGATGTCGTTATAGGTGTAATACCACTAATTAATTTCTTTTACATTTTTTACTAAATTTGTGTTTTTTCGAGCCTACCTGGCCATTTTATCTTAAGCTTAACCTTTCCAAGACCATATATTTTCTGAAACGTACAAGCTTCCTCTACGTTCAATCAAAATGTCAGGGCATGCTTAAATTCTTGCAGTGAAATGCCAGGCTATGGAAAACACCTATTCTATATATAGCTCGGTTATCCCCCAGTATTTATAGGTCATGCATCAAATCCTCCATAGGGGTATTGAAGTACAACTAAATCCATCAAATTTAGGCTCAAAATAATCCCTATATATTTTACTTCAATTATCAATGTTCGATTCCATTCAGTAGTTTTCACAATACTTCAAAGAGAAAGGAACTTTTTTTTTTAAAAGGGATTACTTTCGTATATGTTCTAAGCTCTGATTGGTGAATTAGTGGTTTGACACCTTATATGTCGTTCGTCATCCTTAATAGTAGGAAAAGGACAAAATCATCTAACACCCTTATATTAAAATATTGAAAGCTGTTATTGTGAATACAACACAGAAACGTAGTACAAGTTAATTCTACCAAATCAGGCACCCTCCCTCCAAGGTATAATTACCACTTGTAACATGAATGCTTTATTTTCCTTTGATCTTTTTCATGGTTTATATACCAGAATGTAAGCAACAGCTAAGATCTATGAACAAATACACGCAAACACGAGATATTGCATACTTTATATCTGGGTTGTAGTTTGATTACTTTCAGAGAGACGTGCAATATTTTACTTCTACAGGTATACTATTGTATGGGTATTTGTATGCACTAGTGAATAACAGTTAACAATATTTAACGTACATTGTCTATCACCGTGGAGTCATTCAACGGTTTAAAGACATTTAATTTGTATTTGCTTGCCAACTTATAGTGTGCATTGCTTGTTGGTCCTTATCAACTTCCGGGTTGACACGTAAGACAACATAAAACATAGAACATGATATTTCTGATATACACGATATTAGTGAGTCTTCAACTGTATAAAGGTAAGACGATTTGATACATAATTACAACTATCCCCTTAATTCGTAAAACATTAATTTCTACTCAATAGAGGATAAAGCGGATATACATTTCCATTCAATGGTATAAATGTAAATATGATATTTCTTAAACAAGAACTTCCTCGGTAAAGGTCGACAAAATCGTGTAATATTACTCACTCTTTTGTTAAGCTTCAAAAACTAAAACATTAAAATACAAACGTAGAGACTTAACTTGCTGTGAACGACCGATGTGGGGTACACACTGAAAGGCAAGCAATACACAAATCACCTGACTTATGTCGTCGGTAGCAGGAAAGCCGAACGTCAGCCACCGAAACTGATGGTGATATTGATCGTAATTTGAAAAATGCAGAGCAATATGGTTAAAGGGATCATCCTTACACATTCGTATACTTAAATATACACTGACCACATACTATTCTGAAATGATTAGGGAGTAGAATAACATATTTATGCTCATTATTGAAGACCCTACAGTGACAGTGAAAGGAAGAACAGATAAAGTAACAAACAGCAGTAAAGGCCGTGATACTCATAGTTTCATTCTTAATAGACAAATGATTTGATTGCTGAACAATACATTGGATAGAGCCTTCAGTTAAAAAGGGTCCGTATCGTAAATACATGTTTTGGTCATGTAATATGTCCATGCTTAATTCCTACATTTTCCATTTTCCAACATGTTATCATCTTGTCTGTCATGAAGATTAGTTAGTTGATGCTTATCACCCAATAATATTAATACAAACGTAGATATCACATTCCTGTGCACACGAAGCGTTTCATGAATAACCTTCATCAGGTGCGATTGGAATGGCAAATAATATATAAGAATCTAGAATAATGGCCTATAATAAACAGAACTTACTTGGCTATTAGTCATTTATTTAGTCTTTTACTGATCTTTGAACATGTCATTTTAGTTACTCTGAAAGTGGTCTTTTGGGTTAAAGCGATATCATACATGTTCTTTGCTCATTATGTTGCTTTGCCGTCTAACACAGCGGGCTGGAATCCCATTGATCGGTATAATGCCACCACATTTCTATGTTTGTCCCTCGCACCAGTGTTTAGACTTCGTCTGGTGACTTTTCTACTTGTTTCTGTATTGAGCAGGTTGAGGTTTGTCAACGGAATAGTTCGTGTTGTTGTTAGCTATTGTGTTATTCATTACTGTTTAGCTGTATATTCTCAATATTACTTGATTTTGTGCTTTCATTTATAGGTATAGCAACAGTGGTTACAGATCCCTGCCCGTCTGATATTGAGAGTGGCATAGGTAATACATGTTTAACCAACCCATTCTTTCTATGAAAGTGTTTATGTCATTTTGAATACTGAAAACGGAGCATGATGACTACCCGATAATACAAATTGAAAAGTGAAATATGTTGTAAAAGATTATAGAAATGATGAATATGAAGCGGGTTGGCTTTCTAGTAGTTGCTATTAAATTGCTACATGTCAAGACAATGTACATTCTAATTTGAAATATATGTTTGTGAGGTAGTTTATATGTTTCATTAGCCGGAGATCTATCATGCACTTACATTTAACAACAAATTGTATTCGGTCACCTCAGGTTAAGAGGGAATCTTGAATGGAACTTTTTAATTCTTGATTCTTAATTCCTGATTCTACATCCTTAATTCTTACGTACTATAGACTTACGTAGGAAACTTTTCATTTACTAAGTTTCTACACAGGAGTCAGCATTTGTTCCACAGGGACACCAAAGTCACAAACTAATTATTCATTTTTATCGAATCAATTTAACTTATTTTGTATAATGCCTCAACGTTAACATATAGCGACATTAAAAAAAGTGAGGGCCCGGGTGGCTCAATGAGTTGGATTTCCTAACAACTCATACAAGCCTACCACCAATACGGCATGGATGTGCGCCGGGCTTTGTAAATCACAAAAGGTGCACTCGACCCGCAGTAGCAAGTGATAAAGTTGATCAGTTACTTGCCCATGGTCGGTGGTTCTCAACGGCTTCTTCCAACACTAAAACTGGTCGCCATGATATAGCTGAAATATTGCTGAAAGTGGCGTTAAAGCACAAAAAATAAAAATAAATCAATTAGAAAGAGTGCTTCATCTGTTCAGTGGATCATCAAAAGTTTAAATTTGAATGTGAAATAAATTGATCTATCTGATGCTTCTATTGATAGTTGCTGTTTTCAATTTACAATTAATAAACAAATTAAATGTTAACGACGAAACACTATAGTCAAATCATATAAGTAAATGTTAACAATAAAGTATTTGTACTGATTCCAACTATATATCATTATCAAATAAACATGGATAACATGCCATAATTAATGGAATAGTTATATCATTATCTGGTTTAATTACTTTCTTACAGTGGCTGATATGTGTAAGTCAAGTTCTGCAACAGAAGAAGCACCTTCTACAAGTTACAAAGTAAACAGTGTTGTATTACGTATAATGATCCAACAGGATGACTGCATATGTCGGGTTATGATAGACAATCAAAACAATACAGTAAGTTTAGGGATCAGAAAATTTGATGGTCTTACAGCATCAGCACCAGAGAAAGCTGATTGTGGACTTGCAGTTGATGTAAATCATATACCTGATATGTCTACAGGAAATGTAATAACTCCTATTGAATGTCTTGTGAACGGTACACTTCGTCATACAATACTGTTTCAAAAGAGTTATCTGCAATTTAGATCTAGGATAATTAATGGAGACTTTATCAGAGGCTTCTGTATACGGATAATACGAGGTAACGCATCATTACAAATTGTGAATTTGAAAAAAAATCATAAACCAATAATTTTCGTTCTCTAGCCACTAACTATTAATAATACCTCGCATAGCTTGACAAAATATCGAATAATCTATTCGAATATACCTCATTAAGGGCATAGTCCTTATTATATAAGTACGCTGAAGAAACAAATCATACACCATCAGAAATCCCAAATCCCAAACGCAATAAGATGTCTATCCGCACAAAAGATGGTCTATTATATGAAATGTTTGGTAAAGTACATGTTTATTTTCCAACTAATGCATTTAAACAATCGAATCGGAATGATGAGATTGCCTAAATAAATGCATAGGTATATATATATTTGCAACAAAATAAAAACTTATTGCCATTGATGATGTACAATGGTATAATTCCCGTCCATTTGCATTTGGATTCAACAAAGTGTTAATGCCTGGTTAATTGAACTTTGTACGCTATCAGTTCCAGATAATAGACCATGGTTTTCTACAAGCACATTTTAAAGCTAAACATTCTTCCAAAAACATCAAAGGAAATATTGCAATGTATATACATAAACGTTTGAGAAAAGCGAAAGGGCATTCAAGAATGGACAATCCAGATATAACTGACCTAAGCAAATCTTTGACGTTCTCTGATACCAACAATATAAACGAACGTCTGCAAAATATCTACAAAATTCAAAACAACGTAAGAAATTATTAAGGATGTTATCAACCCGAACACAAATATACCATCAGAATCATCTGTCACTTCTGGGGAAACGACAAAGCGGAAGCGAAGATTTTCAAGGCACAAAGAAATTAATAGAGACCAAAATGACACAGTCGTCAATTTGTCATCAAAAGATATAAAACCTGATGAAATTCGTATACTCTCTAAGGGACTTAATTTCTGTCCCACCCCTAACAAAATCAATGAGGGGTAACTATCAGCTGATCTCGACATTTGCTAGATCTCTTCGAATTAAAGAGTATTACTTGACCAAAGAGAGAGACTTTCCTATAGATGGGTCATCCGATTCGGAAGATGATAATGAGATCCCTCTTCCAAGGTATCAGAAAAAAAAGTTCATGGAATCCAAAACCCAGCAAAAATACAACTTTAGAATCCTTTATTGATTTAGTAACAAATGGTGTCCAGACAGCAGTTAGCACGAACATACCAACCCATAACAACCTCACTCCAGCAGAAAAGGGTGCGATCCAAGAATTAAAGGAAAGGCATAACGGATGAAAGATTTTACAAAAAAACTGGACTCTGACCCCATGGAAGAATTCAGCACTAAAATAACGCAGGAGATAATAATTATGAAAGAAAATAGTAATATCGACAAGAACACTTTCGATTATTTGAAACCAGACAAACTCAAAGCCGGACGCTTCTATCTATTACCTAAAATTCATAAAGTCAACAACCCCGGGAGACCCATTGTTTCAGCAAATGGGCACCCCACAGAAAAAATCTCCGAATTCGTCGATTTCCACTTTCTACTTCATGTAGAAGCGCTACCCTCACATTTGAAAGACACCACTGATTATCTTAAAAACTTCCTTCGGTGTCCATTCTTGTTTCGATGGACGTTACGTCATTATACACTAGCATCCCACATAATGACGGTATCGAAGAAGGTCGAGAGGCCTTGGACCAAAGAGCCGTTAAAGAACCACCAACGGAATGTCTTGTCCAGTTGCTCACATTGGCACTGAAGTATAACAACTTTACATTTAATGGAGAGCATTTTTTTAAAAATCAACGGAACAGCTATGGGAACAAAGATGACACCTTCATACGCCAACATCTTCATGGGGAAACTTGGAAAACTAATCATACAATCTGCACCCTACAATTCAATTTCCAGGTTTCGTTTCATAGACGACGTTGACATGAAGTGGACCTAGTCAGAAGAAAACCTCAATCGTTTCTTTGACAATGCCAACTATGTTCACCCCACTATAAGATTCACCCATGAAATATCCAGAAATAATATCTCCTTTCTGGATACTTACACTACCTGTGAAAATGGTATTATGCCAACTGACATATACAACAAACCGACAGATACACATCAGTACCTGTCCCCACAGAGTTGTCATCCTAAACATTGCACAAAAAGTATTCCGTATAGCCTAGCTCTCCGAATCAAACGCATCTGCTCCAATGAACAAACTACAAAACACGGCTTGAGGAACTGAAATATCGTCTGGAAAAGTGGGGTTAAACAATGCGAGCATTAACCATTGTTTTGACAAAGCAGGTGGTATTGACAGAAAAGACCTCATCCAATATAAAAAAAAAGAAGACGAACAACAGAGTGCCATTTGTCATCACATACCACCCTGTGCTCAGTAATGTATCCAACATCGTTCGTAAGCACTGGACAACCATACCAATACACCCATAATTGTGCAAAACCTTCAAAGAACCACCCGTCTTGGCTTTCAGGAAACCCAACAGTGTGAGGGATATCTTGGTGAGAGCTGACATCTCCCCTCGATCTGCCTACAATGGTCAGTGCCAAACATGTGATTTGAGACGATGCATGACGTGCACAAACATCCAATGCACACAAAAAGTCAGCAGCACACATACAGGAGAAGAATTCATCATATACTGCAATGCCAACTACAAGACTGAAAATATTATTTACCTCCTGGAATGTGCAATTTGTGCCTTCACTACATCAGAGAAATTAAACAACAACTTAGTAAAAGCTTGAATGGCCACAGAAGCGATGGAAATTGCAAATCTGACCTTCCACTCAGCAGACATCTCAGATCGACGGGCAACCATGATTATTTCGGGAAACTGAAGGTCACCATAATTGATCAAAACCCCAAGTGGGATGATAAAGGCATACAGGAGAAGAAAAGCTTCTGGATTAGAAAACTTAAGACCTTATCAACGAATGGAATCAATGAGAAAAAGTAATATCCTCTCTTGACTCCTTTTTTGTTGGTCTCCTCCAGTCGTAGTTTTCCGGTTGTTGACTGATTTTGTCTGTTTATATACTTACGAGTTTTGACTTTCCCTTTGTAAGATTGTTCGGTAATTTTGTTATTATCCTTACTTATTATGACATACAGTTTTCTCAATTGGCTCAAAGTATATATCCCACACTGTGGTGTGCCGGTTTTTTTAATGAGCTTGGGTATCATACCGTTTTCAAAAAATATATTTGACAGTGCTATTTGATACATTAACCAATAATGTCTCGTTTCTATTTTTATTTCTAATTAAACATTGATTTAAATGTGTAGCCCTATTGTGTATTTATATTATTGTTATTGTAATTTTATTTATTCATATGTGAGATTTTAATTCTTTTATGTATGTATTTTTATATGAGTAACTTCTGGTTCTTTTGTCCCGTGAATTGACCGTCAAAAACGTTTTTTTAAATGGTAAATTCGCCATATTGGTTCAACATTTTATTCAATTAGACATTGATAAAGTCCCTCGGTGGGACGAAAATGTTGCCATTCAACAAAGTGTTTAATTCATTATCACTTTGTTTTGTGTACTTGGTGTTGTTTTACAAACCATTTTAGACGTATATAATTTATTTTACTTGTATAGTATCGTTATACCGTAACGATCCAACACCCCGTAATATTGCTCGTTGACCGGTTTTCAGACGTTGTATATACATATTACATATTACATATGGTGTGGTTTTCATACAATTTCATTGTCTAAATCAGTCACGTGATATACAGAATATTTAATGTATGTTATCCACTGTGAAGAAAGCAGACGCCTTGTTTCTATATTTAGAAAATATTGACGCTATGTTTCTATATTTAAGTATATTGACCGTCAATACAGCGGCTATGTTACTAAATTTAGATCCGGATACTGTTCGTTCCGGACCGCGTTTACGCCACTTCTGTAGTAAACAATGTTCTACTTTTATTGTGTTCTTAAACAATAACATAAGGATGTGTTAATATTTTAGTTTCAATGAAACGAGTAATACATTACATATGTAATAAAAAAATTAAGGACTTTTTACTCTGTCAATATGTTATATATATGGACCTCGTAAAAAGTCCGTAATTTATAAATATATGTAATATATAACATCGTTCATATTATAGGAATGATAAAATATGTTGCTACAGATGCATTTTAGCACAAACAATTGTCTTAATTACTGGACAATTTAAGTGTGTGTGCGTGTTGTTTATTGACGAGAGAAATATTTGACTTATTATAATGACCTAGCTAATAGGCGTCTCTTCATTGTTATAGCTATGAGGTGTATCACATTACTATCAATATTATTTCAGTTCAATGTTAGATGAAACCCATGGATTTGTCAAAAGTCACCAACAAACTTATCACATACACCTTGCCACGGGCGCGAATGTAACTCAGTTTCAATGATTTTAGTCGATGACATCATAGATATTGTCAATCAAAATTCCATTTGATTACGGTCATAGCATCGCTTGAAATAACTCTGGAATATATTTATATGTATAAATTTACATAATGAGCAGTCTAAAAAGCAATAGAAACAGATTGTTGCACTTTGTAAACTTGAAAATATAAAACATAAAAACAGTACTTTCACTGATATTCAACGCATGACAATATTTCAGATAGCAACAGTCACCATTCACAAGTTTTACGAATTGTTTGTGATGCTCCGATGACAATAGAACAGACAACCGAAAATATAAAAACATCTGATGCACAACAAAGTTCCCCACAAACGGCTGTTTCGGAGAAATCAACCACAATCAGTTCAAACATAGATACTGCAACTACTGTTACAACGGAGAAATCAACCACAAACAGCTCAAACATAGATATTACAACTACTGTCACAACGACAAATGTTACACATCAATGGATAACTACAGCTACAGACACGACGACAGGTAAAAGTCTAGTTACAGGTGAACTAAGTCATGACATGTTAAAGCTAAAGATACACATACATGAAATATTGAATAATAATTTTAGATTGGAATTTCCAAAACTTAATAAGTGAATTGTAAATTTAAAAGCAACAAACCTTCATAAGAACTACATGTATATTGTGTAAACTGTGGTCAGATTTCTTAATCAAGTTCAGCTTCATTTGTTTGTAGGAGGTCTCATGTCTTATTTACGTTATTTGTGTTTGTTTTCGTATAGCGGTATCCAACACATATTGTATTGTGTTGTTTGCTGTGCTCGTGTTTGTCTTGTGTGCCCAATGTTGCCAGTTTCTGTGGATTGTCCTTTCTTGATTTTCCCTTCTGTTTTCTCTAACGTTTATTTTCTACTCTCTGACATGGTTGATGTACCTTGGTAATTAATCTTCGAAATACATATTTTGGTTGTTTTATTCTTTTGCTTGGTATTTTATTGATCTTCGATGGCCTTTTTCTACTTGTGCCCATATTTTTTATAATATATTTATGGACCGCATCAATTAGACAATTAACCATGATATAGTTATACTTATTTTTGCAAGTGACAAGATGAAACATTTTAAGGTCTATCAATGGCTGATTGGACACTAAATTTGCGGTTTGGGCAGTGATCATTGAACAAATATCTTCCAGTATGGACAGAGGACATAGGACACACATTTTTAGGGTGGGCCATAACAATTGGACTATAATTGTAATGAAGGATATGGATGTAAATGCACCCGAAAGCCTATTCAACTTTCTACTTCGACACAACTTAAAGTAAAGGGACATCGCCTTTATGTTTGTCTTATTTCTCACAACCACGGTGTGTTCATTAATAATTAGTACAACTCATACCGTAAACTGAGTGTGAAGAAGCTCATATACCGCAGTTGAGCGGTTTTCTTTCCTTCTATCGATAAACGCTCCGTTTTAACATCTTTGTCGTTCTGATGATATTTAAAGAACGGATAAGTGTTATTTGACACTAATTTCGAAGTGCAATTCCGTCCCATTGCGGACTCATGTGTACACAGGTGACCTTGACTGATTATTGATATCATGTTTAGGCTTTTTTGCTTTATTGTTCCCAAACATGTTTAATTTATTTGGCTTTCTAATGTTGTGCTGTTGAGCGTGCTTGATGAAGGTTATTCCAGAAACGCGTCATGCACACTTAATTATATATCAATCTTTTTTTAATTAATTATTCTTACAGGGCTTGAACAAAGAACATATATTGCAATTGGTGCTGGTTCTGGTGTAGCTTTAATACTGCTGGTAGTCGTAGTCGTAATATGTCTAAGGTTTGTAAAAATAGCATGTTCTTTTGATGTTTAATGCTTTATCTGCAATTATTTCTGCATGACAATATTCCCAACAATAACAAAATACGTCCAATAAAGATAATATCTATACATTGCAGTATATATCTCGCGTATCCATTCGCAAGCCAAATAAGATGTATTATAATCAATAAGACAAACGACCAAGTCGATTTGAAAATATTTACAAGAATGTTGAACACTTGAAAATCATGGACAGAAACAAAATGTCACAAATGTGGTTGGCTGTAATATTGACATACATTCTACGAGAACAAAGAGGTTGATTAGTAATGAATACCACAAGCTTCTAGCTAGAAAGCTCAAAAGAATAGATCACATTCACCTTAGTAAATGTATGCGGATATGAATCTCATAATGTGGAAAATCAGTCTGCTCTTAAGTTATCACAATACTCTTTATATATTGCATAATATCGACATTTGAGGGCAATTGTCAATATCCGTTATATTATTCAAGTAATAAGAAATTTAAATTGAAAGACGTTTCAAAACTTTAGTGATAATAGAAGTATATTGGATTCGTACTACAACAAACACTGCAATCAATATATAGGTGTTCGAATAAGGTCAATATAGAGACTCACAAGGTAGGTATAGAAATATGACCAAGTTTGTCTGCTATATGGCATAGCTCCTCCAAAGTTGACGCTCATTAGATACAATGATTTTGCTATAAACATAATTTAAGCTGTTTAGAATTATTGCTCTAAGATAGTTTAGTGTTAATATTATTTTCAGTATTACTTTAAGCTCTATTTGTGTTTTGTTAATAGCAATAATGTTTCAGATGTCCTAGGGTGTCTGTGGTTTCATAAAACACTTATGGTCTGGTTATTTGGACAATAGTCAGTATATTTCTTCTCGACATCAACTATTCCCCTATTATACCTGGATGTGGTGTATACTAAAGAGCATTGTAGAATTTCTTATTGCATGCTGTATCACAGTATTTGTAAGAGTTTAATTTAAAACATCTGTTTTCCTTTTTTCATTAGAAGGAAATCAACACAAAAAGCAGGAACCAATGAATATGTAGATAACTCACATCAGCAAGAAGAAAGTGACGATAAGTTGCCAGATAATGTACTATACGTGCCAGCGGGGGAATTTGATATTACTGGTGGTAAATGCAGTACCGCTGATGTGGATAGAGCAAGATCCTCCAATAAACGATTAAGCATGGAAGGCAATTACAGTACCGTTGATGACGATATGCCGAAATCTTCCAACAAAAGATTAAGCATGGAAGGAGATTACAATACCGTTGATGAGGATACACGAATATCCATCGACGAAAGATTAAGTGTGGAAGGCAATTACAGTACCGTTGATGACGATATGCCGAAATCTTCCATCAAAAGATTAAGCATGGAAGGAGATTACAGTTCCGTTGATGAGGATACACGAATATCCCTCAACGAACGATTAAATGTGGAAGGCAATAACAGTACCGTTGATGAGGATATGCCAAAAACCTCCAAAAATAGAATAAGCATGGATGGTGATTACAGTACAGTTGAACTCGATGAACATTTGAATACAAACTGTAGTTATCCTGAGAATTCAGAACTAGGGCAAAAAAAAGGGAAACAAAAACCAACTATCAAACCAAAACCTAAATCGTTCTGTATAAACAGTGAGGCCAATCGCTCCCTTGATCAAAACATAAAGCACGTTACTCCTCCAAATGGCAGTGATGTTGTATATGCAATTGTTGATAAAAGTAGTAAAAATGTTCCTACAGCTAATGTAGGTAAAGGGGAGGGAACATGTCAGTCTGATCAAACCTACGCTGTTGTGGACAAAGCACGGAAACGTAAATCTAGTTCGGATGAAACAAATAAAAAGAAGTTCGAAATAAATTCTGGCAACAGGGTTTAGTCTATAAGACATTTTTTCAGGAATAATATAACATATCTTATGTAGATCTGAGTATTTATGCTTTGGTTCCCTAAAGTTCATAACATTAACTTCGTATGTAAGATTAGTCTGTTCCTGTCTGTATTAATGACATTTCCAAACATAATTAAGGAAAGTTGTATTTGTTTTTCAAAATAACAGAGTGGAGTGAAAAAAAACGATGCTAAAATGTTAATATTGGTGCAATCACTGCTTAGGCTTCTTTTGATACTATTAAATATCCTTACACATACTGCATAAATTATATAGCATACACTGTAAATAATACGAAGATGAAACTCACCGTTAATTTATGTTAGACGTGGCTGTAAATGAACTAGAAATACTGAACAATTATATAGATTAGCGTGCACAATGCATTACCGGAATAACCATGATCGGGTACCTTCAAAGACAAAAGAATGGAATGCGAAATAATTTAAGTCTTTCAGATCAAGAAATCCAAAGGACATCAATAGGATATTGAAAAACAAGGAAATACATGATTAGTCTTTTAGCTATGAAATAATATAATATGTATTTGTAGACCTACTTGTCAGTAATATTTTTTATATTTATGGAGAGAGAGAGAGAGAAAGAGAGAGATTTTTGAAACACATAATGTTACAGATGATTTTGGCCTTAACCTGGCTAAAAGTTCGCACAACCAAATTATCTGGTCAGTAGGGAGAGATTTAAAATTCTGCCAGACTACCAAGTTCAAGATCTTCCTAGCAGACCATATCTCATTCAGAAAAAACATAATATGGTCATTTCCTAAGTTTGAAATAGTTGGGGTTCATGCTGTTCACTTTACCCGATTATGTTCTTAGTTCTGTCCTTTAATGTCTGCTGCGCTTTCCATACGAAATCATGTTCGGTTCCTCTTTATCCTCAATTATTCATTGGACAGCTCGTGTCTTTAGTTTTATTTGCTTACGCATATTAGTGTCAACACGACTTGACTGTATAAGTAGCAATGCGAGTGTCTTACAAGATGCAGAAACCGCTTACCCTTCGTTATCACTTGGGTTCAATCTGGTTTTTATTTGGATTGTCCATTCGTGATTGCATCTTCGTGTTTCCCTAACTTTTATATTAAAACCTAACCAGACCAGTTTTGGAAAATAAACCACCCATATGTTCTATCTACTTTTCGGCTTAGATGAAGATCACAAATAATTTGTCAACGACGTTGATATTTAATTAAGTGCACACGACACGTTTCTGACATAACCTTTGTCAATTACGCTGCAAATAAAAAGAAGCGGAAAGCGAAATAATCTATAAATAAAGTCACCGAAAGCAAAAAACAAAGGAAACAAAGGATATAAACAGCATAGCCAAAATCAGGTGTAATTATCTATACATTTTTTTTTTTTTTTTGGTATTTCAAAATATGTAATTAGCAGGAGGTTAACAATTAATTTATATTTTATTTAGTTGGCCTAAGTCCTATACGTGTGGTCTGTTCAATTACCGTTTTCTTCAGTAAGGTAGATAAATCGACTCACTACCTTATTCTTATTGGTTTAATTCTTACTATTGTTCTTTACACTTTAAAAGACAGTGTTCATTATTTTGACTTAATTTGATGCGTGTAAAGTAGAACACGTTTGTTGAAAAAAATACCCACCCACCCGCGGTACCTAACAATTTTAGTAAATTTATTAAAACCACAAGCAATATATAGTATATGTATATATTATTAAATTTTTAATCGTATATAAAGAAACGTTTATTGCATGATATGATTAGTTGAATTTATGGACAGCGACTGTATGATCAATATCCATGAACAATGATAATATAATAGTGACCAGCAGTTAACATTGAATTTCATGGACAGTGATAATTAATGTGATAATGGTGGACAGTTAATAGCTAAAAAAGATTTTATTTTTGTATTTTTATTTATTGTGATATAATATATATATATATATATATAAATGGCAATACACATATTCTCTTTTGCTTGTTTTCCTGTAGCCATAATTGCTAATTAGTTACAATAACAATATCTTTATGTAGGAACTGTATATTTTAATAATAAATATATCTAATAAACCAAGTGTGGCTAAAACGAATCAGAGTTTCCAACAATACAGAACAGACATTTTAAAACACTAACAACGTTAAATAATATATAATGCGTATTGGGCAATCTAGATGATAATTTGAAAATAATAAAGCTATCCAAAGTATGATGGTTAGTTAAATAATATACTTATATATTGAGAATAATATTCTGTGTCTATCTGAAAACTATTATCTATGTGCTGGTATGATACCATTGATTATATGTTAATTATATGTTTCTATGATTTAATTAAGCTCTTCTTTTAGTGGAAATATTTTAGTTTATTTTGTTTTAGTTTTATATAATTTACATCTAACTAGAGCATGATTCGTAAATGTAGTGTTGTCATTATTTCTCAAAGCGAGCTATTTACACTGCGAGAACAAATCTATCATGCATTTCTTATTTCAAATAAAAATTAATAGAGGTGTGGTTCCTGTTATTTTACCGGCAATACTGTCACCCATTGACACTAAATTCTATAGCCTGTCTTAAGACACGTATAGAACAAAGCTGTAATTGCGGGATGTGATCAACATAACCTATTTGTTCTGCCTCATAGTATTTATTGTACAATAGAAGTATATAAATATTTGGCATGCCTTATTTCACAAATATATAGAGAAATGTTGAAGATACTAAAGGGCGAACCAGCGGCCGTAAAATCTTTAGTTTTCTGTGTAGTGCTTCCTAGATCACTGTTTGTCATTGTAGTGTCCGTCCTTCCATTTACGGGTTTTGACTACCCCTTTGGTGTCTTCAAACTGTTCTTTAAGAGAGATAGACAACATAACGACCAACTGAAAAAAGGGACAAGAAGACGAAAATGGTCGACAAAACAATAAATAGAAAACAAAGACTTGAACAATAAATCTTTTGTATTCCTATTTGTATTAACGATAACAACATTCTGATTAATGTAAATCGATTTGTAAGTAACTACTACTGTACAGAGCACACTAATGGACTTTACGTGCCAGGAGAGGGATACAATGAAAGACAACAAATATCACACTGTCGGAACAGTTCAAAAATATCACACTGTCGGAACAGTTCAAAAAATATCACACTGTCGGAACAGTTCAAAAAATATCACACTGTCGGAACAGTTCAAAATATATCACACTGTCGGAACAGTTCAAAAAATATCACACTGTCGGAACAGTTCCAAAGTCCAATAGAAAAATTGCACAAAGACAATTGATACACCAAGCACACATATATATGACCGCTCGATTTTCTAGCTTGCAACAGGGATTCTAATAACATGTGGAGGCGTAAAGCTAGTTTTATAGGTCCAAGCTTCGTCGCGTAGTGAAATATTGAACTCAGTGCATTTTCTAGTACAGTTGCTATGATACTTCTGATAGCTTTAGTTATAACGTGCATAAGGTTTGTAAATATAATTTTGTTCTATCTAAACAATGGTCAATATATAATACAATGGTTTTGATATGGTGTTAATGGTTTCTTTAATGATATTCTCTTCATATATGTATTTAAGTAGCTATCATTTAATTGAACCCATTACTGCACATACAAGTAGATGAACACTTACAAAGATTTTATCTGATGTATATGATTTGTCGATCGTAGTTTGTCCTTTTCTACCTTTTCGTATCTTCAAACTCTTCATAAAACAAATTAAGGTGGAATATGAAACAATGCATAGATATATGATATTATTGATAGTAATTATAATACCATTGATGTTAACAGATCCCAGTCTTCTAACAACGTAGTATGTATGGAAGGAGAATATGTTAAGGTTGAACCTGATGGACATTTCACGACTAACATTAATTGAGAGCAAAAACAAAAATTATCCAGAAGATATATGTCTTTACGATTTAAAAAAAAAACTTTGCTTTCTCGAAAACATTATTATGACTGAGAGAGAGAGAGAGAGAGAGAGAGAGAGAGAGAGAGTAATTAAATAATGTTACTTAGACACACCATATATTTTTTAGAAACAAATAATGGTACAGTTGATTTTGGCTTTAACCTGGCTAAACGTTGGCACAACCAAAATATCTGGTCAGTATGGAGAGATTTAAAATTCTGCCAGACTACCAAGTGCAAGCTCTTCCTAGCAGACCATATTTCATTTAGAAAACAAATATGGTCATTTATTAAGTTTGAAATCTTTGTATGCTGAATGGGGTGCATGCTGTTCACTTTACCCTATTATGTTCTTAGTTCCGTGCTTTTATGTCTGCTGCGCTTTCCAAACGAAATCATGTTCGGTTCGTCTTTATCAATTGCTCATTGGGCAGCTCGTGTAATTAGTTGTATTTGTTTACTCATATTAGTGTCAACACGACTTGACTGTATAAGTAGCAATGGGTTCAATCTGGTTTTTATTTGGATTGTCCATTCGTGATTGCATCTTCGTGTTTCCCTAACTTTTATATTAAGGCCTACCCAGACCAGTTTTGGAAAATAAACCACCCATATGTTCTGTCTACTTTTCGGCTTAGATGAAGATCACAAATAATTTGTCAAAGACATTGATATTTAATTAAGTGCACACGACGCGCTTCTGACATAACCTTAATCAATTACGCTGCAAATAAAAAGAAACAGAAAGCGAAATAATCTAAGAATAAAGACACCCGAAGCAAAAAAACAAAAACAAACAAAGGATATAAACAGTATAGCCAAAATCAGGTATACTTACTTTTATATTAATTACTGTAGCCATAATTGTTAATTAGTGACAATAATAATATCTTGATGTAGGAACTGTATATTTTAATAATAACTATTACTAATAAACCAAGTGTGGCTAAAACGAATCAGAGTTTACAACAATACAGAACAGACATTTTAAAACACTAACAACGTTAACAAATATATAATGCGTATTGGGCAATCTAGATGATAATTTGAAAATAATAAATCTAATATATACAAAGTATGAAGGTTAGTTAAAAAATATACTTACATATCGAGAATAATATTATGTGTACATCTGAAAACTATTATATATGCGCTGGCATGATGCCATCGATTATATATTTATTATATTTTTCTATAATTTAATTAAGCTCTTCTTTTAGTGGAAATATTTTAGTTTGTTTTGTTTTAGTTTTATATAATTTACATCTAATTAGATCATGATTCGTACATGTAGTGTTGTCATTATTTCTCAAAACGACATATTTACACTGCGAGAACAAATATATCATGCATTTGTTATTTGAAATAAAGAATAATAGAGGTGTGGTTCTTGTTATTTTACCGGCAATAATGTTACCCATTGACACTAAATTATATAGCCTGTCTTAAAACACGTATAGAACAAAGCTATAATTGGGGGATGTGATAAACATAACATATTTTTTCTGCCTCATAGTATTTATTGTACAATAGAAGTATATATATATTTGGTATGCCTTAATTCACAAATATATAGAGAAATGTTGAAGATACTAAAGGGCGAACCAGCGGCCGTAAAATCTTTGGTTTTCTGTGTAGTGTTTCCTAGATCAGTGTTTGTCATTGTAGTGTCCGTCCTTCCATTTACGGGTTCTGACTACCCCTTTGGTGTCTTCAAACTGTTCTTTAAGAGAGATAGACAACACAACTACCAAATGAAAAAAAAGGGACAAGAAGACGAAAATGGTCGACAAAACAATAAACAGAAAACAAAGATGTGAAAGATAAATCTTTTGTATTCCTATTTGTATTAACGATAACAACATTCTGATTAATGTAAATCTATTGGTAAGTAACTACTACTGTACAGAGCGCAATAATGCACTGTACGTGAAAGCAGAAGGATAAAATGAAAGACAACAAATATCACACTGTCGGAACAGTTCAAAAAATATCACACTGTCGGAACAGTTCCAAAATCCAATAGAAAAATCGCACAAAGACAATCGATACAGCAAGCACACATATATATGACCGCTCGATTTTCTAGCTGGAAGCAGGGATTCTAATAACATGTGGAGGATTGAAGCTAGTTTTATAGTTCAAAACTTCCCCGCGTAGTGAAAACCGAAGGAGCAATTAGAAATGGACAATCCAGAGACACCGACAATATTAGGCACACAAGAGACAGGACGAACAATGATCGACATTACATTACGCAGAAAGCCCCCCTACAATCCAGATGATACAATTCAAGTGATACGAAAGAGAAAACAGTCCTTGCTCAACTAGCCGTACCCGTCGTGTCTCTATTAAACAACACGAATATCATTTACTAAGAGAATCGTAACAACTGCAAAAGGAAATAATCAGAAAAAAAAAGCAAGACCTAGGAATTCAATAAACGGGAATAAAGACGAACGAACCGAACATTGTAGCGGACATGACACCACGGGACTGAAAACATGAAATATGTCATTGGACAAACTGGTGAATATCGAACCCATCACACAACCTAGCGTTGTGGACAGCTTACGTTTGTTTTTTGTTTTGTTTATCGCATTTTCAACAATATTTCGTTTTTTTTCACTGCGATCAGTTTTATTGGTGGAGGAAATCGGAGTATCCGAAGAAAACAACCGACATACCGCAAGTCACTGACAAACTTGTAAAGCATGTGAAAATTCAACGGACATACACGTAGCTGTAATTGAAGTATTTAGAAAACAATGCACTTTCGTTCTTACTTCTTGTAAATAATAAAAATGTTTATATATTAATCATTTAATTCCAGCACTGATATCTACGTTAACAAGTTAGCCACTTAATAATAAAGATTGCATACCACGATGTCGTTATAGGTGTAAGACCACTAATTAATTTCTTTTACATTTTCTACTAAATTTGTGTTATTTCGAGCCTACCTGGCCATTTTATCTTAAGCTTAACCTTTCCAAGACTACATATTTTCTGAAACGTAATGATTCCTCTACGTTCTGTCAAAATTTCAGGACATGTCTAAAATCTTGCAGTGAAATGCCAGGCTACGGAACACATCTACTCTAAGAAATAGCTCGGTCATCCCCCAGTGTTTATAGGTCATGCATCAAATCCTCATAGAGGTATTGAAATACAACTAAATCCATCAAATGCAGGCTCAAAATAATCCCAATATATTTTACTTCAATTATCAATTTTAATTATTCGAATCCATTCAGTAGGTATCACAATACTACCAAGTGAAAGGAATTTTTTTCTTTAAAAGGGACTACTTTCGTAATATGTTCTAAGCTCTGATTGGTGAATTAGTGGTTTGACACCTTATATATCGTTCGTCATCCTTAATAGTAGGAAGAGGACAAAATCATCTAGCACCCTTATATTAAAATATTAAAAGCTGTTATTGTGAATACAACACAGAAACGTAGTACCAGTTAATTCTACCAAATCAGGCACCCTCCCTCCAGGGCATAATTACCACTTGTAACATGAAAGCATTATTTTCCTTTGATCTTTTTCATGGTTTATATACCAGCATGTAAGCAACAGCTAATAACTATGACATAATACACGCAAATACGAGATATTGCATACTTTATATCTCGGCTGTAGTTTGACTACTTTCAGAAAGCCGTGCAATGAGCAACGACTTAGATGCGATATTGCATGGACTCATGCTACATATAATTTATACAACGAATTTCCGACTTAAGCGGTGGTATATATATTACTTCTACATGTAATAGGTATACTATTGTATGGGTATTTGTATGTACCAGTGAATAACAGTAACCAAATATTTAACGTACAATTTGTATCATAGTGGAATCATTCAACTGTTTAAAGATATTTAATTTGTATATGCTTGCCAACTTATATTGTGCATTGCTTGTTGGTCCTTATCAACTTCCGGGTTGACTCGCGAGACAACATAACACGTAGAACATGATATTTCTGATATACACGATATTAGTGAGTCTTCAACTGTATAAAGGTAAGACGATTTGATACATAATTACAACTATCCCCTTAATTCGTAAAACATTAATTTCTACTCAATAGAGGATAAAGCGGATATACATTTCCATTCAATGGTATAAATGTAAATATGATATTTCTTAAACAAGAACTTCCTCGGTAAAGGTCGACAAAATCGTGTAATATTACTCACTCTTTTGTTAAGCTTCAAAAACTAAAACATTAAAATACAAACGTAGAGACTTAACTTGCTGTGAACGACCGATGTGGGGTACACACTGAAAGGCAAGCAATAAACAAGTCACATGACTTTTGTCGTTGGTAGCAGGAAAGCCAAACGTCAGCCACCGAAACTGATGGTGATATTGGTCGTAATTTGAAAAATACAGAGCAATATGGTTAAAGGGATCATCCTTACACATCCGTATACCTAAATATACACTGACCACATACTATTCCGAAAAGATTAGGGAGTAGAATAACATATTTATGCTCATTATTGAAGACCCTACAGTGACTGTGAAAGGAAGAACAGCTAATGGAACAAACGAGAGTAAAGGCTGTGGTACTCATAGTTTCATTCTTAATAGACAAATTATTTGATTGCTGAACAATACATTGGATAGAGCCTTCAGCTAAAAGTGTCCGTATCGTAGATATATGTTTTGGTCATGTAATTTGTCCATGTTTAATTCCTACATTTTCCATTTTCCAACATGGTATCATTTTGTCTGTCATGCAGATTAGTTAATTGATGCTTATCACCAAATAATATCAATGCAAACGTAGATATCACATTCCTGTGCACACGAAGCGTTTCATGAATAACCTTCATTAGGTGCGATTGGAATGGCAAAAAATTTATAAGAATCTTGAATAATGGCCTATAATAAACAGAACCTACTTGGTTATTAGTCACTTATTTACAATCTTTTACTGATCTTTGAACTCGTCGTGTTTACGTCATTTTAGTTTCTGTGATAGTGGTCTTTTGGGTTAAAGCGATATCATACACGTTCTTTGCTCATTATTTTGCTTTGCCGTCTAACACAACGGCCTGGAATCCCATTAATCGGTATCATGTCACCACATTTCTATATCTGTCCCTCACACCAGTGCTTAGATTTCGTCTGGTCACTGTCCTACTTGTTTCTGTATTGATCAGATTGAGGTTTGTCAACGGAATAGTTCGTGTTGTTGTTAGCTATTGTGTCATTCATTACTGTTTAGCTGTATATTCTCAGTATTACTTTATTTTGTGTTTTCATTTATAGGTATAGCAACAGTGGTTCCAGATCCCTGCCCGAATATGAAAAACAGTGACATAGGTAAATACATATCTAACCAACCCATTCTTTCTTTAAGTGTTTACGCCATTTTGAATACTGAAAACGGAGCATGCAATATGCAATATGCATGACTACCCGATAATACAAATTGAAAAGTGAAATATGTTGTAAAAGACTATAAAAATGATGAACATGAAGCGGGTTGGCTTTCTAGTAGTTGCTATTAAATTGTTACATATCACAGACAAAGTTCATTCTAATTTGAATTAGATATTTGTGAGATAGTTTATATGTTTCTTTATCCGGAGATCTATCATGCACTTACATTTAACAACAAATTATATTCGGTCACTTCCGGTTAAGAGGGAATCTTAAATGGAACTTTTTAATTCTTGACTGTTAATTCCTGATTTTACATCCTTAATTCTTAACCCATACGTACTATAGACTTACGTAGGAAACTTTTCATTTACTAGGTTTCTACACAGGAATCAGCATTTGTTCCACAGGGACACCAAAGTCACAAACTAATATATATATATCAAAAATTAGAATGGAAAAAATATGTACAATACCTCAACGTTATCATATAGCGATAGTTGGATGACCTAGCAACTCATACAAGCCTATCACCAATACGACGTGGGCTCGCGCCCGACTTTGTATATTACAAAAAAGGTGCAATCGACTCGCAGTAGCAAGTGGTAAAGTTGATCAGTTGCTTGCCCATGATCGGTGGTTCTCTCCGGGTACCTCGACTTCTTCCACCACTAAAACTGGTCGCCATGATATAACTGAAATATTGCTGAAAGTGGCGTTAAAACACCAAAAATAAATCAATCAGAAAGAGTGCTTCTTCTGTTCAGTGGATCATCAAAAGTTTAAATTTGAATGTGAAATGAATTGATTTATCTAATGCTTCTATTGATAGTTGCTGTTTTCAATTTAAAATTAATAAACAAATTAAATGTTAACGATGAAACACTATAGTCAAATCAGATAAGTAAATGTTAACAATAAAGTATTTGTACTGATTCCAACTATAAATAAATATGGATAACATGCCATAATTAATGCGATTGTTATATCATTATCTGTTTTAATTACTTTCTTACAGTGGCTGATATGTGTAAGTCAAGTTCTGCAACAGAAGAAACAAGTTCTGGAGGTTACAAAGTAGACAGTGTTGTATTACGTATAGTGATCCAACAGGAAGACTGTATATGTCGGGTAATGATAGACAATCAAACAGATACAGTAATTGTAGGAATCAGAAAAGTTGATGGTCTTACAGCATCAGCACCAGTGGTAGCTGAATGTGGACTTGCAGTTGATGTAAATCATATACCTGATATGTCTACAGGAAATGTAATAGCTCATATTCAATGTCCTGTGAACGCCACACGTCGTCATGCACCACTGTTTCAAAAGAGTTATCTGCAATTTAGATCTAGGATAATTAATGGAGACTTTATCAGAGGCTTCTGTATACGGATAATACGAGGTAAGGCATCATTACAAATTGTGAATTTGAAAAAAATCATAAACCAATAATGTTCGTTCTCCAGCAAACTAACTATTAATAATACCTCGCATAGCTTGACAGAATATCGAATAATCTATTCGAGTTTACCTCATAAAGGGCATTGTCCTTATTATATAAGTGCGCTGAAGAAACAAATCATACACCATCAGAAATCCCCAATCCCAACCGCAATGATATGTCTATCCGTACAAAAGATGGTCTATTATATGAAATGTTTGGTAAAGTACATGTTTATTTTCTAACAAACGCATTTAAACAATCGAATCAGCATGATGAGATGGCCTAAATAAATGCAAAAGTATATATATATATATATTAGCAACACAATAAAAAATGATTGGCATTTATGTTGTACTATGGTATAATCCCCGTCCATTTGCATTTGGATTCAACAAAGTGTTAATGCCTGGTTAATTGAACTGTGTACGCTATCAGTTCCAGATAATAGACCATGGATTTCTACAAGCACATTTTAAAGCCAAACAATCTTTCAAAAACACCAAAGGAAATATTGGAATGTATATAAATAAACGTTAGAGAAAAGCGAAAGGGCATTTAAGACTGGACAATCCAGATATATATATATATATATATATATATATATATATACATATATAACTGACCTAAATAAATGTTTGACCTTCTCCGATACCAACAATACGGGTATGTTAAGGCTGTTTCACGTCGGTTTGTTTCATACGAGTTGCTCCCCTTTGTAATAGGTTACGTCATGACGTTGCATTCATGGAAACGTACTCTTTATGGGTGAACTGCCCGAAGGAAAAATGTGTTTCTATAGATCTATAAATGCACTTATTCCTTGTTCGTTTTGTGACAGTAAGATTAACATATATATTTATTGACTATCCAGATTGTGAATAGATCATTATGTTGAATATGTCGATTGTAATATATGAGCTTTGCGCTTGCCATTCTTGCTAAGCACACCCCTTCAATGCCCATATTTGGAAATCGCCATCGGGAAAAAGCTTGTTTGTTAACAAATACGAGAATGATACACACGCACATGCTTACCATCAATATGATACTTATGTAGCAGAATTTCACAAAAAAAAGGAAAATGTACACATCGTCAGTTGCAGACGAATGATGCTGAGAGGTAAACCTTAGTTTAAATTAATAATGACAATCTCCTGAATCACATGTACAGCAAACAGCTGAAACTGAAACACAGGGGGTCGTACCGAACTTGAAGAAAGCACATGGAGAATCAAAATAAGATCTTTAACCCTAGAATTCTCTCATGTTAATACCAACATTTTCGTGATCTTTCTTGTAAAGATCGAAATATTTGATTTGCATGCAGTATCTATTTTTGTCATAGGCAGAGGTGAATCAGACACCACCACTCCCCTTTTTTGCAAGTTGTGGAACACAATTCATAGAGAAATAATCAATATAATGACTATAATTATGAAAACCATTAAAAGACGTTTGAATCTTTATACAAAATATATCTTGATGGGTTGGGGTCCTGTTGATTTTTAGAATTTATATTTGTTTTCTTTACAAGTGACATACAATCTCCATATAACACCGTGGCTTGGGAAGGCAAATTGTCCATTCTGAGTACTTGTGTAGGACCAATTCTCAATGCTTACCAATAATTGACAACCAAAAAGTATGCATGTATTATCAGAGAATAACATCCCTTTTCAGAGGGTTTTTTCCCTAAAAAAATCTTCTGTCAAGGGACTGGGGAGGATGACTTCAATTTCATAAACATTTATACTTCTGAATTTTTTTTGGGTCATAATTAATTTGCACATAACAGATGTGATCAAATTAACAACGGGCGAAAACTGATCTGACACCAGTTAGTTATTCTCTAAATCCAGTTTGTGTGTTTACCAACTAACAAAATGTATGGTCCATATACAGTTAATACATAAAACCATAAAACCAAAACCTGAAATGAAACTAGTATGTACATTGTACTTTAAATCCAATTTTTAATTAAAAGTGGGTGATCTGGTTGTGCTACAATATCACATTTTGATCTATTAATATATTGTAGTTTAATTTAGCTATGCCAAAGCATATTCAGTAAAACTAAACCTTTAAATAATTAAAAATTGCACTGATCAAATTGTATAAGCATTGATAACGGTTTTAAGTTTTCTTAGAAGACATACCTGGTTATGTATACATTGTAGAGTGTACTGTTAATTCTAAAAGAAAATATTATATAACCCAATTGTAGAATGATGAATTTATCCTGCAATTGTGTGATTTTGAGTACTAATAGGCAGGTCAAATAAACTTAAGTGTTATTTAGTCATTCTATGTTTTGACAATATATTTTGTAGGCATATACAGCATATTACATTAATAATAATTTTAGAAGATGGTCAATATTCAGCATTTTTTCATTGGATTTAGTTCAGTAGCTGAGTATCATATTAACTGTCTCTGCACTGAGCTAAGTTTATTGCTATGCATTCAATCATCTTGGTGATATACAGAGGGTATGATAAATGAGCATCAATGTAAGATGCTAAGCATGTTATACATGTACATATTGATCTATTGATGAAACAGATTGATTTTCATGACCCATCTTCTTCTTATTATAATGTAAAATTGTACTTAACATATTTGAATATTTTTATTATGTTTGAAAAATTTGATATTAAGAAAGTTTACTGGTTTTAACTCAACTTGCCCAAAAAGACTAAATGATGTATTATCATGACTGCGTCTGTCATCTGTTATCCATATATTTTTTTAATTATTCCCAGAAATTGTCAAACCAAATGGACAAAGTTGTAGCAGATATGCTACGGTACTTGGATAGTTTGCAATATATCTGATTGCTACAAAATTATATCTAATTTTTTTCACATTATTATGTTTCTCTCGGTAGCTTGACAGTCCAAATTTAGTATTTCATGAAATATTGCTAATTTCGCAATGTTCCTTGAGGTTACCTGGTTTGCAATGAAATGTTGAGCATATCAGAGATAGGCAGTTTGTCTAAAATATATAATTGTTCACTGTAGTTATATCAATTGGTTGTACATATATCTGAGTTGCATTAACTGCATTTGACCTGTAGTTTAGTTGTTTATGAAAATATCATTAATCTTTATCTTTCTGTCATGATGATTGCTTGAGCTTGTTGACATTGGGACCTGATATTAGAATATTGTGAAGAAAAAATGTCAATCAGGGACCTTTTGTTTTTTGCATTTACAATTTTTTTTAATATCTTTGTTTCTCTTTGCTGTAGCATTAGTACATAATTGTTCATCTCTAATTGCTGATGTCTAAAAGCTTTTAACTATTTATAGTTTATTTTGTTGGTTCAAAAGACCATGGAGATTGATACAGCTTTTATGTTATTTTGTTTATATGTTTGTAGAACGGAAATGAAAATGATCTTGGTACTATTTAATGGGGAAAAACGTGCCGTAAAGCTGCATGTACCGCATTTCATTGCCCCTTTCTTCGAGTTTATTTAACCTAGCATACACACATAGCGAAAACAGGATTAAATAAATAACATTGAACCATATACTTGTAAATGTAGATATACAGATATACTAAAAATGTTTCAGTAGACTCAGTGCAATATTAACGCATGCGCACGCTGATCAGTTGCCCGGCGACCCCACGAGCATAGGGGCCCTATGCTAATCTGTGCATGCTGTGTGCGGCACGTTTTTTAATGTTTAAACAATGATTATTTTGGAAGTACCTATACATTAACTATATATTTAATTTAATCGACATTTACATTTTTAATCATGCGAGTGGTTGTATAAGTAGCCGCCTCAGTGTACCGCTTTGCCAGGGGTCCTATAATGCTGTTAAGACGGCCCTGAGTAGACATTCCCCAGATTCACAAAACATATACAAAACAATGTAACCCCAGATTCATTTTTATTTAATTAAGATATAATAAATTTAAATATACCATCAATTTCATCAGTTCTAGTTCTAGATATGAAAATGTACAGGAATAAAAAATAGATTTGAGGGTTACAAGTGTTATCTGGGTTTTTTTTTCCACTTCATCTGTAGGCCATTATGAAAAAATAACATTTTATTTTGTAAAAAAGAGATGTGAGGGGAACAAAAGAAACAAATCTATCATTACACTATGCACACTCAGATATTCACTATGTTTGCAAATATATTTATTTTTGCCATTTTTTTCAAAAGTATTTCAACTCAAGATATAATTGAACAACTTTTTCTTGAACAGAGAGTTGTCGAATATGAACCTAATACTGATATACCTAATGCATGCAGAGACATAATTGTGTTATATGTCTCTGATACATGAATAGGTAATACATGGATAATCAATATTTTGTGATGTGCATGACACCCATGTATACTATTGTGTGATACTGATAGTGATAGAAGCTGACATGGATAACTGATAGTGATAGAAGTTGACATAGATAATTACATCATTTTACAATTTATTAGCAATCACTTCACAGAAACCTTTTCTTTTATATATATGAAATAACCAATTGATTAATTATCGAATCGATGATGAATTTAGTTTACTTTAATTAAATAAAGCAAAAAATGTATTGTTTTCATATTTGCCGCCGATATAGTTAACAAATATTGTTAACCCCTCTTTTTCTGTGCGCCAGATCACCTGAGTGTTTTATTGTTTTCCAAATTGATTAATTATTGAGTACGTACACTTCGACATGAAAGTTCTAGAATATACGTGTCAATAAATACACAGTTAAAAACATATTCACAAAGAGCAGATAATAAAGATATATGATTTTGCTACGAGATCAATGAAAACCTTGACAGAAGACGACGATTAACAATTGTACACCATTGACCAACAGGAATCGTCAATTTTCCGCATTTTATCTTGTCTTAATCTCCATTGCTGGCTGTATAGTAGCTCTCGTAGCACTTTTCTAAAACAAAAACAAAAAATCTTTCAGAAAATATCCAGTTTTTAATTCAACTTTCACTCTAAATACTAGAACTTTTCGAAAATATTTAAGGCACTGATTGTAGTCACGTGACCATCATTTTATCAACAGAAATCCACGTTCACTTGCACAAGGTTGAAACATTTTCACTTTCGAACATGTGTAAATAACTGGTTGTAATATGCATCAAATATTGTGATGCTTTACTCATTAATTTGTATTACATACCTGACCCCCCGCCTTTATATTGCATGCAATCTTAGAAACAGCCTTAGCACACCGGCGCGTCTGTAAGATGTCAATACAATTCAAAACCTAAAGTTGCGAGAGAAACAACGTAAACAATTATTTAGGGATGGTATCAACCCGAACAAAAATATACCATCAGAATCATCTGTCACTTCTGGGGAAACGACAGGCGGAAGCGAAGATTTTCAAGGCAAAAAGAGATTAATAGGGAACAAAATGAAATAGTCGTCAATTTGTCATCAAAAGATCTAAAACCTGATGATATTTGCATACTCTCTAAGGGACTTAATTTCGGTCCCACCCCTAACAAAATCAATGAGGAGCAACTATGAGCTGATCTCGACAAATTTGCTAGATCTCTTCGAATTAAAGAGTATTTCTTGGCCAAAGAGATAGACTTTCCTGTAGATGGGTCGTCCGATTCGGAAGATGATAATGAGATCCCCCTTCCTAGTTTTAAGAAAAAAAAGTTCATGGAATCCAAAACCCAGCAAACATACAACTTTAGAATCCTTTATTGATTTAGTAAAAATTGATGTTCAGACAGCAGCTAGTACGAACATACCAACCCATAACAACATCATTCCAGCAGAAAAGGGTGCGATACAAGAATTAAAGGAAAGGGATGACATTGTCATAAAGGCAGTAAACAAGGGTAGCGCAGTTGTTGTTATGGACAAAGTAGATTATTTAGAGGAGGCAAACAAACAACAGACGAATGAAAGTTTTACAAAAAAATGGACACTTACCCCACGAAAGAATTCAGCACTAGAATAACACAGGAGCTAAAAATTATGAGAGAAAATAGTCATATCGACAAGAACACTTTCGATTATTTGAAACCAGACAAACCCAAAGCCGGACCTTCTATCTATTACCTAAATCTTATAAACTCAACAACCACGGGAGACCCATTGTTACAGCAAATTGGCTTCCCACAGTAAAAATCTCCGAATTCATCGATTTCCACCTTCGACTTCATGTATAAGCGTTACCCTCACATTTGAAACACACCACTGATTATCTTCAAACCTTCCTTCGGGGACCATTCTTGTTTCAATGGACGTTACGTCATTGTACACTAGCATCCCATACAATGACGGCATCGAAGTATGTTGAGAGGCCTGGGACCAAAGAGCCGTTATATAACCACCAACGGAATGTCTTGTCCAGTTGCTCACATTGGTACTGAAGCATAGCAACTTTACATTTAATGGAGAGCATTTTTAACAAATCAACGGAACCGCTATGGGAACAAAGATGGCACCTTCATAGGCCAACATCTTCATGGAGAAACATGAAATACTAATCATACAATCTGCACCCTACAAGCTAGTTTCCTGGTTTCGTTTCATAGACGACGTTGACATGAAGTGGACCGAGTCGGAGGAAAACCTCAATCGTTTCTTTGAGCATGTCAACAAAGTTCACCCACTATAAAATTCACCCATGAAACATCCAGAAATAACATTTCCTTTCTGGATGCTTACACTACCTGTAACAATGGTATTATGTCAACTGACATATACAACAAATCGACAGATAAACACAGAGTTGTCATCCTAAACATTGCACCAAAAGTATTCCGTACAGCTAAGCTCTCCGCATCAAACGCATCTGCTCCAATGAACAAACTACAAAAAGTGGCTTGGGGAACTGAAATATCATCTGAAAAAGAGGGGCTACAACAATGCAAGCATTAACCATTGTGTTTGCAAAGCAAGTGGTATTGACAGAAATGAAGACGAACAATAGAGTGCCATTTGTCATCACATACCATCATGTGTTTAGTAATTTATCCAACATCGTTCGTAAGCACTGGACAACCATACAAAACACCCATAATTGTGCAAAATCTTCAACGAACCACCTGTCTCGGCTTGCAGGAAACCTAAAAGTTTGAAAGATATCTTGGTGAGAGCTGACATCTCCCCTCGATCTGCCTACAATGGTCAGTGCTACAAATGTGATTCGAGACGATATATGACGTGCGAAAACATCAAATGCACACAAAAATTCAGCAGCACACATACAGTAGAAGAATTCATCATATACTGCAATGTCAACTGCAAGACGGAAAATATTATCTACCTCCTGGAATGTGCAATTTGTGACCTTCAATATATCGGAGAAACAAAACACAACTTAGTAAACGCTTGAATGGCCACAGAAGCCATGAAAATTGCAAATCTGACCTTCCACTCAGCAGACATCTCAGATCGACGGGCCACCATGATTCTTTCGGGAAACTGAAGGTCACCATAATTGACCATAACCCCAGTGGGATGATAAAAGCAGACAGGAAAGGGAAAGTTTCTGGATTAGAAAACTTAAGACCTTATCACCGAATGGAATCAATGAGAAAAAGTAATATCCTCTCTTGACTCCTTTTTTTGTTGGTCTCCTCCAGGCAGATTAGGACTTACATTTGCTCAATTGGCCCAAAGTATATATCCCACACTATGGTGGGCCGTTTTGTATTAATGAGTTTGGGTAACATACCGTTTTAAAAAATATTTTTGACAGTGCTATTTGATACTTTAACCAATAATGTCTCATTTTTATATTTATTTCTAAATAAACATGTATTCAAATGTGTAGCCCTATTGTGTATTTATATTATTGTTATTGTACTTTTATTTATTTGTATGTGGGATTTTAATTCTTTTATGCATGTATTTTTATATGAATAACATCTGGTTCTTTTGTCCCGCACATTGACCGTCACAAACTTTTTTTGAAATTGTACAGTCGCCATATTGGTTCGACATTTTATTCAATTAGACATTGATAAAGTCCATCGGTGGGACGAACATTTGTTCATTCAACAAAGTGTTTAATTCTTTATCACTTTATTTTGTGTACTTGGTTTTATATTACAAAACACTTTAGACGTTTATAATTTCTTTTACTTATATTGTATCGCTATACCGTAACGATCCCGTAAGATTGATCGTTAACTGGTTTTTCAGACGTTGTATTTATAAATTTATGTTATATATTCCATCGTTCATATTATAGGAATGATAAAATATTTTGCTACAGATGCATATTAGCACAAACAATTGTCTTAATTACTGGACATTTTAAGTGTGTGTACGTGTTGTTTATTGACGAGAGAAACATTTGAAATACACCGTTATTTATGCATGATATCAGCTACATGTATGTATTCATATTTGACTTATTATAATGACCTAGCTAATAAGTGTCTCTTCATTGTTATAGCTATGAGCTGTATACCATTACTATCAATATTATTTCAGTTTCAATGGTAGATGAAACTCATGGATTTGTCAAAAGTCACCAACAAACTTATCACATACACCTTGCCACGGGCGCGAATGGAACTCAGTTTCAGTGATTTTAGTCCATGACATCATATATATTGTCCATATGATCCCGTCATGGCATCGCTTGAAATAACTCTGGAATATATCTATATATATAATTTTGCATAATGAGCAGTCTAAAAAGCAATAGAAACAGATTGTTGCTCTTTGTAAACTTGAAAATATAAAACATAAAAACAGTACTTTCACTTATATTCAACGCATGACAATATTTCAGATAGCAACAGTGACCATTCACAAGTATTACGAATTGTTTGTGATGCTCCGATGACAACAGAACAGACAACCGAAAAGATAGAAACATCTGATGCACCGCAAAGTACCTCACAAACGCCTGTTTCGGAGAAATCAACCACAAGCAGCTCAAACATAGATTCTACAACTACAGGTACAACGACAAATGTTAAACATCAATCTATAGCTACAACTACAGACACGACAACAGGTAAAGGTCTAGTTACAAGTGCACTAAGTCATGCCATGTTAAAGCTAAAGATACACATACATGAAATATTGATTAATAATTTAAGATTGGAATTTCCAAAGCTTAATAAGTGAATTGTAAATTTAACAGGAACAAACCTTCTTAAGAACTACATGTATATTGTGCAAACTGTGGTCAGATTTCTTAATCAAGGTCAGCTTCAGTTGTTTGTAGGAGGTCTTATGTCTTATTTAAGTTATTTGTGTTTGTTTTCGCATAGCGGTATCCAGCACATATTATGTTGTTTGCTGTGCTCGTCTTCGGCTGGTGTCTTGTGTGCCCACTGTTTCCCGTTTTTGTGGATTGTACAATCTTGGTTGTCCCTTCTATTTTCTCTAACGTTTATGTTCTACCATTTGACATGGTTGATGTACCTTGGTAAGTAATCTTAAAAATACATATTTAGGTTGTTTTAATCTTTTGCTTGGTATTTTATCGACCTTCGATGTCCTTTTTCTACTTGTGCCAATATTTCTTTATAATATATTTATGGACCACATCAATGAGACAATTAACCATGATATAGTCTACTCTACATGTAATTTCTGGTATGCTAAGAGGCAATGCTATACTTATTTTTGCAAGTGACAAGGTGAAACATTTTAAGATCTATCAATGGCTGATTGGACACTAAATTTGCGGTTTGGGCAGTGATCATTGAAACATATCTTGAAATATCGACAGGCGATATAGGGTTAATAACAAAATTGCCGAACACCGAGCAATCTTCCAAAGGGAAAGACAAAAATCATAAGTCAACAAACAGAAAAAATTATTTAACAATCGGAAAACTGGGAAAACGCAATGGCTCTAACTTGATACAGGCATTTCCACAGAAATGGTGGGTTGATTCAGATTTTACAGACGACATAGGACACACATTTTGAGGGGTGGGCCATAACAATTGGGCTATAATTGTAAGGAAGGATATGGATGTAAATGCATCCGAAAGCCTATTCAACTTTCCACTTCGACACAATTTAAAGTAAAGGGACATTGCCTTTATTTTTGTCATATTTCTCACAAGCACAGTATGGTCATTAATAATTAGTACAACCCATGCAGTAAACTGAGTGTGAAGAAGCTCATACACCGCAGTTGAACGGATTTCTTTCCTTCTATCGATACACGCTTCGTTTTAGCAACTTTGTCGTTCTGATGATATTTAAAGAACGGATAACGGTTATTTGACACTAATTTCGAACTGCGACTCCGTTCCATTGCGGACTCATGTGTACACAGGTAACCAGGGCTGATTTTGGCTCTCATGCTTAGGCTTTTTGCTTTATTGTTCCCAAACATGTTTAATTTATTTGGCTTTCTAATGTTGTGCTGTTGAGCGTGCTTGATAAAGGTTATTCTGGAAATGCGTCATGTACACCTAATTATATATCAAGGTTTTAATAATTAATTATTCTTACAGGGCTTGAACAAACAATAAGGGTAATAACAAAATTACCGAACTCTGAACAATCTTACAAAGGGAAAGTCAAAACTCATAAGTATATAACAGACAAAATCAGTCAACAACCGGAAAACTGTGAAAACCGTAATGACTTGGAACAGGTTTTTCTAAAGAAATGGTGGGTTGAATCAGATTTTAAAGCGCCAAACATCCCGCTTTCATTACGGCTCAAAGGTTCCGGCTGTCACTATGACAGTATTTATAACAATACTGGAACAAAATAGGTAAAATATCTCGCAAGCCAAATAAAATGTATTACAATCAATAAGAAAAACGACCAAGTCGATTTGAAAACATTTACAAGAATGTTAAACACTTGAAAATCACGAACAGAAACAAAATGTCACAAATGTGGTTGGTTGTTATATTCACATACATTCTACAAGAATAAAGAGGTTGATTAGTAATGAATACCACTGATGTTGTCAGTTCGAATCCCGAACAGACCGAGGTGTACAACATTATGTGATAAAGTTTGTCAGTGATTTACGACAGGTCGGTGGTTTTCTCCGTGTCCTCAGGTTTCCTCCACCAATATAACTGACCCCACGATGTAACTGAAATATTGTTGAAAGTTGTGTTAAGCACCATAAAGCCTAAGCCTAAAGCCTATATAAATAAAATACATTGTATTAAATATTGTTCTTATCTACTTTTCAAATTAAGTTTTGATAATAATTGTTTCTGTTCTTTTTTTTTTGTAGTTGCAAAAAATGATAAAACAACATATATTGCACTCAGTGCATTTTCTAGTACAGTTGCTATAATACTTCTGATAGCTTTAGTTTTAACGTGTATAAGGTTTGTAAATATTTTTTTTCTATATAAACAGTGGTCAATATATAATACAACGATTTTGATACGGCAATGTTAATTGTTTCTTTAATGAGATTCTCTTCATATATGTATTTAAGTAGTTATCATTTAATTGAACCCATTATTGCACATACATGTAGATGAACACTTACACAGATTGTGTCTGATGTATATGATTTGTAGATAGTTGTTTGTCCTTTTTTACCTTTTCGTATCTTCAAACTCTTCATAAAACAAATAACGGTGGAATATGAAACAATCCATAGATATATTCTATAATGATTATATAATCGTTTTCGAACAATGAACTTTGTGGGGTTTATTCTATTACTTGCATCAGAATATTTATTTATCAAAGATCCAATCATAAATTACATCTTGATATCTTTATAGGTACAAAGCAATACTAAATGCAAGAAGAACAAATGAGAATGTAAACAATTCCAATCATCAAGTAGAATATAACAGACATTATTGTGATTTGACAAATAATGGATCGAACGTGCCAGGCCAAGAATATGATATTATTGATAGTAATTATAATACCATTGATGTTGACAGATCCCAGTCATCTAACAACGCAGTATGCATGGAAGGAGAATATGTTAGTGTTGAACCTGATGGACATTTGACGACTAACATTAATTGAGGACAAAAACAAAAATTATGCAGAAAATATATGCAATAGAAGTATATATACATTTGGTATGCCTTATTTCACAAATATATAGAGTAATGTTGAAGATACTAAAGGCCGAACCAGCGGCCGCACAATCTTTAGTTTTCTGTGTAATGCTTCCTAGATCAGTGTTTGTCATTGTAGTGTCCGTCCCCTTTGGGGTCTTCAAACTGTTCTTTAAGAGAGATAGACAACACAACGACCAAATGAAAAAAGGACAAGAAGACGAAAATGGTCGACAAAACAATAAACAGAAAACAAAGACTTGAACAATAAATATTTTGTATTCCTATTTGTATTAACGATAACAACATTCTGAGTAATGTAAATCGATTGGTAAGTAAATACTGCTGTACAGAGCTCGATAAAAAAAATTGTATTTGCGTGCCAGCAGAGGGATAAAATAAAAGACAACAAATATCATACTCTTGGAACAGTTAAAAAAATATCACACTGTCGGGACAGTTCCAAAATCCAATAGAAAAATCGCATCAAGACAATCGATAAACCAAGCACACATCTATATGACCGCTCGATTTTCTAGCTTGACACAGGGATTCTAATAACATGTGGAGGCGTCCAGCTAGTTTAATAGGCCCAAACTTCCCCGCGTAGTGAAATGATGCTGTCATGCAAGTTTTGTCACATATTGGTAAAATGCAAATCCTCACAAATAACCAGGTGAAGAAAGTTGTTATAAAGAACGTTATAAGCTTGAAAATTAGACATACTATATTGTATCTTCATGACACATAATTTGCCATATGCATGGTTGTAGATATGTTAAAGAGATCCGAACGCTTCATTCATCATTAAAATATTAAATTGTATACAAGGCTTTCATAAAACATATTAAAGTGGATGCACTCAGGATTCAATTTTCTATTAAAGAAAATATTGTATGCATAATTTACAGTGTGATTTTAGATCGTTTTCCTTGTTGATTTTTTCCCTTGTCATACAAAGGTGACTTATTGTAATGTGAACTAGACTTCCTTGTTAATGTATTCATAAAAAAATTAATATCAGATAATATCTATGCTTATACAACAAGTTAAAGAAAAATGCTACCGTCAGTTGGGTATGTGTGAGTGTTCATGTGATTGTGTGCACATGTTTAGAATTATACTTTAAAAATACTTGTGTTCATGATTTCATACAGTGTTTATTTTACATGACAAATATATATTTGTATGCCCATAAATATTACATTACCATTAGAGAAAATCGAAGGAGCAATTAGAAATGGACAAATCAGAGACACTGACAACATTAGGCACACGAGAGACAGGACGAACAATGATCGACTTTACATTACACAGAAAACCCCCCTACAATCCAGATGATAATTCAAGTGATGCGAAAAAGAAAACAGTCCTTGCTCAACTAGCGATACCCGTCGTGTCTCTATTAAGCAACACGAATATCACTTGCTAAGAGAACGGTAACAACTACAAAAGGCAATAATCAGAAAAAAGAGATAAAGCAAGACCTAGGATTACAATAAACGGGAATAAAGACGAACGAACCGAACATTGTAGCGGACATGACACCACGGGACACAAAACATGAAATATGTCATTGGACAAACTGGTGAATATCGGACACATCACACAACCTAGCGTTGGGGACAACTTACGTTTGTTTTTGGTTTTGTTTATCGCCATTTTCAACAATATTTCGTTTTTTTTCACTGCGGTCAATTTTTTTGGTGGAGGAAGTCGGAGTGCCCGAAGAACACCACCAAGTCACTGACAAACTTGTAAAGCATGTGAAACTTCAACGGACATACACGTAGCTGTAATTGAAATATTTACAAAATAATGCACTTTCTCTCTTACTTCTTGTAAATAATAAAAATATTTATATATTAATCATTTAAATCCAGCACTGATATCTACGTTAACAAATTAGCCACTTAATAATAGAGAATGCATACCACGATGTCGTTATAGGTGTAATAACACTAATTAATTTCTTTTACATGTTCTACTAAATTTGTGTTTTTTCGAACCTACCTGGCCATTTTATCTGAAGCTTAACCTTTCCAAGACCATATATTTTCTGAAACGTACAAGATTCCTCTACGTTCTATCAAAATGTCAGGGCATGTTTAAAATCTTGCAGTGAAATGCCAGCCTACGGAAAACACCTATTCTATATATAGCTCGGTTATCCCCCAGTATTTATAGGTCATGCATCAAATCCTCCATAGAGGTATTAAAGTACAACTAAATCCATCAAATTTAGGCTCAAAATAATCCCTATATATTTTACTTCAATTATCAATTTTAAATATTCGATTCCATTCAGTAGTTTTCGCAATACTACAAAGAGAAAGGAACTTTTTTCTTTAAAAGGGATTACTTTCGTATATGTTCTAAGCTCTGATTGGTGAATTAGTGGTTTGACACCTTATATGTCGTTCGTCATCCTTAATAGTAGGAAAAGGACACAATCATCTAACACCCTTATATTAAAATATTAAAAGCTGTTATTGTGAATACAACACAGAAAGGTAGTACCAGTTAATTCTACCAAATCAGAAACCCTCCCTCCAGGGTATAATTACCACTTCCTCCCTCCAGGGTATAATTACCACTTGTAACACGAATGCTTTATTTTCCTTTGATGGGGTTCATGTTGTTCACTTTACCCTATAATGTTCTTAGTTCCGTGCTTTATATCTTCTGCGCTTTCTATACGAAATCATGTTCGGTTCGTCGTTATCCGCAATTGCTCATTGGAAAGCTCGTGTATATAGTTGAATTTGCTTACGCATATTAGTGTCAACACGACTTGACTGTATAGTAGCAATGCGAGTGTCTTACAAGATGCATACACCGCTTACTCTTCGTTATCACTTGGGTTCAAACTAGTTTTAATTTGGATTGTCCAGTCGTGATTGCATCTTCGTGTTTCCCTAACTTTAATATTAAGACATAACCATACCAGTTTTGGAAAATAAACCACCCATATGTACTGTCTACTTTTCGGCTTAGATGAAGATCGCAAATAATTTGTCAAAGACGTTGATATTTAATTAAGTGCACATGACACGTTTCTGACATAATCTTAGTCAATTACGCTCCAATTAAAAAGAAACGTAAAGCGAAATGGTCTATAAATAAAGACACCGGAAGCCAAAAAACTAAAACAAACAAAGGATATAAACAGTATAGCCAAAGTCAGCTATAATTACCTATACATTAGTTACAATAATAATATCGTTATGTAGGAACTGTATATTTTAATAATAACTATAGCTAATAAACCAAGTGTGGCTAAAACGAATCAGAGTTTACAACAATACAGAACAGACATTTTAAAACACTAACAACGTTAAATAATATATAATACGTATTGGGCAATCTAGAGGACAATTTGAAAATAATAAACTTAATATATACAAAGTATGATGGTTAGTTAAATAATATACTTACATATCGAGAATAAAATTATGTGTCCATCTGAAAACTATTATCTATGCGCTGGCATGATGCCATCGATTATATGTTTATTATATTTTTCTATTATTTAATTAAACTCTTCTTTTAGTGGAAATATTTTAGTTTGTTTTGTTTTAGTTTTATATCATTTACATCTAATTTGAGCATGATTCGTACATGTAGTGTTGTCATTATTTCTCAAAACGAGCTATTTACACTGCGAGAACAAGTCTATCATGCATTTCTTATTTCAAATAAAGAATAATAGAGGTGTGGTTCTTGTTATTTTACCGGCAATAATGTTACCCATTGACACTAAATTCTATAGCGTGTCTTAAAACACGTATAGAACAAAGCTGTAATTGGGGGCTGTGACCAACATAACTTTTTTTTCTGCCTCATAGTATTTATTGTACAATAGAGGTATATAAATATTTGGTATGCCTTATTTCACAAATATATAGAGAAATGTTGAAGATACTAAAGTGCGAATTAGCGGCCGTAAAATCTTTAGTTTTCTGTGTAGTGCTTCATAGATCAGTGTTTGTCATTGTAGTGTTCGTTCTTCCATTTACGGGTTTTGACTACCCCTTTGTTGTCTTCAAACTGTTCTTTTAAAGAGATAGACAACACAACTACCAAGTGAAAAAAAGAGACAAGAAGACAAAAATGGTCGAAAAAACAATAAACAGAAAACAAAGACTTGAACAATAACTCTTTTTTATTCCTATTTGTATTAACGATAACAACATTCTGATTAATGTAAATCGATTGGTAAGTAATTACTACTGTACAGAGCACAATCATGCACTTTACGTGCCAGGAGAGGGATAAAATGAAAGACAACAAATATCACACTGTCGGAACAGTTAAAAAAATATCACACTGTCGGAACAGTTCCAAAATCCAATAGAAAAATCGCACAAAGACAATACACCAAGCACACATCTATATGACCGCTCGATTTTCTAGCTTGAAACAGGGATTCTAATAACATGTGGAGGCTTGAAGCTAGTTGTGTAGGCCCAAATTTCCCGCGTAGTGAAATGATGCTGTCATGCAAGTTTTGTCACATATTGGTAAAATGCAAATCCTCACAAATAACCAAGCGAAGAAAGTTGTTATAAAGAACGTTCTAATCTTGAAAATTAGACATACTATATTTAATCTTCGTGACACATAATTTGCCATGTGCATGGTTGTAGCTATGTAAAAGAGGCCCGAACGCTTCATTCATCATTAAAATATTAGATGGTATGCAAGGCTATCGTAAGACATATTAATGTGGATGCACTCAGGATTTAATTTTCTATTAAAGCAAATATTGTATGCATAATCTACATTGTAATTTTAGATCGTTTTCCTTGTCGATTATTTCCCTTGTGATACCAAAGGGACTAATTGTAATGTGAACTAGACTTCCTTGTTAATGTATTCATTAAAAACAATGAATATCAGATAGTATCTATACTTATACAACAAGTTAAAGGAAAATACTACTGTCAGTTGGGTATGTGTGATTTTTTATGTGATTGTATGTACATGTTTAGAATTATACTTTAAAAATACTTGTGTTCATGATTTCAAACAGTGTTTATTTTACATGACAAATATATATTTGTATGCCCATAAATATTACATTTCCATTAGAGAAAACCGAAGGAGCAATTTGAAATGGACAATCCAGAGACACTGCCAACATTATGTACACAAGAGACAGGATGAACAATGATCGACATTACATTACACAGAAAAAAAACCTACAATCCAGATGATAATTCAAGTGATACGAAAAAGAAAACAGTCCTTGCTCAACTTGACGTACCCGTCGTGTCACTATTAAACAACACGAACATCATTTGCTAAGAGAATCGTAACATCTGCAAAGCGAAATAATCAGAAAAAAACAGATAAAGCAATACCTAGGAATACAATAAACGGGAATAAAGACGAACGGACCGAACATTGTAGCGGACATGACACCACGGGCCTGAAAACATGAAATATGTCATTGATAAACTGGTAAATATCGGACCCATCACACAACCTAGCGTTGGGGACAACTTACGTTTGTTTTTGGCTTTGTTTATCGCCATTTTCAACAATGTTTCGGTATTTTTCACTGCGGTCAATTTTATTGGTGGAGGAAATCGGAGTACCCGGAGAAAACCACCAACCTACCGCAAGTCACTGACAAACTTGTAAAGCATGTGCAACTTCAACGTACATACACGTAGCTGTAATTGAAGTATTTACAAAATAATGCACTTTCTCTCTTACTTCCTGTAAATAATAAAAATGTTTATATATTAATCATTTAAGTCCAGCACTGATATCTACGCTAACAAATTAGCCACTTAATAATAAAGAATGCATACCACGATTTCGTTATAGATGTAATACCACTAATTAATTTCTTTCACATTTTCTACTAAATTTGTGTTTTTTCGAGCCTACCTGGCCATTTTATCTGAAGCTTAACCTTTCCAAGACCATATATTTTCTGAAACGTGCATGATTCCTCTACGTTCTGTCAAAATTTCAGGGCATGTCTAAAATCTTGCAGTGAAATGCCAGGCTACGGAAAACACCTATTCAAAAAATAGCACGGTTATCCCCCAGTATCTATAGGTCAAGCATCAAATCCTCCATAGAGGTATTGAAGTACAACCAAATCCATCCAATTTAAGCTCAAGCTAATCCCTATATATTTTACTTCAATTATCAATTTTAATTATTCGATTCCATTCAATAGTTTTCGCAATACTACAAAGTGAAAGGAACTTTTTTCTTTAAAAGGGACTACTTTCGTATATGTTCTAAGCTCTGATTGGTGAATTAGTGGTTTGACGCCTTATTTGTCGTTCGTCATCTTTAATAGTAGGAAAAGGACAAAATCATCTAACACGCTTATATTAAAATATTAAAAGCTGTTATTGTGAATACAACATAGAAACGTAGTACCAGTTAATTCTACCAATTCAGGCACCCTCCCTTCAGGGTATAATTACCCCTTGTAACATGAATGTATTACTTTCCTTTGATATTTTTCATGGTTTATAGACAAGAATGTAAGCAACAGCTAATAACTATGAAATAATACACGCAGATACGAGATATTACACACTTTATATCTGGGTTGTAGTTTTGATTACTTTCAGAGAGTCGTGCAATAAGCAACGACTTAGATGTGATATTGCATGGACTCATGCTACATATCATTTATTCCACGAGTTTCCGACTTAACCGGTGCTATATATATATTACTTCTACAGGTAATAGGTATACTATTGTATGGGTAGTTTTATGCACTTGTGAATAACAGTTAACAAATACGTACATTGTGTATCACCGTGGAGTCATTCAATTGTTTAAAGATATTTAATCTGTATTTGCTTGCCAACTTATAGTGTGCATTACTTGTTGGTCCTAATAAACTTCCGGGTTGACACGCAAGACAACATGAAACGTAGAACATGATGTTTCTGATATACACGATATTAGTGATTCTTCAACTGTATAAAGGTAAGACGATGTGTTACATAATTACAACTATCACCATCATTCGTAAAACATTAATGTCTATTCAGTAGGGGCTAAAGTGGATATACGTTTCCATCTGATTGTATCAGTGAATATATGACATTTTTTAAAACATAGTTTCCCCAGTAATGGTCGACAAAATCACAAACTGCAGTAGTTTTAATCACTCCTTTGTTAAGCTTCAAAAACTAAAACATAAGCATACAAACGTAGATACTTAATTTGCTGTGAACGACCCATGTGAGGTACACACTGAAAGTCAAACAATACACAAGTCACATGACTTATGTCGTTGGTAGCAGGAAAGCCAAAAGTCAACCACCGAAACTGATGATGATATTGGTCGTAATCTGAAAAATGCAGTGCAATATGGTTAAAGGGATCATCCCTACACATCCGTATACACTGACCAAATACTAATTTGAAATCATTAGGGAGTAGAATAACATATGTGTGCTCATTATTAAAGACCCTACAGTGACTGTAAAAGTAAGGACAGATAATGCAACAAACAACAGTAAAGGCCGTGATATATGTTTTGGTCATGTAATATGTCCATGTTTATTTCCTACATTTTCCATTTTCCAACATGTTATTATCTTGTCTGTCATGAAGATTAGTTAATTGATGCTTATCACCAAATAATATTAATGCAAACGTAGATATCACATTCCTGTGCACACGAAGCGTTTCATGAATAACCTTCATCAGGTGCGATTGGAATGGCATATAATTTATAAGAATCTAGAATAATGGCCTATCATAAACAGAACCTACTTGGCTATTAGTCACTTATTTACAGTCTTTTACTGATCTTTGAACTCGTCGTGTTTACGTCATCTTAGTTTCCGTGAAAGTGGTCTTTTGGGTTGAAGCGATATCATACACGTTCTTTGCTCATTATTTTGCTTTGCCGTCTAACACAATTAATCCCATTAATCGGTATCATGCCACCACATTTCTATATCTGTCCCTCACACCAGTTTTTAGATTTTGTCTGGTCATTGTCCTACTTGTTTCTTTATTGAGCAGGTTGAGGCTTGCCAACGGAATAGTTCGTGTTGTTCTTACCTATTGAGTCATTCATTACTGGTTAGCTGTATATTCTCAGTATTAGTTGATGTTGTGTTTTCATTTATAGGTATAGCAACAGTGGTTCCAGAACCCTTCCCGGATTATATTAAAAACAGTGACATAGGTAAATACATATCTAACCAACCCATTCTTTCTTTTAGTGTTTATGTCATTTTGAATACTGAAAACGAGCATGAAATATGCATGACTACTCGATAATACACATTGAAAAGTGAAATATGTTGTAAAAGACTATAGAAATGATGAATATGAAGCGGGTTGGCTTTCTAGTAGTTGCTATTAAATTGTTACATGTCAAGACAATGTACATTCTAATTTGAATTAGATATTTGTGAGATAGTTTATATGTTTCTTTATCCGGAGATCTATCATGAAATTACTTTTAACAACACATTGTATTCGGTCACCTCGGGTTAAGAGGGAATCTTAAATGGAACTTTTTCATTCTTGATTGTTAATTCCTGATTCTACATCCTTCATTCTTAACCCATACGTACAATAGACTTACGCAGGATTTTTTTCATTTACTAAGTTTCTACACAGTCAGCATTTGTTCCACATGGACACCAAAGTCACAAACTAATATATATTAAGAAAAAGATTAGACCTAGTAGTAGTAATATTATACATTTTTATAAAGGCAATTTAACTTATTATCTTGTACAATACCTCAACGTTCTCATATAGCGATAGTTGGATTACCTGACAACTCATACAAGCCTATCACCAAGACGATGTGGGTTCGAGCCCGGCATTGTATATTATAAAGAAAAGGTGCACTCGACTTGCATTTCCGGTGGTTCTCTCCGGCTTCTTCCACCACTAAAACTGGTCAACATGATATAGATGAAATATTGCTGAAAGTGGCGTTAAAACACCAAAACTAAAAATAAATCAATTAGAAAGAGTGCTTCATCTGTTCAGTGGATCAGCAAAAATTTAAATTTGAATGTGAAATAAATTGATCTATCTAATGCTTCTATGGGTAGTTGATGTTTTCAATTTACAATTTATAAACAAATTAAATGTTAGCGATGAAACACTATAGTCAAAGCATATAAGTAAATGTTAACAATAAAGTATTTGTACTGATTCCAACTCTATATCATTATCAAATATATATGGATAACATGCCATAATTAATGCAATAGTTATATCATTATCTGTTTTAATTACTTTCTTACAGTGGCTGATATGTGCAAGTCAAGCTCTGCAACAGAAGAAACACATTCTGGAAGTTTCAAAGTAGACAGTGTTGTATTACGTATAATGATCCAAAAAGAAGACTGCATATGTCGGGTAATGATAGACAATCAAAAAGATACAGTAATCGTAGGAATCAGAAAAGTTTATGGTCTTACAGCATCATCACCAGTAGAAGCTGATTGTGGACTTGCAATTGACATAAATCATATACGTGCTATGTCTACAGGAAATGTAATAGCTCCTATTGAATGTCTTGTGAACGATACACTTCGTCATACACCACTGTTTCAAAAGGGTTATCTGCAATTTAGATCTAGGATAATTAATGGAGACTTTATCAGAGGCTTCTGCATACGGATAATACGAGGTAAGGCATCATTACAAATTGTGTATTTGAAAAAAATCATCAACCAATAATGTTCGTTCTCCAGCCACTAACTATTAATAATACCTCGCATAGCTTGACAAAATATCGAATAATCTATTCGAGTTTACCGCATCAAGGGTATGTTCCTTATTATATAATTACGCTGAAGAAACAAATCATACACCATCAGAAATCCCCAATCCCAACCGCGATAAGATGTCTATCCGCACAAAAGATGATCTATTATATGAAATTTATGGTAAATACATTTTTTTTTCTTCCAACTAACGCATTTAAACAATCGAATCAGAATGATGAGATTGCCTAAATAAATGCATAGGTATATATATATTTGCAACAAAATAAAAAATTATTGGTATTTATTTTATACCATGGTATAATCCCCGTCCATTTGCATTTGCATTCAACAAAGTGTTAATGCCTGGTTAATTGAACTTTCCAGATAATAGACCATGGTTTTCTACAAGCATATTTTAAAGCTAAACAATCTACCAAAAACATCAAAGGAAATGTATATAGATAAACGTTAGAGAAAAGCGAAAGGGCATTCAAGACTGGACAATCTAGATATATATATATATATATATTACGGATTTAGTTTGCTACACATATTTTCATTGGTTCTTCAACCCTGAATGTCAGAATATATTCGGAAAACAGACGGGGTATATATTTCAGTCCCCAAAAACGATTAAAACATGGACGACAAAACATTACGCTTCACTGAATCAATGGTATAATACGGAATAATAAATGTATTTTTACCAAATTGAATGCTGTTTTTATATTCAAAACGCTGCATGTACAAACAAATATTACAACGTTAATTCCGTCACAAATACCTGATCGATTCAGCAAACCCCTATGTTCCACTGCTGTACCATAACAAATAAACAAAACGTTGAGCCTATAAAATTTTCGACGTCATGGGGCCACACCAAGGGTTTACTTACATATTGTTAACATTTATATTATTGAAACTGTTTCGCAAACCCGTTGTTTTGTTATGTGATATATTAATGTTATATTTATAGAGTTTATGCAATTTACTACATATGAAACTATTGATTTAGCAATTTAGTACAGTATTTTTCTTCATGAGACACCCCTTACATGAAATATGACGCGACACATATTTTGACGTCATTGAAGAATGATGTCAAAGGTACGGCAACGGACATCTAGAGATACCGAAAATGAAAATAAAAGACACAAATGTATTTAATACAGTTGGATGTTGTATTTAAAACAAAAATGGTTAAATCCGTAACATATCTATTATTCAGCTATCAGTCAGGGTATATAATGTGACATTCCCGGCTTATGATATGTATTCTCTTCGGCTGCGCCTCAGGGAATATAGATCCTAAGCCGTGAATGTCACATTATATAGGGATAGCTGAATAACATATAATATATAGGTAACACTACGATTATTGAAGCTCCTTTTTTAGGGAGTGGATGTGGTCGAGTGGTCTAGGGCGCTGGACGTAAAAGGTTAAGCGAATGGTGCTGCAGTGTATCAATGGTGTGAGTTCAAATCCCGTCGAGGGAAGAAAAAAAATTGACAGCTCTAAAATCTAATTCCAACACTGTTTGGTTTAATTTTCAGACGTATATAATATTTAGTATTAACCTAGTATCCTTAGTAACTTTGAGATCCAGTGGGACAGATATATTGTATGGTTGTCACTTGCTTCTAGACGTTTGTATAATATACTTTATTTCATGTGACTCTATAATGCATTCTTCATTATCCTATACAATATATTAAAAATTGCTGAGTTAGATTGCTGTCAAATTATAATATTAAGTATATATGTACCATCTATACACGCTTATACACATGTCTACGTCTATCCCTATAGTTGCTTTACGAGGAAAGGTAACACTACGATTATTGAAGCTCCTTATTTAGGGAGTGTATGTGGTCGAGTGGTCCAGAGCGCTGGACGTAAGGCTAAGCGAATGGTGATGCAGTGGATCAATGGTGTGAGTTCAAGTCCCGTCGAGGGAAGACCAACAATTTGACAGCTCTAAAATCTAATTCTAACACTGTTTGGTTTAATTTTCAGACGTATATATATATAACTGACCTAAACAAATCTTTGACGTTCTCGGATACCACAATATAAACGAACGTCTGCAAGATATCTACAAAATTCAAAGCCTAAAGTTGCGAGAGAAACAACGTAAGAAATTATTTAGGGATGGTATCAACCCGAACAAAAATATACCATCAGAATCATCTGTCACTTCACGACAATGCGGAAACGACGATTTTCAAGGCACAAAGAAATTAATAGAGACCGAAATGACATAGTCGTCAATTTGTCATCAAAAGATCTAAAACCTGATGAAATTCGTATACTCTCTAAGTTACTTAATTTCTGTCCCACCCCTAAACAAATCAATGAGGAGCAACTATCAGCTGATCTCGACAAATTTCCTAGATCTCTTCGAATTAAAGAGTATTTCTTGGTCAAAGAGAGAGACTTTCCTGTAGATGGGTCGTCCGATTCGAAAGATGATAATGAGATCCCCTGTCTAAGAAAAAAAAGTTCATGGAATCCAAAACCCAGCAAAAATACAACTTTAGAATCCTTTATTGATTTAGTAAAACATTATGTCCAGAGAGCAGCTAGCACGAACATAACAACCCATAACAACCTCACTCCAGCAGAAACGGGTGCGATCCAAGAATTAAAGGAAAGGGATGACATTGTCATAAAGCCAGCAGACAAGGGTAGCGCAGTTGTTGTTATGGACAAAGTAGATTATTTAGAGGAGGCAAACAGACAACTGGCGGATGAAAGATTTTACAAAAAACAGGACTCTGACCCCACGGAAGAATTCAGCGCTAAAATAACACAGGAGCTAACAATTATGAAAGAAAATAGTTATATCGACAAGAACACTTTCGATTATTTGAAACCAGACAAACACAAAGCTGGACGCTTTTATCTATTACCTAAAATTCATAAAGTCAACAACCTCGGGAGACCCATTCCTTCAGCAAATGGGCACCCCACAGAAAATCTCCGAATTCATCGATTTCCACCTTCGAATTCATGTAGAAGCGCCACTCTCACAATATGAAAGACACCACTGGTTATCCTCAAAACTTCCTTCGGGGACCATTCTTGTTTCGATGGACGTTACGTCATTATACACTAGCATCCCACATAATGACGGTATCGAAGCATGTCGAGAGGCCTGGGACCAAAGAGCCGTTAAAGAACCACCAACGGAATGTCTTGTCCAGTTGTTCACATTGGTACTGAAGCATAGCAACTTTACATTTAATGGAGAGCATTTTTAGCAAATCAACGGAACCGCTATGGGAACAAAGATGGCACCTTCATACGCCTACATCTTCATGGGGAAATTTGAAAAACTAATCATACAATCTGCACCCTACAAGCCAATTTGCTGGTTTCGTTTCATAGACGACGTTAGCATGAAGTGGACCGAGTCGGAAGAAAACCTCAATCGTTTCTTTCATCATGCCAACAATGTTCACCCCGCTATAAAATTCACCCATGAAACATCCAGAAATAACATTTTCTTTCTGGATACTTACACTACTTGAACAAATGGTATTATGTCAACTGACATATACAGCAAACCGACAGATAAACATCAGTACCAGTAGTATAGAAGCACCATGCACTTATTATTTGTGGGGGTGCTGTGTGGGGGTGCCGGAAGTGATCGGAAGTTGCATCACCGGTTATGACGTCACCGGAAGTCGTGAACCGGAAATAAAAGGGAGATCATTTCCCGCGTTTTTTTTCAGCGTTTTTCCCGGAACTCCTCTAGATTCTAGGTACGAACAATGAAATTGTGGATCCAACATGTATCGAGTCACAATAACGCTATTACCCCCTATGCTAAACCATTTTTCCCTCCTGAATTGTGCAGTCAGTCGTGATTAATTGACTCAGTGGTATGTGTATGCAATATATGACTGCATTTTCTATTTTCTTTTGTTTGTTTGGTTTTGTCGTAAATACAATTTTATTCATCATACGGTGCTTTACATTATAACAAAACGCCAAGTACATTTTCTAAGCTTTATTGATAAGACGATGCACAAAAGTCTTGACTAATTACGACTCTTCACAGGAACACCTGTCTCAATCGATAATGAAGTATTCCAAACCGAGTAAATTTACATAATTTTGTATTGTGGGTATTATTATTCTATTATTCTAAGTATTGTACCATTCATATGGGTTTTAACACCGTGTTTTATTTACCAATAATAATACATACTTTAATACAAATAATTACACCCTGAATATATTACCAGACCACTGCAAAATTGTATGATTTTATAAGATGGATTTTTTATTACGGTCTATTAGGCAACCCTTAAATTTTATATTGGTTTTTCTAAAGAGGCCCCGCGTTTGATTATTCATACGCGTGCCAGTGAAGTGGGTATTCGATGCGTGAAGTAATCAAAAAGAGATTAACCCCCAATGATCAGACAAGTTGAAGCATGAATGTATTTACGACACATGCCCTCCGTTGACCTCTAGGTGCTTTAAATATAGACATAATACACAAACAAATCGATACCAAGTATTGCTAAATTGATTTCAACCGTACCAGACTCCAATGCTAAAATATGCAGATTATGTGGGGGGAAAAAAACCAGACTTTTTGTACACGTGTGCTGTAACTGTCAATATTCTTTCGAAATCCAATAATAATTTTTCTTTTGAAGAACTTAATTAGCGTTATATTTTTGACAAACTTTTCGTCTGTTAAATCTATTGATTTTATGTTATCGGATAACCGAGATATTTAAAATGTCCTTTCGTAAAAGTCGCGTGGCGTCTGCTGCATTCCTTACACGGTTTAGCTATATTTACTCTGGTGAAACCAAATGACGTTTATTTTACAGGATGTGTCGTTGTAACATGAACTTTTACTTATTTTTTTTTTTTTTTTTTTTTGTGTTCTACCATCTAGAGCACACTGAACGACAACTTAGTTATTAGTAGTAGTTTTGATATTATAGTATTATTTTTCAAATCAAACATGTATATATTTGAAATGTTAAGAATTTGGACTATATTTACAACAAGGAAGCTACTATACCAAGAGTTTCCTATGGGTTGAAGTTTTTCACTCGCCAGCATGACTCGGTTAACCGTTACGGAATACCTGTGTCACAAATGACCACAGATATGTTCCACTTGTCGTAAGCACTTCCCGGTCCTTTCCTCATTAATGTGTATTACATTATTGCATAGAGCGGATATACTAAGTTGAAATAACTTGTTTCTGATTGTACATGTATGACAATAAAATATGTTTAAACTAAATTAATGGCTTATCGCCGAATTCGTAACTATGGTAACACGATGGGTGCCACTAGTGGTGCAGAAATCGCTAACTCTCCCAGAGCACCCGAGTACACCCCCAGGTTTTATTTAGATTCGTGTTACTCGATCTTTAGTTTTCTGTTTATTCTTTTGTCAATCGCTGTTTGTCCATTGTTCTTTGCCCATTGTGTTGCCTGTCCTTCGATTTTGATTACCCCTTTGGTATCTTCAAACTCTTCCGGTAATAATCGACCTTGATTGCAATGTGATATAGCTTTATCTTGTCGCATCAAATGGTTATATCAAGATATAAATATATTTAATATTATTAACGTGTTTCGCTATTTAATGAATGTGTTCAAACAGGTGGTTGTATTATATACACATGGTTATTTCCTTTCAATAATTTAAATATCGTCTGTTAGCGAATGACTTATTTATCTATCAACAGACATCATAATGACCTTTTAATCGGATCATGTTTAAACTTGCCGAAACGCGTTGAGGCATGAACAATTACAGTTATGATATGAATATGATGTGTAAACTGGATCAAACCAATTGAAAAATCAATAACCCACCCCATTTCAATGGATTATATTTAAAATGTTGTATTTAAATGGAATGAAATTCACGTTGCGTTTTTTTTTTTTTTTTTTTTTTTTTATTTAATATTCACTTTTGTAAGATAAATAAAAACTGTATACATATTTAACGTACCCTAACCACATTCGCGTTTGCATCCGTGTTCAATATGGTCGTCATACATTCGTTTTGTTTTTGTTTTTGACGTTTACTTTTTGATGTATCACTCGGATTTTCGTGTTTATTCAACATCTTGATTACTATTTTGTTGACTTGGAGATTTTTTCATAGATGTTTACGTTAGTATTCGATATTTTCATAATGTGTTTCATTCTGTCTGAGATTTTGTCGTTTACTTTTTTGATTCCTTCCTCCAATTTTCGTGTTTATTCAACATCTTAATCACTATTTCTGTTGACTTGTTACAGCTTTGTCATAGATGTTTACGTTAATGTGTGAAATTTTCATAATGTGTCTGAGATTTTGTCATTGGAGGATGAGGAGGGGTATAGTAGTAGCCTGATTCCTTCGGCGGCAGCGGCGCCGCCGCCATACGCCGCCCGACAGGGTGGCGGCGGTTCCGCCACTGCTGGGGCTGCGGCGGCGGCGGCGCCACCCGCGCCTTCCGGGGTTGGTGATTTCTTTCACTAATTATTCGTATTGTTTTTATTTTTGTTATTTTTTTTTCTTGAACTAATTATTCATCCTGGCGTTGAAATAGCCATTCAGCCGGATACATTCGATCAAGATACTAAGGTTATTTTAGAGGTAATAGATAAGGAACAATTCTCAAACAGTATCGCTTTCAATTTTTAATAAATGTAGAATACCAATTTCATGGTTTTGTTGATTTTAGTGGAATTGTTTACCATCACTGTTTCCACTTCCTGTTCATATGTAGGTATGGCTTTATAGCAAGTGGTATTATTTTTGTCATCCCTATGCTATTCGTATTATCAGTGTACGTATTTTAAACAGAGGATGCGTTGTATTGAAATCACAATGATCAATTTATGTGTAGCAATATTTCCAACATAGAATGAAGCAACTGCCGTTCTATCAGAATAAATGTTAGAGATTACCGAAAAGGCAAAAAAAATAGACAATCCAGAGAAACTGGCAACACACATAGGGTACACACAACGATGACAAACACACCACAGTATGTGTGAACCACCACTATACGTAAGCGAACACAAACTACGTAAATAAGACATGCGCCCACAGTATGCACCCACACCATGGCTTTTCTGATGCAGTCGTTCATTGACTCCTCGTCGAGGAACGTTGAAGCCAACGGCAAGACATAGAGATGCCTTAATCTAATATGGTGTTTGTCTACGTAGACCTCCATTTTCGTTTCTTGGATGACGGTAGCTTCAAAACACATGTTTTTATATGGAGGGAGGGGATTAATCACGTATTTTGGCGCAGTGGGAAAGAGAGGGAGGTGGGGTTTTACAACCAAATAAAATCCGATAGGTAGAATGTTAAACCCAGCCCTGTCTTTTGATTGATAGGGTTTGTCTTTGAAAGGGACGTTATTTGGCGCGAATCTCCTATCTCATAAACATTAGAACTAGATGCACAAAGTTCTCCCTCTTGACCATATTCCATTGGAAGTGGAAGTCTAAATAAAACATCATTTTTAGGTCCAATTTTGTTTTCTGCTTGAACATTACAGAAACACGTACAAGAATAAACATCTTCCATTTCTGTGGAAGTAAACAGCTCAGAACTTGGCGGATCTGCTATCTGTAATGACAAAATATAAGCTATCGGGTCTCGTGCTAACAATACCCCTGCTCATTCAACGCTTTACCTGCCAAACTTGCATTGAAGATGAGATGTGTATTCAAACAATATAGACGAGGTCAGTTAAAGTTTCACAATTGAAAATTAGACTGCTGTTTGACAAATTTTAATATAAAAACTGCAAGGACAACTGCATTAACGAATATACTGTGGGCGCATGTCTTATTTACGTAGTTTGTGTTCGCTTACGTATAGTGGTGGTTCACACATACTGTGGTGTGTTTGTCATCATTGTGTGTACCCTATGTGTGTTGCCAGTTTCTCTGGATTGTCTATTTTTTTTGCCTTTTCGGTATTCTCTAACATTTATTCTGATAGAACGGCAGTTGCTTCATTCTATGTTGGAAATATTGCTACACATAAATTGATCATTGTGATTTCAATACAACGCATCCTCTGTTTAAAATACGTACACTGATAATACGAATAGCATAGGGATGACAAAAATAATACCACTTGCTATAAAGCCATACCTACATATGAACAGGAAGTGCAAACAGTGATGGTAAACAATTCCACTAAAATCAACAAAACCATGAAATGGGTATTCTACATTTATTAAAAATTGAAAGCGATACTGTTTGAGAATTGTTCCTTATCTATTACCTCTAAAATAACCTTAGTATCTTGATCGAATGTATCCGGCTGAATGGCTATTTCAACGCCAGGATGAATAATTAGTCAAAGTTCAAGAAAAAAAATAACAAAAACAAAAACAAAACGAATAATTAGTGAAAGTTCAAGAAAAAAATATAGCAAAAACAAAAACAATACGAATAATTAGTGAAAGTTCAAGAAAAAATATAACAAAAACAAAAACAAAACGAATAATTAGTGAAAGAAATCACCAACCCCGGAAGCCGGCGGGTGGCGCCGCCGCCGCCGCCGCCTCAGCAGTGGCGGAACCGCCGCCACCCTATCGGGTGGCGTATGGCGGCGGCGCCGCCATCGCCCCAGCAGCAGCAGCGGCGGCGCCGCTGCCGCCGAAGGAATCAGGCTACTACTATACCCCTCCTCATCCTCCAATGACAAAATCTCAGACACATTATGAAAATTTCACACATTAACGTAAACATCTATGACAAAGCTGTAACAAGTCAACAGAAATAGTGATTAAGATGTTGAATAAACACGAAAATTGGAGGAAGGAATCAAAAAAGTAAACGACAAAATCTCAGACAGAATGAAACACATTATGAAAATATCGAATACTAACGTAAACATTTATGAAAAAATCTCCAACAAGTCAACAAAATAGTAATTAAGATGTTGAATAAACACGAAAATCCGAGTGATACCTCAAAAAGTAAACGTCAAAAACAAAAACAAAACGAATGTATGACGACCATATTGAACACGGATGCAAACGCGAATGTGGGTAGGGTACGTTAAATATGTATACAGTTTTTATTTGTCTTACAAAAGTGAATATTATATAAAAAAAAACACAAAAAAAACAAAAAAACGCAACGTGAATTTCATTCCATTTAAAAACAACATTTTAAATATAATCCATTGAAATGGGGTGGGTTATTGATTTTTCAATTGGTTTGATCCAGTTTACACATCACATTCATATCAGAACTGTAATTTTTCATGCCTCAACGCGTTTCGACAAGTTTAAACATGATCCGATTAAAAGGTCATTATGATGTCTGTTGATAGGTAAATAAGTCATTCGCTAACACAAGATATTTAAATTATTGAAAGGAAATAACCATGTGTATATAATACAACCACCTGTTTGAACACATTCATTAAATAGCGAAACACGTTAATAATATTAAATATATTTATATCTTGATATAACCATTTGATGCGACAAGATAAAGCTATATCACATTGCAATCAAGGTCGATTATTACAGGAAGAGTTTGAAAATACCAAAGGGGTAATCAAAATCGAAGGACAGACAACACAATGGGCAAAGAAAAATGGACAAACAGCGATTGACAAAAGAATAAACAGAAAACTAAAGATCGAGTAACACGAATCTAAATAAAACCTGGGGGTGTACTCGGGTGCTCTGGGAGAGTTAGCGGTTTCTGCACCACTAGTGGCACCCATCGTGTTACCATAGTTACGAATTCGGCGATAAGCCATTAATTTAGTTTAAACATATTTTATTGTCATACATGTACAATCAGAAACAAGTTATTTCAACTTAGTATATCCGCTCTATGCAATAATGTAATACACATTAATGAGGAAAGGATCGGGAAGTGCTCACGACAAGTGGAACATATCTGTGGTCATTTGTGACACAGGTATTCCGTAACGGTTAACCGAGTCATGCTGGCGAGTGAAAAACTTCAACCCATAGGAAACTCTTGGTATAGTAGCTTCCTTGTTGTAAATATAGTCCAAATTCTTAACATTTCAAATATATACATGTTTGATTTGAAAAATAATACTATAATATCAAAACTACTACTAATAACTAAGTTGTCGTTCAGTGTGCTCTAGATGGTAGAACACAAAAAAAAAAAAAAAAAAAAATAAGTAAAAGTTCATGTTACAACGACACATCCTGTAAAATAAACGTCATTTGGTTTCACCAGAGTAAATATAGCTAAACCGTGTAAGGTATGCAGCAGACGCCACGCGACTTTTACGAAAGGACATTTTAAATATCTCGGTTATCCGATAACATAAAATCAATAGATTTAACAGACGAAAAGTTGGTCAAAAATATAACGCTAATTAAGTTCTTCAAAAGAAAAATTCTTATTGGATTTCCAAAGAATATTGACAGTTACAGCACACGTGTACAAAATGTCTGGGTTTTTTTCCCCCCACATAATCTGCATATTTCAACATTGAAGTCTGGTACGGTTGAAATCAATTTAGCAATACTTGGTATCGATTTATTTGTGTATTATGTCTATATTTAAAGCACCTAGAGGTCAACGGAGGGCATGTGTCGTAAATACATTCATGTTTCAACTTGTCTGATCATTGGGGGTTAATCTCTTTTTGATTACTTCACGTATCGAATACCAACTTCACTGGCACGCGTATGAATAATTAAACGCGGGGCCTCTTTAGAAAAACCAATATAAAATTTAAGGGTTGCCTAATAGACCGTAATAAAAAATCCATCTTATAAAATCATACAATTTTGCAGTGGTCTGGTAATATATTCAGGGTGTAATTATTTGTATTAAAGTATGTATTATTATTGGTAAATAAAACACGGTGTTAAAACCCATATGAATGGTACAATACTTAGAATAATAGAATAATAATGAGAGGTCTTTAATTAAGCAATACAAAATTATGTAAATTTACTCGGTTTGGAATACTTCATTATCGATTGAGGCAGGTGTTCCTGTGAAGAGCCGTAATTAGTCAAGACTTTTGTGCATCGTCTTATCAATAAAGCTTAGAAAATGTACTTGGCGTTTTGTTAAAATGTAAAGCCCGGTATGATGAATAACATTTTATTTACGACAAAACCAAACAAACAAAAGAACATAGAAAATGCAGTCATATATTGCATACACATACCACTGAGTCAATTAATCACGACTGACTGCACAATTCAGGAGGGAAAAATGGTTTAGCATAGGGGGTAATAGCGTTATTGTGACTCGATACATGTTGGATCCACAATTTCATTGTTCCTACCTAGAATATAAAGGAGTTCCGAAAAAACGCGGGGAAAAACGCGGGAAATTATCTCCCTTTTATTTCCGTTCACGACTTCCGGTGACGTCATAACCGGTGATGCAACTTCCGGTCGCGCATCCGCACATGATCACTTCCTGCACCCCCACACAGCACCCCCACAAATAATAAGTGGATGGTGGTTCTATGCTACTAGTACCTGTCCCCTCAGAGTTGTCATCCTAAACATTGCACCAAATGTATTCCATACAGCCAAGCTCTCCGAATCAAAAGCATCTGCTCCAATGAACAAACTACGAAAAAAAAACGGCTTGGGGAACAGAAATATCATCTGAAAAAGAGGGGTTACAACAATGCGAGCATTGACCATTGTTTTAACAAAGCAAATGGTATTGACAGAAAAAACCTCATTCAATATACAGAAAAGAAGACGAACAACAGAGTGCAATTTGTCAGAAAAAAATAATAATATGGTCATTTCTTAAGTTTGAAATCGTTATATGCTAAATGGGGTTCATGTTGTTCACTTTATCCTATTATGCTCTTAGTTCTGTCCTTTAATGTCTGCTGCGCTTTCCATATGAAATCATGTTCGGTTCGTCTTTATCCGCAATTGTTCATTGAACAGCTCGTGTCTTCAGTTGTATTTGCTTACGCATATTAGTGTCAACACGACTTGACTGTATAAGTATCAATGCGAGTGTCTTACAAGATGCAGAAACCGCTTACCCTTCGTTATCACTTGGGTTCAATCTGGTTTTTATTTGGATTGTCCATTCGTGATTGCATCTTTGTGTTTCCCTAACTTTTATATTAAGACCTAACCAGACCAGTTATGGAAAATAAACCACCCATATGTTCTGTCTACTTTTCGGCTTAGATGAAGATCACAAATAATTTGCCAAAGACGTTGATATTTAATTAAATGCAGACGACACGTTTCTGACAAAACCTTAATCAATTACGCTGCAAATAAAAAGAAGCGGAAAGTGAAATAATCTATAAATAAAGTTAACGAAAGCAAAGGAAACAAAGGATGTAAACAGTATAGCCAAAATCAGGTGTAATTACCTGCAGATTGTTTTTTTTTTTTTTGGTATTTCAAAATATGTAATTAGCAAGAGGTTTACAATTAATTGATATTTTATTTATTTGGCCTATACGTGTGATCTGTTCAGTTACCGGTTTTTCCAATAAGGTAGATAAATCTACTCACTACCTTATTCTTATTGGTTTAATTCTTACTATTGTTCTTTACACTTTAAAAGCCAGTGTTTTATACACTGTGATCATTATTTTGATTTAATTTGATGCGTGTAAAGTAGAACACATTTGTTAAAAAAATACCCACCCACCCGCGGTATCTACAAATTTTAGTAAATTTATTAAAACCACAAGCAATATATAGTATATGTATATATTAATAAATTTTTAGTCGTATATAAAGAAACGTTTATTGCATTGTATGTTCAGTGGAATTTATGGAGAGCGATTGTGTGATCAATACTCAAGGACAATGATAATATAATTAGTGAGCAGCAGTTAACATTGAATTTCATGGACAGTGATAATTAATGTGATAATGGTGGACGGTTAATAGCCAAAAATGATATTTTTTTTTGTATTTTTATTTATTGTGATATAATAATATATATATATATATAAATGGCAATACACATATTCTCTTTTGCTTGTTTTCTTGTAGCCATAATTGCTAATCAGTTACAATAATAATATCTTTATGCAGGAACTGTATATTTTAATAATAACTATAACTAATAAACCAAGTGTGGCTAAAACGAATCAGAATTTACAACAATACAGAACAGACATTTTAAAACACTAACAACGTTAAATAATATATAATGCGTATTGGGCAATCTAGATGATAATTTGAAAATAATAAAGCTAATATATACAAAGTATGATGGTTAGTTAAATAATATACTTACATATCGATAATAATATTATGTGTCAATCTGAAAACTATTATCTATGCGCTGGCATGATGCCATTGTACATCTAACTAGAGCATGATTCATACATGTAGTTTTGTCATTATTTCTCAAAACGAGCTATTTACACTGCGAGAACAAATCTATCATTTATTTTTTATTTCAAATAAAATATGATAGAGGTGTGGTTCCTGTTATTTAACCAGCAATAATGTTACCCATTGACACTAAATTATATAACCTGTCTTAAAACACGCATAGAACAAAGCTGTAATTGGGGGATGTGGTCAACATAACATATTTTTTTCTGCTTCATAGTATTTATTGTACAATAGAAGTATATAAATATTTGGTATGCCTTATTTCACAAATATATAGAGTAATGTTGAAGATACTAAAGGGCGAACCAGCGGCCGTAAAATCTTTAGTTTTCTGTAGTGTTTCATAGATCACTGTTTGTCATTGTAGTGTCCGTTCTTCCATTTACGGGTTTTGACTCTCCCCTTTGGTACCTTCAAGCTGTTCTTTAAGAGAGATAGACAACACAACGACCAAGTGAAAAAAGGGACAAGAAGACGAAAATGGTCGACAAAACAATAAACAGAAAACAACGACTTGAATAATAAATCTTTTGTATTCCTATTTGTATTAACGATAACAACATTCTAATTAATGTAAAGCGATTGGTAAAAAATATCACACTGTCGGAACAGTTCAAAAATCCAATAGAAATATCACACTGTCGGAACAGTTCCAAAATCCAATAGAAATATCACACTGTTGGAACAGTTCCGAAATCCAATAGAAAAATCGCACAAAGACAATCGATACACCAAGCACACATATATATGACCGCTCGATTTTCAAGCTTGAAGCAAGGATTCCAATAACATGTGAAAGCCTGAAGCTAGTTTTATAGGTCCAAACTTCCCCGTGTAGTGAAATGATGCTGTCATGCAAATGTTCTCACATATAGGTAAAATGGAAATCCTCACAAATAACCAGGCGAAGAAAGTTGTTATAAAGAACGTTCTAATCTTGAAAATTAGACACACTATACTTAATCTTCGTGACACATAATTTGCCATGTGCATGGTTGTAGCTATGTTAAAGAGATCCGAACGCTTCATTGATCATTAAAATATTAAATGGTATACAAGGCTATCATAAGACATATTAAAGTGGATGCACTCGGGATTCAATTTTCTATTAAAGAAAATATTGTATGCATAAATTACAGTGTAATTTTAGATCGTTTTCCTTGTTGATTATTTCCCTTGTCATACAAAAGTGATTTATTATAATGTGAACTAGACTTCCTTGTTAATGTATTCATGAAAAATTGAACATCAGTTAATATATATACTTATAGTTAAAGAAAATAACTACTGTCAGTTGGGTATGTGTGATTTTTCATGTGATGGTATGTACATGTTTAGAATTATACTTTAAAAATACTTGTGATCATGATTTCATAGAGTGCTTATTTTACATAAATAAATATTACATTACCATTAGAGAAAACCGAAGAAGCAATTAGAAATGGACAATTCAGAGACACTGACAACATTAGGCACACAAGAGACAGGACGAACAATGATCGACATTACTTTACACAGAAAACACCCTTACAATTCAAACGATAATTCAAGTGATACGAAAGAGAAAACAGTCCTTGCTCAACTAGCCGTACCCGTCGTGTCTCTATGAAACAACACGAATATCATTTGTTAAGAGAATCGTAACAACTGCAAAAGGAAATAATCAGAAAAAACAGATAAAGCAAGACCTAGGAATACAATAAACGGGAATAAAGACGAACGAACCGAATATCGTAGAGGACATTCCACCACGGGACTGAAAACATGAAATATGTCATTGGACAAACTGGTGAATATCGGACCCATCACACAAACTAGCGTTGGGGACAACTTACGTTTATTTTTGGTTTTGTTTATCACCATTTTCAACAATATTTCGGTTTTTTTTCACTGCGGTGAGTTTTATTGGTGGAGGAAATCGCAGTACCCGGAGAAAACCACCGACCTACCGCAAGCCACTGACAAACTTGTAAAGCATGTGGAACTTCAACGAACAAACACGGAGCTGTAATTGAAGTATTTACAAAATAATGCACTTTCTTTCTTACTTCTTGTAAATAATAAAAATGTTTATATATTAATCATTTAAGTCCAGCACTGATATTTACGTTAACAAATTAGCCACTTAATAATAAAGAATGCATACCACGATGTCGTTATATGTGTAATACCACTAATTAATTTCTTTCACATTTTCTACTAAATTTGTGTTTTTTTCGAGCCTACCTGCCCATTTTATCTGAAGCTTAACCTTTCCAAGACCATATATGTTATGAAACGTACATGATTCCTCTACGTTCTGTCAAAATTTCAGGGCATGTTCAAAATCTTGCAGTGAAATGCCAGGCTACGGAAAACACCTATTCAGAACATAGCCCGTGTATCCACCAGTATCTATAGGTCATGTATCAAATCCTCCATAGAAATATTGAAGTACAATCAAATCTATCCAATTTAGGCTCAAATTAATCCTTATATATTTTATTTCAATTATCAATTTTAATTATTCAATTCCATTCAGTAGTTTCCACAATACTACAAAGTGAAAGGAACTTTTTTTCTTTAAAAGGGACTACTTTCGTATATGTTCAAAGCTCTGATTGGTGAATTAGTGGTTTCACACCTGATATGTCGTTCTTCATCCTTAATAATAGAAAAGGGACAAAATCATCTAACACCCTTATATTAAAATATTAAAAGCTGTTATTGTGAATACCACACAGAAACGTAGTACCAGTTAATTCTACCAATTCAGGTACCCCCTCCCTCCAGGGTATAATTACCACTTGTAACATGAATGCATTACTTTCCTTTGATCTTTTTCATGGTTTATATACCAGAATGTAAGCAACAGCTAAGAACTATGAAATAATACACACAGATACGAGATATTGCACACTTTATAACTCATGTTACATATCATTTATACCACGAGTTTCCGACTTAAGCTGTGGTATGTATATATTACTTCTATAGGTAATAGGTATGGGTATTTGTAAACACCAGTGAATAACAGCTAACAAATATTTAACGTACATTGTCATTCAACTGTTTAAAGACATTTAATTTGTATTTGCTTGCCAACCTATAGTGTGCATTGCTTGTTGGTCATTATCAACTTCCGCATTGACACGTAAGACAACATAAAACGTAGAACATGATATTTCTGATATACACGATATTAGTGATTCTTCAACTGTATAAAGGTAAGACGATTTGTTACATAATTACAACAGTCCTCATAATTCGTAAAACATTAATTTCTTCTCTATAGAGATGTTATTTCTTAAACAAGAACTTCCAAGGTAAAGGTCGACAAAATCGTAAATCGTCAGTAATATTACTCACTCTTTTATTAAGGTTCAAAAACTAAAACATTAAAACACAAGCGTAGAGACTTAATTTGCTGTGAACGACCCACGTGAGGTACATACTCAAAGGCAACCAATAAACAAGTCACATGACTTATGTCGTCGGTAACAGGAAAGCCAAACGTCATCCACCGAAACTGATGGTGATATTGGTCGTAATTTGAAAAATTCAATGCAATATGGTTAAAGGGATCATCCTTACACATCCGTATACCTAAATATACACTGACCACATACTATTCTGAAATGATTAGGGAGTAGAATAACATATTTATGCTCATTATTGAAGACCCTACAGCTAAAAGTGTCCGTATCGTAGATATATGTTTTGGTCATGTAATATGTCCATGTTTAATTCCTACATTTTCCATTTTCCAACATATTATCATCTTGTCTGTCATGAAGACTAGGTAATTGATGCTTATCACCAAATAATATTAATGGAAACGTAGATATCACATTCCTGTGCACATGAAGCGTTTCATGAATAACCTTCATCAGGTGCGATTGGAATGGCAAATAATTTATAAGAATCTAGAATAAACAGAACCTATTTGGCTATTAGTAACTTATTTATAGTCTTTTACTGATCTTTGAACTCGTCGTGTTTATGTCATTTTGGTTTCTGTGAAAGTGATCTTTTGGGTTAAAGCGATATCATACACGTTCTTTGCTCATTATTTTGCTTTGTCGTCTAACACAATGGCTGGAATTCCATTAATCCGTATGATGTCACCACATTTATATGTTTGTCCCTCACACCAGTGATTACATTTCGTCTGGTCACTGTCCTACTTTTTTCTTTATTGAGCAGGTTGAGGTTTGTTAACAGAATAGTTCGTGTTGCTGTTGTTAGTTATTTTGTCATTCATTACTGTTTAGCTGTATATTCTCAGTATTACTTGATTTTGTATTTTCATTTATAGGTATAGCAACAGTGGTTCCAGATCCCTGTCCGTATGGTATTAAAACAGTGACATAGGTAAAACATATATCTATCGAACCCATTCTTTCTTAGAGTGTTTATGTCATTTTGAATACTGAAAACGGAGCATGAAATATGCATGACTACCCAATAATATCAATTGAAAAGTGAAATATGTTGTAAAAGACTATAGAAATGATGAATATGAAGCGGGTTGTCTTTCTAGTAGTTGCTATTAAATTGCTACATGTCAAGACAATGTACATTCTAATTTGAATTAGATATTTGTGAGATATTTTATATGTTTCTTTATCCGGAGATATATCATGCACTTACATTTAAAAACAAATTGTATTAGGTCACCTCGGGTTAAGAGGGAATCTTAAATGGAACTTTAAAATTCTTGATTCTTAATTCCTGATTCTACATCCTTAATTCTTAACCCATGCGTCCTATAGACTTACGTAGGAAATTTCCATTTACAAAGTTTCTACACAGGAGTCAGCATTAGTTCCAAAGGGACACCAAAGTCACAAACTAATATATATTAAGAACAAGATTAGACCTAGTAGTAGTAATATTATACATTTTTATAGTCAATTTAACTTATTTAGTACAATACCTCAACGCTATCATATAGCGACATTAGAAAGAGTGAGGGCCCGAGTGATTCAATGAGCTAGGTAGTTGGATTACATAACAACTCATACAAGCCTATCACCAATACGACGTTTGTATATTACAAAAAAGGTACACTCGACTCGCAGTGGCAAGTGGTAAAGTTTATCAGTTGCTTGCCCATGGTCGGTGGTTCTCTCCGGGTACTCCGGCTTCTTCCACCACTAAAACTGGTCGCCATGATATAGCTGAAATATTGCTGAAAGTGGCGCTAAAACACCAAAAATCAAAAAAAGCAATCAATTAGAAAGAGTGCTTCATCTATTCAGTGGATCATCAAAAGTTTAAATTTGAATGTGAAATAAATTGATTTATCTAATGTTTCTATTGATAGTTGCTGTTTTCAATTTACAATTAATAAACAAATTAAATGTTAACGTTGAAACACTATAGTCAAATCAGATAAGTAAATGTCAACAATAAAGTATTTGTGCTGATTCCAACTATATATCATTATCAAATAAATATGGATAACATGCCATAATTAATGCAATAGTTATATCATTATCTGTTTTAATTGCTTTCTTACAGTGGCTGATATGTGTAGGTCAAGTTCTGCAACAGAAGAAACATATTCTGGAAGCTACACAGTAGACAGTGTTGTATTACGTATAATGACCCAAGAAGATGAATGCATATGTCGGGTAATGATAGACCATCAAAATGATACAGTAGGTGTAGGAATCAGAAAATGTGATGGTCTTACATCATCAGCACCAGAGAAAGCTGAATGTGGACTTGCAGTTGACATAAATCATATACCTGATATGTCTACAGGGAATGTACTAGCTCCTATTGAATGTCTTGTGAACGGTGCACTTCGTCATACACCACTGCTTCAGAAGAGTTATCTGCAATTTAGATCTAGGATAATTAATGGAAGCTTTATCAGAGGCTTCTGTATACGGATAATACGAGGTAAGGCATCATTACAAATTGTGAATTTGAAACAAAAATCATAAACCAAAAATGTTCGTTCTCCAGCCACTAACTATTAATAATACCTCGCAGAGCTTGACAAAATATCGAATAATCTATTCGCGTTTACCTCATAAAGGGCATAGTCTTTATTATATAAGTACGCTGAAGAAACAAATCACACACCATCAGAAATCCCCAATCCCAAACGCGATAAGATGTCTATCCGCACAAAAGATGGTCTATTATATGAAATGTTTGATAAAGTACATGTTTATTTTCCAACTAACGCATTTAAACAATCGAATCAGAATGATGAGATTGCCTAAATAAATGCATAATTATATATATATTAGCAACAAAATAAAAACTGATTGGCATTTATGTTGTATAATGGTATAATCCCCGTCTGTTTGCATTTGGATTCAACAAAGTGTTAATGCCTGGTTAATTGAGCTTTCCAGATAATATGCCATGGTTTTCTACAAGCACATTTTAAATCTAAATAATATATTAAAAACATCAAAGGAAATGTATATAAATAAACGTTAGAGAAAAGCGAAAGGGCATTCAAGACTGGACAATCCAATATATATATACGTCTGAAAATTAAACCAAACAGTGTTAGAATTAGATTTTAGAGCTGTCAAGTTGTTGTTCTTCCCTCGACGGGATTTGAACTCACACCATTGATACACTGCATCACCATTCGCTTAGCCTTAAGGTCCAGCGCCCTAGACCACTCGACCATATCCACTCCCTAAAAAGGTCGTCGTTTTACCTTGTCTCGTAAGGCAAATCTAGGGATATACGTAAGACATGTGCATAAGCGTGTGTAGATGATACATATATACTTAATATTATAATTTGACTGCAATCTAATTTATAATATATATATATAACTGACCTAAACAAATATTTGACGTTCTCTGATATCAACACTACGGGTATGTTATGGCTGTTTCACATCGGTTTGTTTCATACGAGTTGTTCCCCTTTGTAATAGGTTACGTCATGACGTTGCATTCATGGAAACGTACTCTTCATGTGTGAACTGCCCTAAGGAAAAATGTGTTTCTGCAGATCTATAAATGCACTTATTCCTTGTTCGTTTTGTGACAGTAAGATTAACATATATATTTATTGACTATCCAGATTGTGAATATATCATTATTTTGAATATGTCGATGTAATATATGATTGTTGTGCTTGTCAGTCTTGCTAAGCTCACCCCTTCAATGCCCATATTTGGAAATCGCCATCGCGAAAAAGCTTGTTTGTTGACAAATACGAGAATGATACACACGCACATGCTTACCATTATGATACTTATGTAGCAGAATTTCACCAAAAAAATAGACAATGTCCCAATCGTCAGTTGCAGACAAATGATGCTGAGAGGTAAACCTTAGTTTAAATTAATAATGACAATCTCCTGAAGCACATGTACAGCAAACAGCTGATACCGAACTTGAAGAAAGCACATGGAAAATCAAAATAGGATCTCTAAGCCTATAATTCTCTCATTTTAATACCAACATTTTCGTGATCTTTCTTGTAAAGATCGATTTTTTTTTATTTGCATGCAGTATCTATTTTTGCCACAGGCACAGGTGAATCAGATACCACCACCACCCTTTTTTGCAAGTTGTGGAACACAATTCATATAGAAAAAATCAACATAATGACTATAATGATGAAAACCATTCAACAACGTTTGAATCTTTATACAAAATATATCTTGATGGGTTGGGGGTCCTGTTTATTTTTAGAATTTACATTTGTATTCTTTACAAGTGACATACAATCTCCATATAATACCTTGGCTTGGAAAGGCAAATAGTCCATTCTGAGTACTTGTGTAGGACCAAATCTCAATGCATACCAATAATTGACATCCAAAAAGTATGCATGTATTATCAGAGAATGACATCCCTTTTCAGAGATTTTGTTTCCCTAAAAAATCTTCTGTCAAGGGACTGGGGAGGATGACTTCAATTTCATAAACATTTAAACTTCTGAAATCTTTTTTGGTCAAAATTAATTTGCACATAACAGATTTAATCAAATAAACAACGTGTGAAAACTGATCTGACACCAGTTTGTTATTCTCTAAATCCTGTTTGTGTTTTTACTAACTAACACAATTCATTGTCCATATACAGTTAATACATAAAACCATCAAACCAAAACCTGAAATAAAACTATTATGTACATTGTAATTTAAATCAAATTTTTAATTAAAAGTGGGTTTGTAGTTTATAATTATTTTATTTGATCAATGATACAAAGAGGATCAGACACAAGTTTTACCAACTTATGGAGTCTTCTCCTATATATACAATCATTATTACATTATATTGAGAATGCACAAGAAAACAAAACAAAATACAATTGTATCATATAATATAGCTGAAAATAGTATACGAGTAAAACGAAATGAGGAAAAAGTATGTGTGTGTATGTGTTTGGATGCTGGATGGTGTTTGGTTAGTACATTAAACGATTAGAAATTGTTTAGACCATTTTATGAATCGAAAAACTGAATCAAAAATAAAACAATTATCTGCATAGCTTAAGGTTTCACTTCCTGATGTGAGAAGTGAAGTATTCATCAATTGGGACAAATCGCTTATGCTGAGAAACAGATCATTTCTTATTTCAGAATATTTGGTACAAACAAAAAAGAAGTGGTTCGTATCTTCTTGGGGGGCACCGCAGCTACATGCTGGGCTAGATAAAATATGAACCTTGTGTAGATCATGGTTGAGGAAAGAAGCTGTACATCTAATTTGTGTTAGGATCACGTTTAACTTTCTAGGGCCATAGTAATAAAGTTTAGGAACTGAGATCTTATTTGATTGGCTGTTAAGACGGATAGCGTTTTTGAATTTGGATAATGAATCTAATTTTCTGATTGCAATGTCAAGTTTATTCCATTCTTTAACTGTGGAAGGAATAAATGACGAATTGGTTATAGAGAGTCTACAGAAAGGAACTATTAAATTATCACCATTTCGCAAAGGGTATATAGTAGTACTCTGAATAGTTGGGGGAACTAGATGACGCAAGTATTCAGGTGCCATTCGACATTTTATATTAAAAAATAATTGGAGTTTTCTGCGATATCTCCGCTCTGATAGTGTTTCCCAACCTGTCTCAGCATATAAGTATTCCGATTTTGTAAAAATGGGTAAACCTGTTACAATTCTGACAGCGTCTAATTGAAGTTTTTCTAATTTGTCTGAATAACCAATTCCACAATTATCCCAGACTTCACAACCGTATTCAAAAAGGGGGCGAATGTAGACTAAATAAATTTTTTCTAAGTTGGATCTATTTAGACTGAATTTTAATTTCCGTAATATACCTAACTGTTTGGTTATATTTGTTATCATATTTTCTAAATGTTCATTCCATTTTGCATTTTGGGAGAGGATAACTCCCAGATGTTGTGACTAGTAGATAAAGGGATACTTTTGCCATTAAAAGAAAATTTGATGTTGTCTGTGTTACCGGTATTGGAGAAAAACAAAATTTCTGTTTTTTCGGGATTGAATGACATTAGCCATTTACTAGACCAGGCATTTAGTTCGAGTAGATCATGATTGATTACAGTTTTTATTTGATCAACACTTTGACTAGAATATCCGAGTGATGTGTCGTCATCAAATAATCTACTCAACGATATAAGTTTTTCTCCTATATCATTTATGTATATTAGAAACATGAGGGGGCCCAATGCCGACCATTGGGGTACACCAGCTGAGACAGGTTCGAAACTTGACCAAGAGTTTTTATTAATTACTTTTTGTCTTCTTTTGAACAGACAGTTTTCGAACCATTTTATTAACTTCGCTTGAATTCCGTATGAATTCATTTTGTGAATAAGACCTTTGTGCCAAACCTTGTCGAAAGCTTTAGAAAAATCGCAAAAGACGTAGCAGCTAAATTCTTTTTTTTCCTAGAGAGTTTAGGATCGAATTGTATAGTTCTACTAGTTGATGGACAGTGGAATGTTTTGGCAAAAACCCCGATTGGTATTTATATATGAGATTGTTATCAACAAGATGATTGTAAACATGTTTATAAACTATTCGTTCCATTAATTTACTTACAAAACTTAATAAAGATATCGGGCGATAATTGGAGGGTAGGGATGTGTCACCCCTTTTGAAAATTGCAATAACATGAGCACTCTTCCAATTAGAAGGATATTTGCTCTGTTGTAAAGATTGATTAAATATTATTAAAAGGGGCTTTGCAATTTTCTCAGGAGAAATTTTAAACATTTTATGACTTATTTTGTCTGGTCCTGTTGTTTTGTTTGGGTCAAGAATTTGAATAACATCAATAATTTCGTTCTCTGTTATATGTATTTCGTGAATAATATTATTTGTTTTTGAGTCAAACTGTGGGAGAGTAACATTTTTTCGTCCAGTTTTGATATTGAGCTAGAGTATTTATTCAATAACTCGCATTTGTCCGAATCGTCATAAGCAATATCATCAATATGTTGATCATTAATTGAATTCCGGAGTGGGGGTGTACAATAATTTCCTTTGTTAGATTTGATTAACATCTTCATTATTTTCCAATAAATTGTGGGGTTTGAAGCGTTATTTAATAAAAAGTTGTCTAAATTATTTTCAAATTTCTCCTTTGCTATTTTTTTCATATTATTTACCTTATTTCTTTGTTTTTTATATTTAATAATGTTGTTTTCGTTTTGCGATTTTAATAATTTTTTCCTAAGCCGGTCATGTATGCGGATTTCTTTTCGTATTTCGTTACTGAGCCATGGTTTGTCTTTTTCGCGTATCAATATTGTTTTTGAAGGGATACATGCACTTGAGATTTGAAGGAAAGTTTTTGAAAATGTTTCACACATATCACCTACATCATCAAACTTACAAAGGTTTTCATTCCAATTTGTATCAGTTAGCATCTGATTAAATCTAGCAAAATCAGTTTGGTTATATAACCATATATCTCTTGTAAATGATCTCGATGTAGCTTTTGGGCATTTAATGAATGCAATTGCTGCATCGTGGTCGCATATATGTCTTGGTATTTTAAGTACATCATAATAATTACAGTTCAAAGTATCGCTTAGAATAATTGGGTCTAATAAAGTACTAGTATTACCACTTATCCTAGTAGGTTTATCAATCACATTCTTAAGATTAAAAATATTCACATGGTCAATAAGTTTATTGTTATTTGAATACAATAGATTTGAATTCAAATCGCCCGTGATAATGATGTTTTCATTTACCTGAAGGGCCAACTCTATTGCGTATGTTAATCGTGTCCAGTAATCAATATATGTACACGGAGATCTATATGTGTTACATAATTAAAAAGATTGACCTTTGGATCGTATTTCAACCCTGATAGTTTCGTCAAGATTGTTTTCTAATTCGGATTTCCTACTTATAGAGATATCATTTTTCGTATAAATGAGGAGCCCACCACCACTATTTAAACGGTCTTTTCGATAGATAATATTCGGAAACGAATCGAGAGTTATGTCACTATCATTTATTTGGTTATCAAGGTGTGTTTCAGTTACAACTAATATATCGAAATCATTCAAAGAGGTTTCAAGGAACTCCATTTTATTTCTAATACTGCGGATATTAATATTACACAACGAAATACATCTATCAGTATGATTGTTTTCCAAAACTGACTGTGATAATTCGTGTGGACCAGGATTAGATTCGATATTTCCTACAAGTAGTATAAAATAGAGTGCAAAAAGTAAAAACAACGCATTTACATTTGGATTTAGACCCTGGAGCAAGAGAAGGCAGACAAAAAAGAGAGAGCATCGGAGGTTAGTTCTAAATATGTTCAAATAAGTATCAGTCCGAATAACAAAAAGTCCACACAGTCTGCAAGTGTCAGAATAGAACATGCCTATAGCCGCTCTGTATTCTTCCAAACTATTACCCATTGGGCTTTAGGTTTGAAGACAGCAAAGAGCAGAGATAGGCCCGTCCCACTCCCACATCAAAGCACACACCGCAGCATCCACACACAAAACTAAATGGGAGAAATAGCAACAATGATGAGAAAGTAAAGAAAGTTAACAAAACATAAATACATGTATATATACAAGCAAAAAAAATGAAAAGTAAGTTCATTTGAAATGTTGAGATATAACGGGGTTTCAAATGGGAAATTATAGTGGTTATATTAAACTTCATTGGAAAAAATAACCATATGTCATTAATTTACAGATTTGTTGTATCATTCCTGTCACAATTCATCACTCCACATATCTACGACTTAAATATTCTACATTATATGTATAATAGATAATTTTATACATTTGTATATCGTAAACACTATACAATATTGGTAATACAGTTTTAGACAAACAAAAGAAAGTCACTTTACACACATATGTACACATCATCACCAATCAATAAAAGAAAAAATGTAAGCATAAAAAAAAAATAAAAAAAAAAATAATAATAATAACTTCATATATGGATGATACACAATTATCATTTATTTTGCTCGCGTATGTATTATTATCGACATCTCGAATACAATGAACATATTTGGATACATGACCATGATACGTATTAATTTCCAGGAGATTTTCATCATTTTACAATTTAATTTTTGATATTTCGTACACTGAGAAAAAAGAAAAAAATAAACAAAAAAACAACTTGTTGTTAATCGGTCGAATATAATATGTACATTTTTGTATATAGATTTGAAGATATGGAAATTAATTCCGACATACAGAAATTTAGTGTATATCAAAATTAATGTAGAACCATGATATTTCTCCTTTAGGGAGGGATGTTACACAATAAGCAGTTAATGAAGAGGGAAAATATCTGATTGATCTCTGTAAAAGTACACAATATCTCGTCTAGGAAGTCTAATATTTGTTGAATAAAAAAAATAAAAAAATATGTTCAGACAGGAAGAAATCATCAGTTTTGTTTTCAAATTAGATTAAAAATAAATAAATAAATAAAAATGCTGTGGTTTTATTTATTTAGCTTTTTGTTACCTACTGATAAGCACACAATACCAAATATTGAGTTCTTGTTTGTTAAACTCCGCTAACAAGTTGTGTATTTCCTGCATGAACGATCACTAATAAATTGAAGTATTTTTAACATGACACAACACAAGAACAGTATTTTATATAATTTACAGATACAGGCTCTCTATATATCTATGTAATATTTTTTCACAAATTTTCAAATAATACATCAAGTAACGATTGGTGATCTGGTTGTGCTACAATATCATATTTTGATCAAACAAATTTTTATTGAGACATTAAAACAGATGCTTAATTCCTATTAATATATTGTAGTTTAATTTAGTTATGCCAAAACATGCTCAGTAAAATTAAACCTTTAAATAATTACAAATTGCACTGATCAAATTGAATAAGCATTGATACCGATTTTAAGTTTTTTTTCTTAGAAGACATATCTGGTTATGTATGCATTGTACAGTGTACTGTTAATTCTAAAAAACAAATTATATAACCCATTTGTAGAATGATGAATTTATCCTGCAATTGTGTGATTTTGAGTACTAATAGACAGGTCAAATAAACTAAAGTGTTATTTTGTCATTGTATATTTCATAATATATTGTGTAGGCATATACAGCATATTACATTAATAATAATTTTAGAAGATGGTCAATCATCTTGGTGATATACTGAGGGTATGATAAATGAGCATCAAGGTAAGATGCTAAACATGTTATACATGTACATATTGATCTATTGATGAAACAGATTGATCTTCATGAGCCATATTCTCCTTATTATAATGTAAAAAACATGTACTTGAAATATTTGAATATTTTTACTATGTTTGAAAACTTCGAAATTAAGGAAGTTTACTGATTTTTAGCCCAACTGGCCCAACAAAACTAAATGATGTATTATCATGATTGTGTCTGTCATCTGTTATCCATATTGTTTTTCACTTATTCTCATAAATTGTCAAACCAAATGGACAAAATTATAGCAGATATGCTACGGTATTTGGATAGTTTGTAATATATCTGATTGTTACAAGACTATATCTAATTTGTTCACATTATTATGTTTCTCTCGGTAGCTTCACAGTCCAAATTTAGTATTTCATGAAATATTGCTAATTTCGAAACGTTCCTTGAGGTTACCTGATTTGCTATGAAATGTTGAGCATATCAGAGATAGGGAGTTTGTCTAAAATATATAATTGATCACTGTAGTTATATTAATTGGTTGTACATATATGTGGGTTGCATTAACTGCATTTGACCTGTAATTTAGTTCTTTATGAAAATATCATTAATCTTTATCTTTCTGTCATGATGAGTACTTGAGCTTGTTGACATTGGAACCTGATATTAGAATATTGTGAAGAAAAAATGTCAATCAGGGACCATTTGTCTTTTGCATTTAAAAACATTTACAATTTTTTTTTAATATATTTTGTTCTCTTTTGCTGTAGAATTAATACATAATTTTCATTTCTAATTACTGGTGTCTAATAACTTTTAACTATTTATAGTTTAATTTGTTGGTTCAAAAGACCATGGAGATTGATACAGCTTCTATGTTATTTTGTTTATATGTTTGCAGAACGGAAATACAAATTCTCTTGCTATTATTTAATGGGGAAAAAACGTGCCGTAAAGCTACATGTACCGCTGTATTGCATTGCCCCTTTCTTCGAGTTTATTTAACCTAGCATACCCACATAACGAAAACAAGATTAAATACATAACATTGAACCATATACTTGTATATGTAGATATACAGATATACAAAAAGTGTATCAGTAGACTCAGTGCCATATTAACGCATGGGCACGCTGAGCAGTTTCCCGCGACCCCAAGAGCATAGTGGTGCTATGCTAATATGTGCATGCTGTGTGCGGCATGTTTTTTTAATGTTTAAGCACTGATTTTGTTGGAAGTACCTATGCACTAACTATATATTTAATTTAATCGACATTTACATTTTTATTTCTGCGAGTGGTTCTATAAGTAGTCGTCTCAGTGTACCGCTTTGACCGGGGTCCTATAATGCTGCTAAGACGGCCCTGAGTAGAATTTCCCCAGATTCACAAAACAGGTACAAAACAATGTAACCCCAGATTCATTTTTACTTAATTAAGATTTAATCAATTTAAAAATACCATCAATTTCATCCGGTTCAAGTTCTAGATATGAAAATTTACAGGAATAAAAAAAGATTTGAGGGTTACGAGTGTTATCTGGTTTTTTTTCACTTCATCTGTAAGCCATTATAATAAAGTAATATTATATTTTGTTAAAAAGAGATGTGAGGGGAACTAAAGAAACAAATCTATTATTACACCATGCACACTCAGATATTCACTATGTTTGAAAATATATCTATTTTTGACATTTTTTTTTTCAAAAGTATTTCAACTCAAGATATAATTGAGCAACTTTTTCGTTAGCACAGAGTTGTCGAATATGAACCTAATACTGATATACCTAATGCATGCAGAGACATAATTGTGTTATATGTCTCTGATACACGAATAAGTAATACATGGATGATCAATATTTTGTTTTGTGCATGACCCCCAGGTATACTATTGTGTGATACTGATAGTGATAGAAGTTGACATGGATAATTACACCATTTTACAATTTATTAACAATCACTTCACAGAAACCATTTTTTATATATGAAATAACCAATTGATTAATTATCGAATCGATGATGAATTTAGTTTACTTTAATTAAATAAAGCAAAAAATTGTATTGTTTTCATATTTGCCGCCGATATAGTTAACAAATATTGTTACCTCCCTTTATCGGTGGGCCGGATCACCTGAGTGTTTTATTGTTTTCGAGATTGATTAAATATTGAGTACGTACACTTCCACATGAAACTTCTAGAATATACGTATCAATAAATTCACAGTTAAAAACATATTCAAAAAGAGCAGCTAATAAAGATATATGATTTTGCTACGAGATCAATGAAAAACTTGACAGAAGACGACGATTTACGATTGTACACCATTGACCAACAGGAATCGTCAATTTTCCGCGTTTTATCTTGTCTTAATTTCCATTGTTGGTTGCATATTAGCTCTCGTAGCACTTTTCTTAAACAAAAGAAAAATCTTTCAGAAAATATCCAGTTTTTAATTCAACTTTCACTCTAAATACTAGAGCTTTTCGAAATTAGTTAAGGCACTGATTGTAGTCACGTGACCATCATTTTATCAACAGAAATCCACGTTGACTTGCACAAGGTTGAAATATTTTCACTTTCGAACATGTATAAATAACTGGTTGCAATATGCATCAAATATTGTGATGCTTTACTCATTAATTTGTATTACATAAGGGTAATCACAAAATTACCGAACTCCGAACAATCTTACAAAGGGAAAGTCAAAACTCATAATTATATAAACAGACAAAGTCAGTCAACAACCGGAAAACTGTGAAAACTGTAATGATCCTGACTTGGTACAGGCATTTCTAAGGAAATGGTGGGATGAATCAGATTTTAAAGCGCCAAACCCCCATCTCTCATTACGGTTCAAAGGTTCCGGCTGTCACTATAACAGTATTTAAATACAGGAACAAAATAGGTAAAATAGTTGTCAAATCAGTACGATATTCAGTGAATGTAAATCTCAAAAACATGTTTACGTCACACATTGATAAAAAAAATATTTTTGACATTGTTCTTGACTTCTTTATCTTTATACATTTTCACTAAATGAAAATGCATCGCTTATAATCGTTTCTGCAGAGACGGAATATATTTCGACAAGATCTTGGTATCGAATATAAACCTTTTAAGAGATCGAATAAGGCGAATTGTTTAATAGCCCTGGTCCAGTAGCCTGTTTCTCAGATGAAGATGACGTTTCAGGAAATCAGAATAATTGCTACTGGCCCATGCATAGCGAATCAATTGCGAGATGTAAACACCATTTGCAGGAGAAGCTGGTATATTGCTGCAGATGTTTGGAAAATTTATGATTTTAAAATTGAAGTCGTCCCGTTTATCATAAATTTTAGTACTGCGTTGACCACTGTCGTCAAATTCGAGGCATATGTCAAAAAATGATGCGGACGAAGCTGTATCTGTGGTCTCTTTAACTTCCAGCTCTGGAGGATATATCAATGGAAGAAATTTTGCAAATCTAGAATCATCAATATACCTGTATGTGTAATTTAAGGCTCTAGCCTCATGATTCTTCTTATCGTTTACAAGCTTTTGAGGAAACTGCGACTCATATGAGTATAAAAATAAATCGGCTAGCAGAGGGGCACAATTCGTACCCATTGGTATGCCGACGACCTGCTGAATCAGTGTCCCTCCAAAGGAGACAAATATGTTATCGATGAGGAACTCCAGCATACTGATCACTTGTTGACCCCCCTTTTTATTGCATGCAATCTTATAAACAGCATGAACACACCAACGCTTCTGTGAGATATCTATACAATTCAAAACCTAAAGTTGCGAGAGAAACAACGTAAGCAATTATTTAGGGATAGTATCAACCCGAACAAAAATATACCATCAGAATCATCTGTCACTTCTGGGGAAACGACAAGGCGGAAACGAAGATTTTCAAGGCACTAAGAAATTAATAGAGAACAAAATGACATAGTCGTCAATGTGTCATCAAAAGATCTAAAACCTGATGAAATTTGTATACTCTCTAAGGGTCTTAATTTCTGTCCCACCCCTAGCAAAATTAATGAGGAGCTGATCTCGACAAATTTGTTAGATCTCTTCGAATTAAAGACTATTTCTTGGCCAAAAAGAGAGACTTTCCTGTAGTTGGGTCGTCCGATTCGGAAGATGATAATGGGGTCCCCCTTCCTAGGTTTAAGAAAAAAAAGTTCATGGAATCCAAAACCCAGCAAAAATACAACTTTAGAATCCTTTATTGTTTTAGTGAAAATTGAAGTTCAGAGAGCAGCCAGAACTAACATACCAACCCATAACAACCTCACTCCAGCAGAAAAGGGTGCGATCCAAGAATTAAAAGAAAGGGATGACATTGTCATAAAGCCAGTAGACAAGGATAGCGCAGTTGTTGTTATGGACAAAGTAGATTATTTAGATGAGGCAAACAGACAAGTGACGGATGAAAGATTTTACAAAAAACTGGACACTGACCCCACGAAAGAATTCAGCACTAGAATAACACAGGAGCTAAAAATTATGAAGAAAATAGTCATATTAACAAGAACACTTTCGATTATTTGAAACCAGACAAACCCAAAGCCGGACGCTTCTATTTATTACCTAAAACTCATAAAGTCAACAACCCCGGGAGACCCAATGTTTCAGTAAATGAGCACCCCACAGAAAAAATCTTCGAATTCATCGAATTCCACCTTCGACCGCATGTATAAGCGCTACCCTCACATTTGAAAGACACCACTGATTATCTTCAAACCTTCCATCGGGGACGATTCTTGTTTCGATGGACGTTACGTCATTATACACTAGCATCCCACACAATGACGGTATCGAAGTATGTTGAGAGGCCTGGGACCAAAGAACCGTTAAAGAACGAATAACGGAATGTCTTGTCCAGTTGCTCACATTGGTACTGAAGTATAACAACTTTATATTTAACGGAGAGCATTTTTTTTGCAAATCAACGGAACCGCTATGGGAACAAAGATGGCACCTTCATACGCCAACATCTTCATGGGGAAACATGAAATACTAATCATGCAATCTGCACCCTACATGCCAGTTTCCTGGTTTCTTTTCATAGACGACGTTGACATGAAGTGGATCGAGTCGGAAGAAAACCTCAATGGTTTCTTTGACCATGTCAACAAAGTTCACCCCAATATAAAATTCACCCATGAAACATCCAGAAATAACATTTCCTTTCTGGATACTTACACTACCTGTAAAAATGATATTATGTCAACTGACATATACAACAAATCGACAGATAAACATCAGTACCTGTCCCCACAGAGTTGCCCCGCACATTGACCGTCACAAACTTTTTTGAAATTGTAAAGTCGCCATATTGGTTCGACATTTTATTCAATTAGACATTGATAAAGTCTCTCGGTGGACGAAAATGTTGTCATTCAACAAAGTGTTTAATTCTTTATCACTTTGTTTTGTGTACTTGGTGTTGTTTTACAAACCATTTTAGACGTTAATAATTTATTTTTCTTGCATAGTATCGTTATACCGTAACGATCCAACACCCCGTAAGATTGATCGTTGACTGGTTTTTCAGACGTTGTATGTATATATATATATATATATATATATATATGTTATATATTCCATCGTTCATATTATAGAAATGATCAAATGTTTTGTTACAGATCCATTTTAGCACAAACAATTGTCTTAATTACTGAACATTGTAAGCGTGTGTACGTATTGTTTATTGACGAGAGAAACATTTGACATACACGTTATGTATGCATGATATCAGCTACATGTATGTATTCATATTTGACTTATTATAATGACCTAGCTAATAGGCGTCTCTTCATTGTTATAGCTATGAGGTGTATAACATTACTATCAATATTATTTCAGTTTCAATGCTAGATGAAACTCATGGATTTGTCAAAAGTCCCCAACAAACTTATCATATACATCTTGCCACGGGCGCGAATGAAACTCATTTTCAGTGATTTTAGTCGATGACATCATAGATATTGTCAATCAAAATTCCATATGATTACGGTCATGGCATCGCTTGAAATAACTCTCAAATATATTTATAAATATAAATTCACATAATGAGCAGTCTAAAAAGAAATAGAAACAGATTATTGCTCTTTGTAAGCTTGAAAATATAAAACATAAAAACAGTACTTTCGCTTATTTTCAACGCATGACAACATTTCAGATACCAACAGTGACCATTCACAAGTTTTACGAATTGACTGTGATGCTCCGATGACAACAAAACAGACAACAACAAAGATAAAAACAACTGATGTACCGCAAAGTTCCCCACAAACGCTTGCGTCGGAGAAATCAACCACACACAGCTCAAACATAGATTCTACAACTACTGTTACAACGGAGAAATCAACCACAAACAGCTCAAACATAGATTCTACAACTACTGTTACAACGACAAATGTTAAACAGCAATCGATAGATACAACTAAAGACTCGACAACAGGTAAAAGTCTAGTTACAAGTGCACTAAGTCATGACATGTTAAAGCTAAAGATACACATACATGAAATATTCAATAATAATTTTAGATTGGAATTTCCAAAACTTAATAAGTGAATTGTAAATTTAAAAGGAACAAACCTTCTTAAGAACTACATGTATATTGTGCAAATTGTGGTCAGATTTCTTAATCAAGGTCATCTTCAGTTGCTTTTAGGAGGTCTCATGTCTTATTTACGTTATTTGTGTTTGTTTTCGTATAGCGGTATCCAACACATATTGTGTTGTTTGCTGTGCTCGTCTTCGTCTTGTGTCTTGTGTGCCCAATGTTGCTAGTTTTTGTGGATTGTCCATTCTTGATTGTCCCTTCTATTTTCTCTAACGTTTATTTTCTACTCTTTGACATGGTTGATGTACCTTGGTAAGTAATCTTAAAAATACATATTTTGGTTGTTTTAATCTTTTGCTTGGTATTTTATTGACCTTCAGTGGCCCTTTTCTACTTGTGCCAATATTTCTTTATAATTTATTTATTGACCGCATCAATGAGACAATTAACCATGACATAGTCTACTCTACATGCAATTTCTGGTATGCTAAGAAACAATGCTATACTTAGTTTTGCAAGTGACAAGATGAAACATTTTAAGGTCTATCAATGGCTGATTGGACACTAAATTTACGGTTTGGGCAATGATCATTGAACACATATCTTGAGATATGGACAGACGACATATGGGTTATAACAAAATTACCGTACACCGAGCAATCTTCCAAAGGGAAAGGTAAAACTCATAAGTCAACAAACAGAAAAAATCATTTAACAATCGGAAAACTGGGAAACCCGCAATGGCCCTGACTTGGTACAGGCATTTCCAAAGAAATGGTGGGTTGAATCACATTTAACAGACGACATAAGACACACATTTTGAGGGGTGGGCCATAACAATTGAACTATAATTGTAAGGAAGGATATGGAAGTAAATGCATCCGAAAACCTATTCAACTTCCCATTTCGACACAACTTAAAGTAGAGGGACATCGCCTTTATTTTTGTCATATTTCTCACAACAACAATATGGTCATTAATAATTAGTACAACTCATACCGTAAACTGAGTGTGAAGAAGCTCATATACCGCAGTTGAACGGATTTCTTTTCTTCTATCGATAAACGCTCCGTTTTAGCAACTTTGTCGTTCTGGTGATATTTCAAGAACGGATAAGGGTTATTTGACACTAATTTCGAAGTGCGACTCCGTCCCATTGCGCACTCATTTGAACACAGGTGACCTTGGCTGATTATGGCTATCATGTTTGGGCTTTTTTTGCTTTATTGTTCCCAAACATGTTTAATTTATTTGGCTTTCTAATGTTGTGCTGTTGAGCGTGCTTGATGAAGGTTATTCCGGAAATGCGTCATGCACACCTATTTATATATCAAGGTTTTTTTAATTAATTATTCTTACAGGGCTTGAACAAAAAATAAGGGTAATAACAAAATTACCGAACTCCGAACAATCTTACAAATGGAAAGTCAAAACTCATAAGTATATAAACAAACAAAATCAGTCAGCAACCGGAAAACTGTGAAAACCGTAATGACCCTGACTTGGTACAGGTATTTCTAAAGAAATGGTGGGTTGAATCAGATTTGAAAGCGCCAAACCTCCCGCTTTCATTACGGCTCAAAGGGTCCGATTGTCACTATAACAGTATTGATAACAATACTGGAACAAAATAGGTAAAATAGTTGTCAAAGCAGTACCAAAACCAGTGAAACAAATGTTAAAAACAATTTTACGTCACACATTGAAATAAAAAATGTTTTGACATTTTTGGTGACTTCCTTATCTTTATACATTTTCACTATGTGAAAATGCATCGCTTATCATCGTCTCTGCAGAGACGGAATATATTTCGACAAGATCTTGGTATCGGAATATAAACCTTTTAAGAGCTTGAATAAGGCGAATCTTGTTATAGCCCTAGTCCGGTAGCCTGTTTCTCAGATGAAGATGACGTTTCAGGAAATCAGAATAATTGCTACTGGCCCTTGCATATAGAATCAATTGCGAGATGCATACACCATATACAGGAGAAGCTGGTATATTGCTGCAAATAAATCGGTTAGAAGAGGGGAACAATTCGTACCCATTAGTATGCCGACGACCTGCTGAATCAGTGTCCCTCCAAAGGAGACAAATATGCTATCGATGAGGAACTCCAGCATACTGATCACTTGTTCCTTGGAGTAGCATGTTTTACCTTTTTGAACTTTGTTTGAAAAATATGTGGAATTGTAGCCTAACACAACACATTTTAAGCCATAGTTGATATATATTGGAATTGGTGCTGGTTCTAGTGTAGCTGTAATACTGCTGGTAGTCTTAGTTGTAATATGTCTAAGGTTTGTAAAAATATCATGTACTTTTGATGGTTGATGCATTATCTGTAATTATTTCTGAATGACAATATTCTCAACAATAACAAAATACGTCTAATAAAGATATTATCTATACATTGCAGTAGATTTCACAAGCCAAACAATATTCCTAACAATAACAAAATACGTCCAATAAAGATATTGTCTATACATTACAGTATATATCGCGCGTATCCTTTCGCAAGCCAAATAAGATGTATTACAATCAATAAGACAAACGACCAAATCGACTTGAAAACATTTACAAGAATGTTGAACACTTGAAAATCATGGACAGAAACAAAATGTCACAAATGTGGTTTGTTGTAATATAATCCCGAACAGACCGAGGTGTACAACATTATGTGATAAAGTTTATCAGTGACTTCCGACAGGTCGGTGGTTTTCTCCGTGTCCTCCGGTTTCCTCCACCAATATAACTGACCCCACGATATAACTGAACTATTGTTGAAAGTGGCGTTAAGCATCATCAAGCCTAAGCCTAAAACCTATATAAATAAAATGCATTGTATTAAATATTGTTCTTATTCAAATCAAGTTTAGATAATAATTGTTTTTGTTCTTTCTTTTTTTGTTGTTGTAGAAAATGATAAAACAACATATATTGAACTCAGTGTATTTTCTAGTACAGTTGTTATAATACTTCTGATAGCTTTAGCTATAACGTGCATAAGGTTTGTAAATATATTTTGTTCTATATAAACAGTAGTCAATATAAAATACAAGGATTTTGATACGGCAATGTTAATGGTTTCTTTAATAAAGGTAATAACAAAATTACCGAACTCCGAACAATCTTACAAAGGGAACGTCAAAACTCATAATTATATAAACAGACAAAATCAGTCAACAACCGGAAAACTGTGAAAACCGTAATGAGATTCTCTTCATATATGTATTTAAGTAGTTATCATTTAATTGAACCCATTATTGCACATATAAGTAGATGAACACTTACAACGATTTTATCTGATGTATATGATTTGTAGATAGTTGTTTGCCCTTTTCTACCTTTTTCGTATCTTCAAACTCTTCATAAAACAAATTAAGGTGGAATATGAAACAATCCATAGATATATTCTATAATAATTACATAATCGTTTTCGACCAATGAACTTTGTGGGGTTTATTTTATTACTTGCATCAGAATATTTATTTATCAAAGATCCAATCATAAATTAGATCTGGATATCTTTATAGGTACAAAGCAATACTAAATGTAAGAAGAACAAATGAGAATGTAAAAAATTCCAATCATCAAGTAGATTATAACAGACATTATTGTGATTTGACAAATAATGGACCGAACGTGTCAGGCCAAGAATATGATATTATTGATAGTAATTATAATACCATTGATGTTAACAGATCCCAGTATTATAACAACGTGGTATGCATGGAAGGAGAATATGTTAGTGTTGAACCTGATGGACATTTGACGACTAACATTAATTGAGGACAAAAACAAAAATTATGCAGAAAATATATGCCTTTACGATTTTAATTATCTCTCGAAAAATGTATGGTGACTAAAACAAAAGCTAACTATGACAATTGTAACAGTAACTTGAGAGAGAGAGAGAGAGTAATTAAATAATGTTACTTAGACACCCCATACATATTTTAGAAACAAATAATGGTACAGATGACTTTGGCTTTAACCTGGCTTAAAGTTCGCACAACCCAAATATCTGGTCAGTTGGTAGAGATTTAAAATCATGCCAGACTACCAAGTTCAAGCACTTCCTAGCAGACCATATCTCATTCAGAGAAAAAATATGGTCATTTCTTAAGTTTGAAATCATTGTATGCTAAATGGGGTTCATGTTGTTCACTTTACCCTATTATCTTCTTTGTTCCGTGCTTTTATATCTAATGCGCTTTCCATACGAAATCATGTTCGGTTCGTCTTTGTCCGCAATTGCACGTTGGACAGCTCGTGTATATAGTTGTATTTTCTTACCCATATTAGTGTCAACACGACTTGACTGTATAAGTAACAATGCGAGTTTCTTACAAGATGCAGAAACCGCTTACCCTTCGTTATCACTTGGGTTCAATCTGATTTTATTTGGATTGTCCATTCGTGATTGCATCTTCGTGTTTCCTTAGCTTTTATATTAAGACCTTACCATACCAGTTTTGGAAAATAAACCACCAATATGTTCTGTCTACTTTTCGGCTTAGATGAAGATCACAAATAATTTGTCAAAGACGTTGATATTTAATTAAGTGCACACGACACGTCTCTGACATAACCTTAGTCAATTACGCTCCAAATAAAAAGAAACTGAAAGCGAAATAATCAATAAATAAAGACACCGGAAGCCAAAAAAAAAAAAAAAACAAAGAAAGGTTATAAACAGTATAGCCAAACTCAGGTATAATTACCTATACATTAGTTACAATAATAATATTTTTATGCAGGAACTGTATATTTTAATAATAACTATAGCTAATAATCCACGTGTGGCTAAAACGAATCAGAGTTTACAACAATACAGAACAGACATTTTAAAACACTAACAACGTTAAATAATATATAATACGTTTTGGGCAATCTAGATGATAATTTGAAAATAATAAAGCTAATATATACAAAGTATGATGGTTAGTTAAATAATATACTTACATATCGAGAATAATATTATGTGTCCATCTGAAGACTATTATATATGCGCTGGTATGATGCCATCGATTATATGTTTATTATATTTTTCTATTATTTAATGCAGATCTTCTTTTAGTGGAAATATTTTAGTTTGTTTTGTTTTAGTTTTATATAATTTACATCTAATTAGAACATGATTCGTACATGTAGTGTTGTCATTATTTCTCAAAACGACCTATTTACACTGCGAGAACAAGTCTATAATGCATTTCTTATTTCAAATAAAGAATAATAGAGGTGTGGTTCTTGTTATTTTACCTGCAATAATGTTATCTATTGACACTAAATTCTATAGCCTGTCTTAAAACACGTATAGAACAAAGCTGTAATTGGAGGTTGTGATCAACATAACATATTTTTTCTGCCTCATAGTATTCATTGTACAATAGAAATATATATATATAATTGGTATGCCCTATTTAACAAATATATAGAGTAATCTTGAAGATACTAATGGGCGAAACAGCGGCCGTAAAATCTTTAGTTATCTGTGTAGTGCTTCCTAGATTACTGTTTGTCATTGTAGTGTCCGTTCTTCCATTTACGGGTTTTGACTACCCCTTTGGTGTCAAACTGTTCTTTAAGAGAGATAGACAACACAACGACTAAATGAAAAAAAGGGACAAGAAGATGAAAATGGTCGACAAAACAATAAACAGAAAACAAAGACTTGAACAATAAATCTTTTGTATTCCTATTTGTATTAACGATAACAACATTCTCATTAATGTAAATCGATTGGTAAGTAACTACTACTGTACAGAAAGCAATAATGCACAATACGTGCCAGGAGAGGGATAACATGAAAGACAACAAATATCACACTGTCGGAACAGTTAAAAAAATTTCACACTGTCGGAACAGTTCAAAAAATATCACACTGTCGGAACAATTCCAAAATCCAATAGAAAAAACGCACAAAGACAATCGATACACCAAGCACACATATATATGACCGCTCGATTTTCTAGCTTGAAACAGGGATTATAATAACATGTGGAGGCGTAAAGCTAGTTTTATAGGTCCAAGCTTCGCCGCGTAGTGAAATGATGCTATCATGCAAGTTTTTTCACATATTGGTAAAATGTAAATCCTCACAAATAACCAAGCGAAGAAAGTTGTTATAAAGAACGTTATAATCTTGAAAATTAGACATACTATATTTAATCTTCGTGACACATAATTTGCCATATGCATGGTTGTAAATATGTCAAAGAAATCCGAACGCTTCATTGATCATTAAAATATTAAATGGTATACAAGGCTATCGTAAGACATATTAAAGTGGATGCAGTCAGGATTCAATTTTTTATTAAAGAGCATATTTTATGCATAATTTACAGTGTAATTTTAGATCGTTTTCCTTGTTGATTCTTTCCTTGTCATACAAAAGGGCCTTATTGTAATGTGAACTAGACTTCCTTGTTAATGTATTCATTAAAAAAAAATCAAAATCAGATAATATCTATAATTATACAACAAGTTAAAGAAAAATACTACTGTCAGTTGGGTATGTGTGATTTTTTATGTGATTGTGTGTACATGCTTAAAATTATATTTTAAAAATACTTGTGTTCATGATTTCATACAGTGTTTATTTTACATGACAAATATATATGTGTATGCCCAGAAATATTACATTACCATTAGAGAAAACCGAAGGAGCAATTAGAAATGGACAATTCAGAGACACTGACAACATTAGGCACACAGGACGAACAATGATCGACATTACATTACACAGAAAACACCCCTACAATCCAGATGATAATTCAAGTGATACGAAAGAGAAAACAGTCCTTGCTCAACTTGCCGTACCCGTCGTGTCACTATTAAACAACACGAACATCATTTGCTAAGAGAATCGTAACAACTGCAAAAGTAAATATTAATCATTTAAATCCAGCACTGATATCTACGTTAACAAATTAGCCACTTAATAATAAAGAATGCATACCACGATGTCGTTATAGGTGTAATAACAATAATTAATTTCTTTAACATTTTCTACTGAATTTGTGTTTTTTCGAGCCTACCTGGCCATTTTATCCTAAGTTTAACCTTTCCAAGACCATATATTTCCTGAAACGTACTTGCTTCTTCTACGTTTTTGAAAATTTCAGGGCATGTTTAAAATCTTGCAGTGAAATGCCAGGCTACGAGAAACACCTACTCTAAAAATAGCTCGGTCATCCCCCAGTATTTATTGGTCATGCATCAAATCCTCCATAGAAGTATTGAAATACAACTAAATCCATCAAATGTAGGCTCAAAATAATCCCTATATATTTTACTTCAATTATCAATTTTAATTATTCGATTTCATTCAGTAGTTTTCACAATACTACCAAGTGAAAGGAACTTTTTTTCTTTGAAAGGGAATTAGTGGATGGACACCTTATATGTCGTTCGTCATCCTTAGTAGTAGGAAAAGGACAAAATCATCTAACACCCTTATATTAAAATATTAAAAGCTGTTATTGTGAATACAACATAGAAACGTAGTACCAATTAATTCTACCAAATCAGGCATCCTCCCTCCAGGGTATAATTAACACCTCGGTAAAGGTCGACAAAATCGTAAACCGTTAGTAATGCTTTATTTTCTTTTGATCTTTTTTCATGGTTTATATACCAGAATGTAAGCAACAGCTAAGAACTATGAAATAATACACGCAGATACGAGATATTGCACACTTTATATCTGGGCAGTAGTTTGATTACTTTCAGGGAGCCGTGCAATATTCAACGACTTAGATGTGATATTGCATGGACTCATGTTACATATCATTTATACCACGAGTTTTCGACCTAACTGGTAGTTTATATATTTCTTCTACAGGTAATAGGTGTACCATTGTATGGGTATTTGTATGCACTAGTGAATAACAGTTAGCAAATATTTAACGTACATTTTGTATCATCGTGGAATCATTCAACTGTGTAAAGATATTTAATTTGTATATGCTTGTCAACTTATAGTGTGCACTGCTTGTTGGTCCTTATCAACTTCCGGGTTGACACGCGAGACAACATAACACGTAGAAAATGATATTTCTGATATACACGATATTAGTGACTCTTCAACTGGGTAAAGGTAAGACGATTTGCTACATAATTACAACTCTCCCCATAATTCGTAAAACACTAATTTCTACTCAGTAGAGGCTAATGCGGGTATACATTTCCATTCGATGGCATCAATGTAAATATGACATTTCTTAAACAAGAAGTTCCTCGGTAAAGGTCGACAAAATCGTAAACCGTTAGTAATATTACTCACTCTTGTGTTAAACTTCAAAAACTAAAACATTAAAATACAAACGTAGATACTTAATTTGCTATGAACGACCCATGTGATGTACACACTCAAAGGCAAACAATAAACAAGTCACATGACTTTTGTCATCGGTAGCAGGAAAGACAAACGTCAGCCACCGAAACTGATGGTGATATTGGTCGTAATTTGAAAAATGCAGTGCAATGTAGTTACAGGGATCATCCTTACACATCCGTATACCTACATATACACTGACCACATACTATTCTGTAATCATCAGGGAGTAGAATAATATATGTATGCTCATTATTAAAGACCCTACAGTGACTGTAAAAAGTAAGAACAGATAATGCAACAAACAACAGTAAAGGCCGTAAAGTAATGATTTGATTGCTGAACAATATATTGGATAGAGCCTTCCGTTAAAAATTGATGTTTATCACCAAATAATATTAATACAAACGTAGATATCACATTCCTGTGCACACGAGGCGTTTCATGAATAACCTTCATCAGGTGCGATTGAAATGGCAAATAATTTATAAGAATCTAGAATAATGGCCTATAATAAACAGAACTACTGGGCGGCTATTAGTCACTTATTTATAGTCTTTTACTTATCTTTGAACTCGCCGTATTTACGTCATTTTAGTTTCTGTGAAAGTGGTCTTTTGGGTTGAAGCAATATCATACACGTTCTTTGCTCATTATTTTGCTTTGCCGCATAACACAACGGTCTGGAATCCCATTAATCGGTATCATGCCACCACATTCCTATGTCTGTCCCTCACACCAGTGCTTAGATTTCGTCTGGTCACAGTCCTACTTGTTTCTTTATTGAGCAGGTTGAGGTTTGTCAACGAATAGTTCGTGTTGTTGTTAGCTATTTTGTCATTCATTACTGTTTAGTTGTATATTCTCAGCATTACTTTATTTTGTGTTTTCATTTATAGGTATAACAACAGTGGTTCCAGATCCCTGCCCGTATGGTATTAAAAACAGTGACAAAGGTAAATACATATTTAACCAACCCATTCTTTCTTTAAAAGTGTTTATGTGATTTTGAATACTGAAAACGGAGCATGCAATATGCATGACTAACCGATAATACAAATTTAAAAGTGAAATATGTTGCAAAAGACTATAGAAATGATGAATATGAAGCAGGTTGGCTTTCTAGTAGTTGCTATTAAATTGTTACATGTCAAGACAATGTGCATTCTAATTTGAATTATATATTTGTGAGATAGTTTATATGTTTCTTTATCCGGAGACCTATCATACACTTACATTTAACAACAAATCGTATTCGGTCACCTCGGGTTAAGAGGGAACCTTAAATGGAACTTTTTAATTCTTGATTCTTAATCTTGATTCTATATCCTTAATGCTTAACCCATACGTACTATAAACTTACATAGGAAACTTTCCATTTACTAAGTTTCTACACAGGAGTCAGCATTTGTTACACAGGGACACCAAGGTCACAAACTAATATATGTTAAGAAAAAGATTAGACCGAGTAGTAGTAATATTATACATTTTCATAGAGTTAATTTAACATATTGTGTACAATACCTCAATGTTATCATATAGCGATAGTTGGATTACCTAGCAACTCATACAAGCCTATCACCAATACGACGTGGGTTCGCGCCCGCCTTTGTATATTACAAAAAGGTGCACTCGACTCGCAGTAACAAATGATTAAGTTTATCAGTTGCTTGCCCATGGTCGGTGGTTCTCTTCGGGTACTTCGGCTTCTTCCACCACTAAAACTGGTCGCCATGATATAGCTGAAATATAGCTGAAAGTGGCATTAAAACACCAAAAATAAAAATAAATCAATTAGAAAGAGTGCTTCATCTGTTTAGTGGATCATCAAAAGTTTAAATTTGAATGTGAAATAAATTGATCTATCTAATGCTTCTATTGAGAGTTGCTGTTTTCAATTTACAATTTATAAACACATTAAATGTTAGCGATGAAACACTGTAGTCAAAACATATAAGTAAATGATAACAATAAAATATTTGTACTGATTCCAACTATATATCCTTATCAAATAAATATGGATAACATGCCATAATTAATGCAATAGTTATATCATTATCTGTTTTAATTACTTTCTTACAGTGGCTGATATGTGTATGTCAAGCTCTGCAACAGAAGAAACAAGTTCTGGAGGTTACAAAGTAGACAGTGTTGTATTACGTATAATGATCCAACAGGATGACTGCATATATCGGATAATGATAGACAATCAAAAAGATACATTAAGTGTAGGAATCAGAAAATTAGATGGTCTTACAGCATCAGCACCAGAGAAAGCTGAATGTTGACTTGTAGTTGATGTAAATCATATACCTAAGATGTCTACAGGAAATGTAATAGCTCCTATTGAATGTCTTGTGAATGATACAATTCGTCATACACAACTGTTTCAAAAGGGTTATCTGCAATTTAGATCTAGGATAATTAATGGAGACTTTATCAGAGGCTTCTGTATACGGATAATACGAGGTAACGCATCATTGCAAATTGTGAATTTTTAAAAAAAATCATAAACCAATAATGATCGTTCTCCAGTCACTAATTATTAATAATACCTCGCATAGCTTGACAAAACATCGAACAATCTATTCGAGTTTACCTCATAAAGGGCATAGTCCTTATTATATAAGTACCCTGAAGAAACAAATCATACACCATCAGAAATCCCCAATCCCAAACGCGATAAAATGTATATCCGCACAAAAGATGGTCTATTATATGAAATGTTTGGTAAAGTACATGTTTATTTTCCAACTAACGCAGTTAAATAATCGAATCAGAATGATGAGATTGCCTAAATAAATGCATAAGTATATATATATTTGCAACAAATAAAAAAATATTGGTATTTATGTTGTAGCATGGTATAATCCCCGTCCATTTGCATTGGGATTCAACAAAGTGTTAATGCCTGGTTAATTGAACTTTCCAGATAATAGACCATGGTTTTCTACAGCACATTTTAAAGGTAAATAATCTACCAAAAACATCAAAGGAAATGCGAAAGGACATTCAAGACTGGACAATCCAGATATATATAACTGACCTAAGCAAATCTTTGACGTTTTCAGATACCAACAATATAAACGAACCTTTGCAAGATATCTACAAAATACAAAGCCTGAAGTTGCAAGAGAAACAACGTAAGAAATTATTTAGGGATGGTATCAACCCGAACAAAAATAGACCATCAGAATCATCTGTCACTTCTGGGGAAAGGACAAGGCGGAAGCGAAGATTTTCAAGCCACAAAGAAATTAATAGAGACCAAAATGACACAGTCGTCAATTTGTCATCAAAAGATCTAAACCCTGATGAAATTCGCAAAATTTCTGTCCCACCCCTAGCAAAATCAATGAGGAGCAACTATCAGCTGATCTCGACAAATTTCCTAGATCTCTTCGAATTAAAGAGTATTTCTTGGCCAAAGAGAGAGACTTTCCTGTAGATGGATCGTCCGATTTGGTACTGAAGTATTACAACTTTACATTTAATGGAGAGCATTTTTTACAAATCAATGGAACTGCTATGGGAACAAAGATGACACCTTCATACGCCAACTTCTTCATGGGGAATCTTGAAAAACGAATCATACAATCTACACCCTACAAGCCAAGTTCCTGGTTTCGTTTCATAGACGACGTTGACATGAAGTGGACGAGTCGGAAGAAAACCTCAATCGTTTCTTTGACCATGCCAACAATGTTCACCCCACTATAAAATTCACCCATGAAACATCCAGAAATAACATCTCCTTTCTGGATACTTACACTACCTGTGGAAATGGTATTATGTCAACTGAGATATACAACAAACCGACATATAAACATCAGTACCTGTCCCCCCCAGAGTTGTCATCCTAAGCATTGCACCAAAAGTATTCCGTACAGCCAAGCTCTCCGAATCAAACGCATCTGCTCCAACGAACAAACCACCAAACAATGGCTGGGGAAACTGAAATGTCATCTCAAAAAGAGGGTCTACAACAATGCGAGCATTAACCATTGTTTTAACATAGCAAGTGGTATTGACAGAAAAGACTTCATCCAATATAAAGAAAAGAACGCGAACAACAAAGTGCTATTTGTCATCACATATCATCCTGTGCTCAGTAATTTATCTAACATCGTTCGTAAGCACTGGACAACCATACAAAAACACCCAAAATTGTGAAAAATCTTCAAAGAACCATCCGTCTTGGCTTTCAGGAAACCCAAAGGTTTGAAAGATGTCTTGGTGAGAGCTGACATTTCCACTCGATCTGCCTACAATGATCAGTGTCAAAAATTTGATTCGAGACGATGCATAACGTGCACAAACATCCAATGCACACAACAATTCAGTAGCGCACATATACAGGAGGAGAATTCATCATATACAACAATGCCAACTGCAAGACGGAAAATATTATCTACCTCCTGTAATGTGCTATTTGTGGCCTTCATTACATCGGAGAAACTAAACAACAACTTAGTAAACGCTTGAATGGCCACAGAAGGGATGAAATTGCAAATCTGACCTTCCACTCAGCAGACATCTCAGATCGACGGGCCACCATGATTCTTTCGGGAAACTGAAGGTCACCATAATTGACCATAACCCCAAGTGGGATGATAAAAGCAGACAGGAAAGGGAAAGCTTCTGGATTAGAAAACCTAAGACCTTATCACCGAATGGAATCAATGAGAAAAAGTAATATCCTCTCTTGACTCCCTTTTTTTTTGTTTCCTCCAGTCGTATTAGGACATACAGTTTGCTCAATTGACCCAAAGTATGTATCCCACACTGTGGAGTTTGGGTAAAATACCGTTTCCAAAAATATTTTTGACAGTGCTATTTGATACATTAACCAATAATGTCTTATTTTAATTTGTATTTCTAATTAAACATTTATTTAAATGTGTAGCCCTATTGTGTATTTATATTATTGTTATTGTACTTTTATTTATTTATATGTGGGATTTTAATTCTTTTATCTATGTATTCTAATATGAGTAACTTCTGGTTCTTTTGCCCCGCACATTGACCGTCTAAAACGTTTTTTTTTAATTGTAATGTCGCCATATTGGTTAGACATTTTATTCAATTAGACATTGATAAAGTCCCTCGGTGGGACGAACATTTTGTCATTCAACAAAGTGTTTAATTCTTTATTACTTTGCTTTGTGTACTTGGTGTTGTTTTACAAACCATTTTAGACGTTTATAATTTATTTTACTTGCATAGTATCGTTATATCGTAACGATCCAACACCCCTTAAGATTGATCGTTGACTGGTTTTTCTGACGTTGTATATATATATATATATATATATATATATATATATATATATATATATATATATTGCGAATTTAGTTTGTTACACATATTTGCATTGGTTCTTCAGCCCTGAATGTCAGCAAAGACCTTACTATAATAAGAGCTAATGAACATTTCCATGATTGTTCTGGAGGACATTTTAAAATATTGCCGCTGTATAAAGTTAATACAGAGGGTGATTTTGTAAGAAGAAGAAAAGAAACTTTATTAATTAATATTCTTAAATCTTCGTTAAATGATAAATGACTTTAAAGATTTTCGTTAATCTGCAATGACTTTAAAGATTTTTATTAATCTGATAACAACTTTAAAGATGTTCATTAATTTTATTGGTAATATATTTTACCGCGAAAACATAACATCATAGTCTCACTTTATATTGTTAACGTCACACTATTGTTAACGTCATAGATATATACACTTATAAATATTGTACCTTAAGATCTGCAAAAGCAGTGAAAACGTTAGTACAAGAATTTTGTGAAAAATCCGTTTTGTTCTTTTCTTACTAATTTCTTTTATATATATATATATATATATATGCTATATATTCCATCGTTCATATTATAGGAATGATAGAATATTTTGCCAGAGATGCATTTTAGCACAAACAATTGTCTTCATTACTGGACATGTTAAGCGTGTGTACGTGTTGTTTATAGACGAGAGAAACATTTGACATACACCGTTATTTATGCATGATATCAGCTACATGTATGTATTCATATTTGACTTACTATAATGGCCTAGCTAATAATTGTCTCTTCATTATTATAGCTATGAGGTGTATAACATTACTATCAATATTATTTCAGTTTCAATGTTAGATGAAACTCATGGATTTGTCAAAGGTCACCCACAAACTTATCACATACACCTTGCCACGGGCGCGAATGGAACTCAGTTTCAGTGATTTTAGTCGATGACATCATATATATTGTCAATCAAAATTCCATATGACTACGGTCATGGCATCGCTTGAAACAACTCTGGAATATATTTATATATATAAATTACTATAATGAGTAGTCTAAAAAGAAATAGAAACAGATTGTTGCTCTTTGTAGACTTGAAAATATAAAACATAAAAACTGTACTTTCACTTATTTTCAACGCATGACAATATTTCAGAAATCAACAGTGACCATTCACAAGTTTTACGAATTGATTGTGATGCTCCGATGACAACAGAACAGACAACAGAAAAGATAAAAACATCTGATGCACCACAAAGTTCCCCACAAACGCCTGTTTCGGAGAAATCAACCACAATTAGCTCAAACATAGATTCTACAACTACTGTTACAACGACAAATGTTAAACATCAATCGATAACTACAACTATAGACACGACAACAGGTAACAGTCTAGTTACAAGTGCACTAAGTCATGACATGCTAAAACTAAAGATACATATACATGAAATATTGAATAATAATTTTAGATTGGAATTTCCAAAACATAATAAGTGAATTGTAAATTTAAAAAGAACAAACCTTCTAAAGAACTACATGTATATTGTGCAAATTGTGGTCAGATTTCTTAATCAAATTCAGCAGCTTCATTTGTTTGTAGGAGGTCTCATGTCTTATTTACGTTATTTGTTTTTGTTTGCGCATAGCGGTATCCAACACATATTGTGTTGTGTTGTTTGCTGTGCTCGTGTTCGTCTTGTGTCTTGTGTGCCCAATGTTGCCAGTTTCTGTGGATTGTCCATTCTTGATTTTCCATTCTGTTTTCTCTAACGTTTATTTCTACTCTTTGACATGGTTGATGTACCTTGGTAATTAATCTTCGAAATACATATTTTGTTTGGTATTTTATTGATCTTCAATGGCCTTTTTCTACTTGTGCCCATATTTTTTATAATATATTTATGGACCGCATCAATGAGACAATTAACCATGATATAGTCTACCCTACATGTAATTTGTGGTATGCTAAGAGACAATGCTATACTTATTTTTGCAAGTGACAAGATGAAACATTTCAAGGTCTATCAATGGCTGATTGGACTCTAAATTTGCGGCTTGTGATCATTGAACACATATCTTGAGGTATGGACAGACGACATAGGACACACATTTTAGGGGTGGGCCATAACAAATGCACTATAATTGTAAGGAAGGATATGGATGTAAATGCACCCGAAAGCCTATTCAACTTTCCTCTTCGACACAACTTAAAGTAAAGGGACATCGCCTTTATTTTTGTCTTATTTCTCACAACCACAGTATGGTCATTAATAATTAGCACAACTCATACCGTAAACTGAGTTCGAAGATGCTCATATACCGCAGTTGAGCGGTTTTCTTTCCTTCTATCGATAAACGCTCCGTTTTAGCGTCTTTGTCGTTCTGATGATATTTAAAGAACGGATAAAAGTTATTTGACACTAATTTCGAAGTGCGATTCCGTCCCATTGCGGACTCATGTGTGCTTGATGAAGGCTATTCCAGAAACGGGTCATGCACACCTAATTATATATCAAGGTTTTTATAATTAATTATTCTTACAGGGCTTGAACAAACAACATATATTGCAATTGGTGCTGGTTCTGGTGTAACTTTAATACTGCTGGTAGTCTTAGTTGTAATATGTCTAAGGTTTGTAAAAATATCATGTACTTTTGATGTTTGATGCATTATCTGTAATTATTCCTCATGACAATATTCCTAACAATAACAAAATACGTCTAATAAAGATAGTATCTATACATTACAGTAGATATCTCGCGTATCCTTTCGTAAGCCAAATAAGATGTATTACAATTAATAAGACAAACGACCAAGTCGATTTGAAAACAAGAATGTTAAACACTTGAAAATCATCGACAGAAACAAAATGTTACAAATGTTGTTTGTTGTAATATTGACATACATTATACAAGAATTGATTAGTAATGAATACCAAAGCTAGAAAACTCAAAAGAATAGACCACATTCACCCTAGTATATGTATGCGGATATGAATCTCATAATGTGGAAAATCAGTCTGCTCTTAAGTTATCACAATACTATATGTATTGCATAATATCGACATTTGAGGACAATTGTCAATATCCGTTATATTATTCAAGTAATAAGAATTTTAAATTGAAAGACTTTTTAAGACTTTAGTGATAATAGAAGTATATTGGATTCGTACTACAACAAACACTGCAATCAATATATAGATGTTCGAATAAGGTCAATATAGAGACCCACAAGGTAGGTATTGAAATATGACCCTGTTTGTCCGCTCTATGGCATAGCTCCTCCAAAGTTGACGCTCATTAGATACAATTATTTTCCTATAAGCATAATTTAAGCTGTTTAGAATTATTGCTCTAAGATAGGTTTAGTGTTAATATTATTTTCAGTATTACTTTAAGTTCTATTTGTGTTTTGTTAATAGCAATAACGCTTCAGATGTCCTAGGGTGTCTGTGGTTTCATAAAACACTTATGAACTGGTTATTTGGACAATAGTCAGTATATTTATTCTCGACATCAACTATTCCCCTATTATACCTGGATGTGGTGTATACTAAAGAGCATTGTGGAATTTCATATTGTAAGTTGTATCACAGTATTTGTAAGAGTTTAATTTAAAACATCTGTTTTTACTTTTTTCATTAGAAGGAAATCAACACAAAAAGCAGGAACCAATGAATATGTAGATAACTCACATCAGCAGGAAGAAAGTGACAATAAGTTGCCAGATAATCTACTATACGTGCCAGCGGGGGAATTTTATATTACTGGTGGTAAATGCGGGACCGCTGATGTGGATACAGCAAGATCCTCCAATAAATGATTAAGCATGGAAGGCAATTACAGTACCGTTGATGAGGATATGCCGAAATCTTCCAACAAAAGATTAAGCATGGATGGAGATTGCAGTACAGTTGAACTCGATGAACATTTGGATACAAACTGTAGTTATCCTGAGAATTCAGAACTAGGGCAAGCAAAAGGGAAACAAAAACCAACTATCAAACCAAAACCTAAATCCTCCTGTAAAAATAGTGAGGCCAATCGCTCCCTTGATCAGAACATTAAGCACGTTACTCCTCCAAATGGCAGTGATAACGTCTATGCAATTGTTGATAAAAGTAGTAAAAATGTTCCTACAGCTAATGTAGGTCAAGGGGAAGGAACTTGTCAGTCTGATCAAACCTACGCTGTTGTGGACAAAGCACGGAAACGTAAATCTAGTTCGGATGAAACAAATAAAAAGAAGTTCGAAATAAATTCTGGCAACAGGGCTTAGGCTATGTGATATTTTTTTCAGGAATAATATAATATATCTTATATAGATCTGAGTATTTATGCTTTGGTTTCCTAAAGTTCATAACATTAACTTCGCATGTAAGATTAGTCTGTTCCTATCTGCATAAGTGACATTCCCAAACACAATTAAGGAAAGTGGTATTTGTTTTTCAAAATAGCAGAGTGGGGTGGGAAAAAAACGATGCTAAAATGTTAATATTGGTACAATCACTGCTTAAGCTTCTTTTGATAATATTAAATATCCTTACACATACTGCATAAATTATATAGCATATACTGTAAATAATAGGAAGATGAAATTGACCGTCAATTTATGTTAGACGTGGCTGTATATGAACTAGAAATACTGAACAATTATATAGATTAACGTGCAAAATGCATTACTGGAATAACCATGATCGGTACCTTCAAAGACAAAAGAATGGAATGCGAAATCATTTAAGTCTTTCAGATCAAGAAATCCAAAGGACATAAATAGGATATTGAAATACAAGCAAATACATGATTAATCTTTTAGCTATGAAATAATGTAATATGTATATGTAGACCTACTTGTCGGTAATATGTTTTTATATTGATGGAGAGAGAGAGAGAGATATTTGAAACAAATTATGTTACAGATGATTTTGGCCTTAACCTGGATAAAAGTTCGCACAGCCAAATTATCTGGTCAGTAGGGAGAGATTTAAAATTCTGCCAGACTACCAAGTTCAAGATCTTCCTAGCAGACCATATCTCTTTAAAAAAAAAATAATATGGTCATTTCTTAAGTTTGAAATCTTTGTATACTAAATGGGGCTCATGTTGTTCACTTTGCCCTATTATGTTCTTAGTTCTGTCCTTTAATGTCTGCTGCGCTTTCCATGCGAAATCATGTTCGGCTCCTCTTTATCCGCAATTGTTCATTGGACAGCTCGTGTCTTTAGTTGTATTTGCTTACGTATATTAGTGTCAACACGACCTGACTGTATAAGTAGCAATGCGAGTGACTTACAAGATGCAGAAACCGCCTACCCTTCGTTATCACTTGGGTTCAATCTGGTTTTTATTTGGATTGTCCATTCGTGATTGCATCCTCTGGTTTCCCTAACTTTTATATTAAGACCTAACCAGACTAGTTTTGGAAAATAAACCACCAATATGTTCTGTCTACTTTTCAGCTTAGATGAAGATCACAAATAATTTGTCAGAGACGTTGATATTTAATTAAGTGCACACGACACGTTTCTGACATAACCTTAATCAATTACGCTGCAAATAAAAGGGAGCGGAAAGCGAAATAATCTATAAATAAAGTCACCGAAAGCAAAAATAAAACAAAGGAAACAAAGGATATAAACAGTATAGCCAAAAATCAGGTGTAATTACATATACATTGTTTTTTTTTTTTTTTGTATTTCAAAATATGTAATTAGCAAGAGGTTTACATTTAATTTATATTTTATTGATTTGGCCTAAGTCCTATACGTGTGATCTATTCAGTTACCGGTTTTTCCAGTAAGGTAGATAAATCTACTCACTACCTTATTCTTATTGGGTTAATTCTTACTATTGTTCTTTGCACTTTAAAAGCCAGTGTTTTATACACTGTGATCATTATTTTGATTTAATTTGATGCATGTAAAGTAGAACACGTTTGCTAAAAAAATACCCACCCACCCGCGGTACCTAAAAAGTTTAGTAAATTTATTAAAACCACAAGCAATATATAGTATATGTATATATTATTAAATGTTTAGTCGTATATAAAGAAACGTTTATTGCATTCTATGATTAGTGGAATTTATGGACAGCGATTGTGTGATCAATATTAATGGACAATGATAATATAATAGTGACCAGCAGTTAACATTGAATTTCATGGACAGTGATAATTAATGTGATAATGGTGGACAGCTAATAGCCAAAAATTATATTTATTTTTGTATTTTTATTTATTGTGATATAATAATATATATATATATAAATGGCAATATACATATTCTCTTTTGCTTGTTTTCTTGTAGCCATAATTGTTAATTAGTTACAATAATAATATCTTGATGTAGGAGCTGTATATTTCAATAATAACTATAACTAATAAAGCAAGTGTGGCTAAAACGAATCAGAGTTTACAACAATACAGAACAGACATTTTAAAACACTAACAACGTTAAATAATATATAATGCGTATTGGGAAATCTAGATGATAATTTGAAAATAATAAAGCTAATATATACAAAGTTAACTGCGGAACCGTAGCCCTTTATGGTCTTTTTATTATTTTTTTGTTCTTGGCATACACGTAGCTGTAATTGAAGTATTTACAAAATAATGCACTTTCTTACTTACTTCTTGTAAATAATATTTTATCTTAAGCTTAACCTTTCCAAGACCATATATTTTCTGAAACGTATTTGATTCCTCTACGTTCTGTAAGAATTTCAGGCCATGTTTAAAATCTTGCAGTGAAATGCCAGGCTACGGAAAACACCTATTCTAAAAATAGCTCGGTCATCCCCCAGTATTTATAGGTCATGCATCAAATACATAGAGGTATTGAAATACAACTAAATCCATGTTCGAAGCTCTGATTGGTGAATTAGTGGTTTGACACCTTATATGTCGTTGGTCATCCTTAATAGTAGGAAAAGGACAAAATCATCTAACACCCTTATATTAAAATATTAAAAGCTGTTATGGTGAATACAACACAGAAACGTACTACCAGTTAATTCTTCCAAATCAGGCACCCTCCCTCCAGGGTATAATTACCACTTGTAACATGAATGCATTATTTTCCTTTGATCTTTTTCATGGTTTATATACCAGAATGTAAGCAACAGCTAAGAACTATGAAATAATACATGCAGATACGAGATATTGCACACTTTTTATCTGGGCTGTAGTTTGATTACTTTCAGAGAGCCGTGCAATAAGCAACGAATTAGATGTGATATTGCATGGACTCGTGCTACATTTCATTTATACCACGAATTTCCGACATAACCGGTAGTGTATATATTACTTATATAGGTAATAGGTAATAGGTTTACTTCACGGAATATGGTACTGCTTTGACAACTATTTTACCTATTTTGCTCCTGTATTTAAATACTGCTATAGTAACAGCCGGAGACTTTGAACCGTAATGAGAGCGGGAGGTTTGGCGTTTTAATATCTGATTCAACCCACCATTTCTTTAGAAATGCCTGTACCAAGTCAGGGTCATTAGGGTTTTCACAGTTTTCCGGTCGTTGACTGATTTTGTCTGTTTATATAAATATGAGTTTTGACTTTCCCTTTGTAAGATTGTTAGGAGTTCGGTAATTTTGTTATTACCCTTATTTATGGTATGGGTATTTTTTTGCACCAGTGAATGACAGTTAACAAATATTTAACGTACATTGTGTATCACCGTGGAGTCATTCAACTGTGTAAAGACATTTAATTTGTATTTGCTTGCAAACTTATAGTGTGCATTACTTGTTGGTCCTTATCAACTTCCGGGGTGACACGTAAGACAACATAAAACGTAGAACATGATGTTTCTGTTATACACGATATTAGTGATTCTTCAACTGAATAAAGGTAAGACGATTTGTTACATAATTACAACTATCCCCATAATTCGTAAAACATTAATGTCTACTCAGTAGAGGCTAAAGCGGATATACATTTCCATTCGATGGTATCAATTTAAATATGTTATTTCTTAAACAAGAACTTCCTCGGTAAAGGTCGATAAAATCGCAAACCGCTAGTAATATTTCTCACTCTTTTGTTCAGCTTAAAAAATTAAAACATTTGAATACAAACGTAGATACTTAATTTTCTGTGTATCTATGTTAGGTACACACATATATACTTAATTTGCTGTGAACGACCGATGTGAGGTACACACTGAAAAGCAACAAGTCACATGACTTATGTCGTCGGTAGCAGGAAAGTCAAACGTCAGCCACCGAAACTGATGGTGATATTGGTCGTAATTTGAAAAATGCAGAGCAATATGGTTAAAGAGATCATCCTTACACATCCGTATACCAAAATATACACTGACCACATATTATTCTGAAATGATTAGGGGGTAGACTAACATATGTATGTTCATTATTGAAGACCCTACAGTGACTGTAAATGTAAGAACAGATAATATAACAAACAGCAGTAAAGACCGTGGTACTCATAGTTTCATTCTTAATAGGTTTTAAATGATTTGATTGCTAGTCATATGTCCATGCTTAATTCCTACATTTTCCATTTTCCAACATGTTATCATCTTGTGTGTGATGAAGACTAGGTAATTGATGCTTATCACCAAATAATATTAATGCAAACGTAGGTAGCACATTCATGTGCACACGAAGCGTTTCATGAATAACCTTCACCAGGTGCGATTGGAATGGCAAATAATTTATAAGAATCTAGAATAAACAGAACCTATTTGGCTATTAGTAACTTATTTATAGTCTTTTACTGATCTTTGAACTCGTCGTGTTTATGTCATTTTTGTTTCTGTGAAAGTGATCTTTTGGGTTAAAGCGATATCATACACGTTCTTTGCTCATTATTTTGCTTTGCCGTCTAACACAATGGATTGGAATCCCATTAATCCGTATGATGCCACCACATTTCTATGTTTGTCCCTCACACCAGTGATTACATTTCGTCTGGTCACTGTCCTACTTTTTTCTGTATTGAGCAGGTTGAGGTTTGTCAACGGAATAGTTCGTGTTGTTTTTGTTAGTTATTGTGTTATTCAATACTGTTTAGCTGTATATTCTCAGTATTACTTGATTTTGTGTTTTCATTTATAGGTATAGCAACAGTGGTTCCAGATCCCTGCCCGAATTATGTTAAAAACAGTGACACTGGTAAAATACATATCTAACGAACCCATTCTTTCTTTAAGTGTTTATGTCATTTTGAATACTGAAAACGGAGCATGAAATATGCATGACTACCCGATAATATAAATTGAAAAGTGAAATATGTTGTAAAAGACTATAGAAATGATGAATATGAAGCGGGTTGGCTTTCTAGTAGTTGCTATTAAATTGTTACATGTCAAGACAATGTACATTCTAATTTGAATTAGATATTTGTTAGATATTTGTGAGATATCTTTATCCGGAGATCTATCATGCACTTACATTTAACAACAAATTGGGTTCGGTCACCTCGAGTTAAGAGGGAATCTTAAATGGAACTTTTTAATTCTTGACTGTTAATTCCTGATTCTACATCCTTAATTCTTAACCCATACGTACTATGTATTTACGTAGGAAACTGTTCATCTACTATGTTTCTACACAGGAGTCAGCATTTGTTCCAAAGGGACACCAAAGTTACAAACTAATATATATTAAGAAAAAGATTAGACCTAGTAGTAGTAATATTATACATTTTTATAGTCAATTTAACTTATTTTGTACAATACCTCAACGTTATCATATAGCGATAGTTCGATTAACTAACAACTCATACAAGCCTATCACCAATACGAAGTGGGTTCGCGTCCGGCTTTGTATATTACAAAACAAGGTGCACTCCACCCGCAGTAGCATGTGATAAAGTTTATTAGTTACTTGCCCATGGTCGGTGGTTCTCTCCGAGTACTTTGGTTTCTTCCACCACTATAACTGGTCGCCATGATATAGCTGAACTATTGCTGAAAGTGGCGTTAAAACACCAAAACTAAAAATAAATCAATTAGAAAGAGTGCTTCATCTGTTCAATGGATCATCAAAAGCTTAAATTTGAATGTGAAATAAATTGACCTATCTAATGCTTCTATTGATAGTTGCTGTTTTTCAATTTAAAATTAATAAGCAAATTAAATGTTAACGATGAAACACTATAGTAAAACCATATAAATAAATGTTAACAATAAAGTATTTGTACTAATTCCAACTATATATCATTAACAAATAAATATGGATAACATGTCATAATTAATACAATAGTTATATTATTATCTGTTTTAATTACTTTCTTACAGTGGTTGATATGTGTAAGTCAAGCTCTGCAACAGAAGAAACAGGTTCTGGGAATTACAAAGTAGACAGTGTTGTATTACGTATAATGGCCCAAGAAGATGACTGCATATGTCGGGTAATGATAGACAATCAAATACATACAGAAAGTATAGCAATCAGAAAAGTTGATGGTCTTACAGCATCAGCACCAGTGAAAGCTGATTGTGGACTTGCAGTTGACATAAATCATATACCTGATATGTCTAGAGGAAATGTAATAGCTCCTATTGAATGTCTTGTGAACGATACAATTCGTCATACACCACTGCTTCTAAAGAGTTATCTGCAATTTAGATCTAGGATAATTAATGGAGACTTTATCAGAGGCTTCTGTATACGGATAAAACGAGGTAACGCATCATTGCAAATTGTGAATTTTTAAAAAAAATCATAAACCATTAATTTTCGCTCTCCAGCCACTAACTATTAATACTACCTCGCATAGCTTGACAAAATATCGATTAATCTATTCGAGTTTACCTCATAAATGGCATATTCCTTATTATATAAGTACGCTGATGAAACAAATCATGCACCATCAGAAATTCCCAATCCCAAGCGCGATAAGATGTCTATCCGCAGAAAAGATGGTCTATTATATGAAATGTTTGCTAAAGTACATGTTTATTTTCCAACTAAGGCATTTAAACAATCGAATCAGAATGATGAAATTGCCTAAATAAATGCATAAGTATTAATATATTAGCAACAAAATAAAAAATGATTGGCATTTATGTTGTATAATCCACGTCCATTTGCATTTGGATTCAACAAAGTGTTAATGCCTGGTTAATTGAACTTACCAGATAATAGACCATGGTTTTCTACAAGCACATTTTAAATCTAAATAATCTTTTAAAAAACATCAAAGGAAATATTGGAATGTATATAAATAAACGTTAGAGAAAAGCGAAAGGGCATTCAAGAATGGACAATCCAATATATATATACGTCTGAAAATTAAACCAAACAGTGTTAGAATTAGATTTTAGGCAGTCAAGTTTTTGCTCTTCCCTCGTAGGGATTTGAACTCACAACATTGATGCACTGCAGCATCATTCGCTTAGCCTTACGTCCAGCCCCCTTTAAAAGGAGCTTCAATAGTCGTAGTGTTACCTTATCTCGTAAGGCAAATCTAGGGATAGACGTAAGACATGTGTATAAGCGTGTGTAGATGGTACATATATACTCAATATTATAATTTGACAGCAATCTAACTGAGTAATTTTTAATATATATATATAATTGACCTAAGCAAATCTTTGACGTTCTCTGATACCAACACTACGGGTATGTTAAGGCTGTTTCACGTCGGTTTGTTTCATACGAGTTGCTCCCCTTTGTAATAGGTTACGTCATGACGTTGCATTCATGGAAATGTACTCTTCATGGGTGAACTCCCCGAAGGAAAAATGTGCTTCTGCAGATCTATAAATGCACTTATTTCTTGTTCGTTTTGTGACAGTAAGATTAACATATATATTTATTGACTATCCAGATTGTGAATATATCATTATTTTGAATATATCGATTGTAATATATGATTGTTGTGCTTGTCAGTCTTCCTAAGCTCACCCCTTCAATGCCCATATTTGGAAATCGCCATCGCAAAAAAGCTTGGTTGTCGACAAATACGAGAATGATACACACGCACATGCTTATCATCAATATGATATTTATGTAGCCGAATTTCACAAGAAAAGGAAAATGTACACATCGTCAGTTGCAGACAAATGATGCTGAGAGGTAAACCTTAGCTTAAATTAATAATGACAATCTCCAGAAGCACATGTACAGCAAACAGCTGATACTGAAAAACAGGAGGTCGTACCGAACTTGAAGAAAGCACATGGAGAATCAAAATAAGATTCTTAAGCCTAGACTTCTCTCATGTTAATACCAACATTTTCGTGATCTTTCTTGTAAAGATCGAGATATTTGATTTGCATGCATCTATTTTTGGCACAGGCACAGGTGATTCAGACACCACCATTTTTGCAACTTGTGGAACACAATTCATAGAGAAATAATCAATATAATGACTATAATGATGAAAACCATTAAAAAACGTTTGAATCTTTATACAAAATATATCTTGATGGGTTGGGGTCCTGTTATTTTTTAGAATTTACATACAATCTCCATATAACACCTTTGCTTGGAAATGCAAATTGTCCATTCTGAGTACTTGTGTAGGACCAATTCTCAATGCATGCCAATAATTGACAACCAAAAAGTATGCATGTATTATCAGAGAATAACATCCCTTTTCAGAGGGTTTTTTCCCTAAAGCAATCTTCTTTCAAGGGACTGGGGAGAATGACTTCAGTTTCATAAACATTTAAATTTCTGAATTTTTTTTGGTCAAAATGAATTTGCACATAACAGATTTGATCAAATAAACAACGGGCGAAAACAGATCTGACACCAGTTAGTTATTCTCTAAATCCAGCTTGTGTTTCTACTAACTAACAAAATTCATGGTCCATATACAGTTAATACATAAAACCATACAACTAAAACCTGAAATGAAACTATTATGTACATTGTAATTTAAATCCAATTTTTAATTAAAAGTGGGTGATCTGGTTGTGCTACAATATCACATTTTGATCAAAGAAATTTGTATTGAGACATTAAGAAAGATGCTTAATTCCTATTAATATATTGTAGTTTAATTTAGTTATGTCAAAACATGTTCAGTAAAAGTAAACCTTTAAATAATTAAAAATTGCACTGATCAATTTGTATAAGCATTGATACCGGTTTTAAGTTTTTTTCTTAGAAGACATACCTGGTTATGTATACATTGTACAGTGTACTGTTATTTCTAAAAAACAATATTGTATAACCCAATTGTAGAATGCTGAATTTATCCTGCAATTGTGTGATTTTGAGTACTAATAGGCAGGTCAAGTAAACTTAAGTGTTATTTACTCATTGTATGTATTGACAATATATTTTGTAGGCATATACAGCATATTACATTAATAATAATTTTAGAAGATGGGTAATATTCAGCATTTTCCTTGGATTTAGTTCAGTAGCTGAGTATCATATTAATTGTCTCTGCACTGAGCTAAGTTCATTGTTATGCAATCAATCATCTTGGTGATATACTGAGGGTATGATAAATGAGCATCAAGGTAAGATGCTAAATATGTAATACATGTACATATTGATCTATTGATGAAACAGATTGATCTTCATGACCCATCTTCTTCTTATTATGATGTAAAAAAATGTACTTGAAATATCTGAATATTTTTATTGTGTTTGAAAAATTTGAAATTAAGAAAGCTTACTGATTTTTAGCTCAACTGGCCCAAAAAAACTAAATGATGTATTATCATGACTGTGTCTGTCATCTGTTATCCATAATTTGTTTACATATTCTCAGAAATTGTCAAACCAAATGGACAAAGTTATAGCAGATATGCTATGACACTTGGATAGTATGTAATATATCTGATTGTTGCAAAACTATATCTAATTTTTTCACATTATTATGTTTCTCTCGGTAGCTTGACAGTCCAAATTTAGTATTTCATGAAATATTGCTAATTTCGCAACGTTTCTTGAAGCTACCTGGTTTGCTATGAAATGGTGAGCATATCATAGATAGGCAGTTTGTCTAAAATATATAATTGATCACTGTAGCTATATCAATTGGTTGTACATATATGTGAGTTGCATTAACTGCATTTGACCTGTAATTTATTTTTTTATGAAAATATCATTAATCTTTATCTTTCTGTCATAATGACTACTTGAGCTTCTTGACATTGGAACCTGATATTAGAATATTGTGAAGAAAAAAATGTTAATCAGAGACCATTTGTTTTTTGCATTTAAAAACATATTATATTTTTTTTTTTTTTTTTTTTTTCTCTTTTACTGTAGAATTATTACATCATTTTTCATCTCTAATTGCTGGTGTCTGAAAGCTTATAGCTATTTATAGTTTTATTTTGTTGGTTCAAAAGACCATGGAGATTGATACAGCTGTTATGTTATTTTGTTTATGTTTGTAGAACGGAAATAAAAATTATGTTGCTACTATTTAATGGGGAAAAAATGTGCCGTAAAACTGTATGTACCGCTGTATTTCATTGCCCCTTTCTTCGAGTTTATTTAACCTGGCATACACACATAGCGAAAACAGGATTAAATACATAACATTGAACCATATACTTGTATATGTAGATATACAGATATACTAAAAATATATCAGTAGACTCAGTGCCATATTAACGCATGGGCACGCTGAGCAGTTGCCAGGCGACCCCACGAGCATAAGGGCCCTATGCCAATCTGTGCATGCTGTGTGCGGCATGTTTTTTATTGTATAAACACTAATTTGGAAGTAGCTATGCACTAACTATATATTCAATTTAATCGACATTTACATTTTTATTCCTGCGAGTGGTTCTATAAGTAGTCGTCTCAGTGTACCGCTTTGACCGGGGTCCTATAATGCTGTTAAGACGGCCCTGAGTAGAATTTCCCCAGATTCACAAAACACGTACAAAACAATGTAACCCCAGATTCATTTTTGCTTAATTAAGATTTAATATATTTAAAAATACCATCAATTTCATCCGGTTCAAGTTCTAGATATGAAAATTGACAGGAATAAAAAAAAGAATTGAGGGTTACGAGTGTTATCTGGGTTTTTTCCACTTCATCTGTAAGCCATTATAAAAAAATAACATTTTATTTTGAAAAAAAGAGATGTGAGGGGAACAAAAGAAACAAATCTATTATTACACCATGCACGCTCAAATATTCAATATGTTTGCAAATATATCTATTTTTGCCATTTATTTTTCAAAAGTATTTCAACTCAAGATATAATTGAACAACTTTTTCTTTAACACAGAGTTGTCGAATATGAACTTAATACTGATATACCTAATGCATACAGAGACATAATTGTGTTATATGTCTCTGATACATGAATAGGTAATACATGGATGATCAATATTTTGTTTTGTGAATGACCCCCAGGTATACTATTGTGTGATACTGATAGTGATAGAAGTTGACATGGATAACTGATTGTGATAGAAGTTGACATGGATAATTACACCATTTTACAATTTATTAACAATCACTTCACAGAAACCATTTTTTATATATGAAATAACCAATTGATTAATTATCGAATCGATGATAAATTTAGTTTACTTTAATTAAATAAAGCAAAAAATTGTATTGTTTTCATATTTGCCGCCGACATAGTTAGCAAATATTGTTACCTCCCTTTATCGGTGGGCCGGATCACCTGAGTGTTTTATTGTTTTCGAGATTGATTAAATACGTACACTTCCACATGAAGCTTCTAGAATATACGTATCAATAAATTCACAGTTAAAAACATATTCAAAAAGAGCAGATAATAAAGATACATGATTTTGCTGCGAGATCAATGAATAACTTGACAGAAGACGACGATTTACGATTGTACACCATTGACCAACAGGAATCGTCAATTTTCCGCGTTTTATCTTGTCTTAATTTCCATTGTTGGTTGCATATTAGCTCTCGTAGCACTTTTCTAAAAACAAAAACAAAAATCTTTCAGAAAATATCAATTTTTTAATTCAACTTTCACTCTAAATACTAGAACTTTTCGAAATTAGCTAAGGCTCTGATTGTAGTCACGTGACCATCATTTTATCAGCAGAAATCCACGTTGACTTGCACAAGGTTGAAACTTTTTCACTTTCGAACATGTATGAATAACTGGTTGCAATATGCATCAAATATTGTGATGCTTTACTCATTAATTTGTATTACATAAGGGTAATCACAAAATTACCGAACTCCGAACAATCTTACAAAGGGAAAGTCAAAACTCATAATTATATAAACAGACAAATTCAGTCAACAACCGGAAAACTGTGAAAACTGTAATGTTCCTGACTTGGTACAGGCATTTCTAAAGAAATGGTGGGTTGAATCAGATTTTAAAGCGCCAAACCCCCATCTCTCATTACGGTTCAAAGGCTCCGGCTGTCACTATAACAGTATTTAAATACAGGAACAAAATAGGTAAAATAGTTGTCAAAACAGTACGATATTCAGTGAATGTAAATCTCAAAAACATTTTTACGTGACACCTTGATAAAAAAAATATTCTTGACATTTTTCTTGACTTCTTTATCTTTATACATTTTCACAATTTGAAAATGCATCGCTTAAAATCGTTCCTGCAGAGACGGAATATATTTCGACAAGATCTTGGTATCGAAATATAAACTTTTTAAGAGATCGAATAAGGCGAATCTTTGCATAGCCCTGGTCCAGTAGCCTGTTTCTCAGATGAAGATGACGTTTCAAGAAATCAGAATAATTGCTACTGGCCCATGCATAGCGAATCAATTGCGAGATGTAAACACCATTTGCAGGAGATGCTGGTATATTGCTGCAGATGTTTGGAAAATTTATGATTTTAAAATTGAAGTCGTCCCGTTTATCATACATTTTAGTACTGAGTTGGCCACTGTCGTCAAACTCGAGGCATATGTCAAAAAATTATGCGGACGAAGCTGTATCTGTGGTCTCTTTAACTTCCAGCTCTGGAGGATATATCAATGGAAGAAATTCTGCAAATCTAGAATCATCAATATACCTGTATGTGAAATATAAGGCTCTAGCCTCATGAATCTTCTTATCGTTTAAAAGCTTTTGAAGAAACTGCGATTCATATGAGTATAAAAATAAATCGTCTAGCAGAGGGGCACAATTCGTACCCATTGGTATGCCGACGACCACCTGAATCAGTGTCCATCCAAAGGAGACAAATATGTTATCGATGAGGAACTCCAGCATACTGATCACTTGTTGATCCCCCTTTTTATTGCATGCAATCTTAGAAACAGCATTAACACACCGGCGCTTCTGTAAGATATCAATACAATTCAAAACCTAAAGTTGCGAGAGAAACAACGTAAGCAATTATTTAGAGATAGTATCAACCGAACAAAAATATACCATCAGAATCATCTGTCACTTCTGGGGAAACGAGAAGGCGGAAGCGAAGATTTTCAAGGAACTAAGAAATTAATAGAGACCAAAATGACATAGTCGTCAATGTGTCATCAAAAGATCTAAAACCTGATGAAATTTGTATACTCTCTAAGGGACTTAATTTCTGTCCCACCGCTAGCAAAATCAATGAGGTGCAACTATCAGCTGATCTCGACAAATTTGCTAGATCTCTTGGAATTAAAGACTATTTCTTGGCCAAAAAGAGAGACTTTCCTGTAGTTGGGTCGTCCGATTCGGAAGATGATAATGGGGTCCCCCTTTCTAGGTTTAAGAAAAAAAGGTTCATGGAATCCAAAACCCAGCAAAAATACAACTTTAGAATCCTTTATTGCTTTAGTGAAAATTGATGTCCAGAGAGCAGCCAGAACGAAAATACCAACCCATAACAACCTCACTCCAGCAGAAAAGGGTGCGATCCAAGAATTAAAAGAAAGTGATGACATTGTCATAAAGCCAGTAGACAAGGGTAGCGCAGTTGTTATTATGGACAAAGTAGATTATTTAGAGGAGGCAAACAAACAAGTGACGGATGGAAGATTTTACAAAAAAAATGGACTCTGACCCCACGAAAGAATTCAACACTAGAATAACACAGGAGCTAAAAATTATGAAGAAAATAGTCATATTATCAAGAACACTTTCGATTATTTGAAATCAGACAAACCCACAGCCGGACGCTTCTATTCATTACTTAAAACTCATAAAGTCAACAACCCCGGGAGACCCATTGTTTCAGTAGATGAGCACCCCACAGAAAAAATCTCCGAATTCATCGACTTCAACTTCGACCGCATGTATAAGCGCTACCCTCACATTTGAAAGACACCACTGATTATCTTCAAACCTTCCTTCGGGGACGATTCTTGTTTCGATGGACGTTGTGTCATTATACACTAGCATCCCACACAATGACGTATCGAAGTATGTTGAGAGACCTGGGACCAAAGAACCGTTAAAGAACGAATAACGGAATGTCTTGTCCAGTTGCTCACATTGGTACTGAAGTATAGCAACTTTATATTTAACGGAGAGCATTTTTTGGCAAATCAACGGAACCGCTATGGGAACAAAGATGGCACCTTCATACGCCAGCATCTTCATGGGGAAACATGAAATACTAATCATACAATCTGCACCCTACATGCCAGTTTCCTGGTTTCGTTTCATAGACGACGTTGACATGAAGTGGACCGAGTCGGAAGAAAAGCTCAATCGTTTCTTTGACCATGTCAACAAAGTTCACCCCACTATAAAATTCACCCATGAAACATCCAGAAATAACATTTCCTTTCTGGATACTTACACTACCTGTAAAAATGATATTATGTCAACTGACATATACAACAAATCTACAGATAAACATCAGTACCTGTCCCCACAGAGTTGCCCCGCACATTGACCGTCACAAACTTTTTTGAAATTGTAAAGTCGCCATATTGGTTCGACATTTTATTCAATTAGACATTGATAAAGTCTCTCGGTGGACGAAAATTTGTTATTCAACAAAGTGTTTAATTCTTTATCACTTTGTTTTGTGTACTTGGTGTTGTTTTACAAACCATTTTAGACGTTAATAATTTATTTTACTTGCATAGTATCGTTATACCGTAACGATCCAACACCCCGTAAGATTGATCGTTGACTGGTTTTTCAGACGTTGTATATATATTATATATATATATATGCTATATATTCCATCGTTCATATTTTAGAAATGATTAAATGTTTTGTTACAAATGCATTTTAGCACAAACAATTGTCTTAATTACTGGACATTTTAAGCGCGTGTACGTATTGTTTATTGACGAGAGAAGCATTTGACATACACCGTTATGTATGCATGATATCAGCTACATGTATGTATTCATATTTGACTTATTATAATGACCTAGCTAATAGGTGTCTCTTCATTGTTATAGCTATGAGCAGTATAACATTACTATCAATGTTAGATGAAACTCATGGATTTGTCAAATAAAGTCACCAACAAACTTATCATATACAACTTGCCACGGGCGCGAATGAAACTCAGTTTCAGTGATCTTAGTCGATGACATCATAGATATTGTCAATCAAAATTCCATATGATTACGGTCATGGCATCGCTTGAAATAACTCTGGAATATATCTATATATATAAATATACATATTGAGCAGTCTAAAAAGCAATAGAAACAAATTGTTGCTCTTTGTAAGCTTGAAAATATAAAACATAAAAACAGTACTTTCACTTACATTCAACACATGACAATATTTCAGATATCAACAGTGACCATTCACAAGTTTTACGAATTGTTTGTGATGCTCCGATGACAACAGAAGAGACAACCGAAAAGATAGAAACATCTGATGCACCGCAAAGTTACCCACATACGTCTGTTTCGGGGAAATCAACCACCATCAGCTCAACCATAGATTCTACAACTACTGTTACAACGACAAATGTTAAGCATCAATCGATAGCTACAACTACAGACACGACAACAGGTAAAAGTCTAGTTACAAGTGAACTAAGTCATGACATGTTAAAGCTAAAGATACGCATACATGAAATATTGAATAATAATTTTAGATTGGAATTTCCAAAGCTTAATAAGTGAATTGTAAATTTAAAAGGAACAAACATTCTTAAGAGCTACATGTATATTGTGCAAACTGTGGTCAGATTTCTTTATCAAGGTCAGCTTCAGTTTATTGTAGGAGATCTCATGTCTTATTTACGTTATTTGTGTTTGTTTTCGCATAGCGGTATCCAACATATTGTGTTGTTTGCTGTGATCGTCTTCGTCTGGTGTCTTGTGTGCCCAATGTTGCCAGTTTTTGTGGATTGTCCATTATTGATTGTCCCTTAAGTAATCTTAAAAATACATATTTTGGTTGTTTTAATCTTTTGTTTGGTATTTTATTGACCTTCGATGGCCTTTTTCTACTTCTGCCAATATTTCTGAATAATATATTTATGGACCGCATCAATGAGACAATTAACCATGACATAGTCTACTCCACATGCAATTTGTGGTATGCTAAGAGACAATGCAATACTTATTTTTGCAAGTGACAAGATGCAACATTTTAAGGTCTATCAATGGCTGATTGGACACTAAATTTGCGGTTTGGGCAGTGATCATTGAAACATATCTTGAGATATGGACAGGCGACATAAGGGTAATAACAAAATTACCGAACACCGACCAATCTGCCAAAGGGAAAGGCAAAAATCATAAGTTAACACACAGAAAAAATCATTTAATAATCGGAAAACTGGGAAAACCGCAATGGCCCTAACTTGGTGGGTTGAATCAGATTTTACAGACGACATAGGACACACATTTTGAGGGGAGGGCCATAACAATTGGACTATAATTGTAAGGAAGGATATGGATGTAAATGCACCCGAAAGCCTATTCAACTTTCCACTTCGATACAACTTAAAGTAAAGGGACATCACCATTATTTTTGTCATATTTCTCAAAACCACTGTATGGTCATTAATAATTAGTACAACTCATACCGTAAACTGAGTGTGAAGAAGCTCGTATACCGCAGTTGAACGGATTTCTTTCCTTCTATCGATAAAAGCTCCGTTTTAGCAACTTTGTCGTTATGATGATATTTAGAGAACGGATAAGGGTTATTTGACACTAGTTTCGAAGTGCGACTCCGTCCTATTACGGACTCATGTGAACACAGGTGACCTTGGCTGATTTTGGCTATCATGTTTGGGCTTTCTTGCTTTATTGTTCCCAAACATGTTTAATTTATTTGGCTTTCTAATGTTGTGCAGTTGAGCGTGCTTGATGAAGGTTATTCCGGAAATGCGTCATACACACCTATTTATATATCAAGGTTTTTATAATTAATTATTGTTCCAGGGCTTGAACAAAAAATAAGGGTAATAACAAAATTCCCGAACTCCGAACAATCTTACAAAGGGAAAGTCAAAACCCATAAGTATATAAACAGACAAAATCAGTCAACAACCGGAAAACTGTGAAAACCGTAATGACCCCGACTTGGTACAGATATTTCTAAAGAAATGGTGGGTTGAATCAGATTTGAAAGCGCCAAACTTCCCGCTTTCATTACGGCTCAAAGGTTCCGAATGTCACTATAACAGTATTGATAACAATACTGGAACAAAATAGGTAAAATAGTTGTCAAAGCAGTACCAAACCCAGTGAAACAAATGTCAAAAACAATTGTACGTCACACATTGAAATAAATAAAAATGACATTTTTGTTGACTTCCTTATCTTTATACATTTTCACTATGTGAAAATGCATCGCTTATCATCGTCTCTGCAGAGACGGAATATATTTCGACAAGATCTTGGTATCGGAATATAAACATTTTAAGAGTTTGAATAAGGCGAATCTTGTAATAGCCCTGGTCCAGTAGCCTGTTTCTCAGATGAAAATGACGTTTCAGGAATTCAGAATAATTGCTACTGGCCCTTGCATATCGAATCAATTGCGAGATGTAAACACCATATACAGGAGAAGCTGGTATATTGGTGCATATAGTTGGAAAATTTATGATTTTAAAATTGAAGTCGTCCCGTTTATCATAAATTTTAGCACTGAGTTGACCACTCTCGTCAAATTCGAGGAATAAGTCCAAAAATGATGCGGACGAAGATGTATCTGTGGTCTCTTTAGCTTCCGGCTCTGGAGGATATATCAATGGAAGAAATTCAGCAAATTTAGAATTATTGATAGATAAAACGTCGTCAATATACCTGTATGTGAAATTAAAGGCTCTAGCATATTGAATCTTCTTATCTTTTACAAGCTTTTGAAGAAACTCCGACTCATATGAGTATAAACATAAATCGTCTAGAAGAGGGGAACAATACGTACCCATTAGTATCCCGACGACCTGCTGAATCAGTGTCCCTCCAAAGGAGACAAATATGTTATCGATGAGGAACTCCAGCATACTGATCACTTGTTCCTCGGAGTAGCATGTTTTACCTTTTTGAATATTGTTTGAGAAATATGTGGAATTGTAGCCTAACACAACAAATTTCAAGCCATAGTTGATATATATTTGAATTGGTGCTGGTTCTGGTGTAACCCTAATACTGCTGGTAGTCTTAGTTGTAATATGTCTAAGGTTTGTAAACATATCATGTACTTTTGATGTCTGATGCATTGTCTGTAATTATTTCTGCATAAAAATATTCCCAACAATAACAAAATACGTCCAATAAAGATATTATCTATGCATTGCCGTAGATATCTCGCGTTTCCTTTCGCAAGCCAAATAAAATGTATTACAATCAATAAGACAAACGACCAAGTCGATTTGAAAACATTTACAAGAATGTTAAACACTTGAAAATCATGAACAGAAACAAAATGTCACAAATTTGGTTGGTTGTAATATTCACATACATTCTACAAGAATAAAGAGGTTGATTAGTAATGAATACCACTGATGTTGTCAGTTCGAATCCCGAACAGACCGAGGTGTACAACATTATGTGATAAAGTTTGTCAGTGATTTACGAAAGGTCGGTGGTTTTCTCCGTGTCCTCAGGTTTCCTCCACCAATATAACTGACCCCACGATATAACTGAAATATTGTTGAAAGTTGTGTTAAGCACCATAAAGCCTAAGCCTAAAGCCTATATAAATAAAATACATTGTATTAAATATTGTTCTTATTCAAATTAAGTTTAGATAATAATTGTTTCTGTTCTTTTTTTCTTTGTAGTTGCAAAAAATGATAAAACAACATATATTGCACTCAGTGCATTTTCTAGTACAGTTGCTATAATACTTCTGATAGCTTTAGTTTTAACGTGTATAAGGTTTGTAAATATTTTTTTTTTCAATATAAACAGTAGTCAATATATAATACAAGGATTTTGATACGGCAATGTTAATTGTTTCTTTAATGAGATTCTCTTCATATATGTATGTAATTAGTTTTCATTTAATTGAACCCATTATTGCACATATATGTAGATGAACACTTACAACGATTTTATCTGATGTATATGATTTGTAGATAGTTGTTTGTCCTTTTCTACCTTTTCGTATCTTCAAACTCTGCATAAAACAAATAACGGTGGAATATGAAGCAATCCATAGAGATGTTCTATAATAATTACATAATCGTTTTCGAACAATGAACTTTGTGGGGTTTATTCTATTACTTGCATCAGAATATTTATTTATCAAAGATCCTATCATAAATTACATCTTGATATCTTTATAGGTACAAAGCAATACTAAATGCAAGAAGAACAAATGAGAATGTAAACAATTCCAATCATCAAGTAGAATATAACAGACATTATTGTGATTTGACAAATAATGGACCGAACGTGTCAGGCCAAGAATATGATATTATTGATAGTAATTATAATACCATGGATGTTGACAGATCCCAGTCATCTAACAACGCAGTATGCATGGAAGGAGAATATGTTAGTGTTGAACCTGATGGACATTTGACGACTAATATTAATTGAGGACAAAAACAAAAATTATGCAGAAAGTATATCCCTTTACGATTTTAATTATACTTTGATTTCTCGAGAAATGTATTGTGACTAAAACTAAAACTAGCTATGACAATTGTAGCAGTAACATGAGAGAGAGAGAAAGTAATTAAATAATGTTACTTAGACACACAATATATATTTTTGAAACCAATAATGCTACAGATGATTTTGGTTTTAACCTGGCTAAAAGTTCGCACAACGAAAATATATGGTCAGTAGGGAGAGATTTAAAATTCTGCCATACTACCAAGTTCACGCTCTTGCTTGCAGACCATATATCATTTAAAAAAAAGTATGGTCATTTCTTAAGTTTGAAATCGTTGTATGCTAAATGGGGTTCATGTTGTTCACTTTACCCTATTATGTTCATAGTTCCGGGCTTTTATGTCTGATGCGCTTTCCATACGAAATCATGTTCGGTTCGTCTTTATCAGCAATTGCTCATTGGACAGCTCGTGTCTTTAGTGGTATTTGCTTACGCATATTAGTGTCAACACGACTTGACTGTATAAGTAGCAATGCGAGTGTCTTACAAGATGCAGAAACCGCTTACCCTTCGTTATCACTTGGGTTCAATCTGGTTTTTATTTGGGCATATGGATTGTCCATTCGTGATTGCATCTTCGTGTTTCCCTAACTTTTATATTAAGACCTAACCAGACCAATTTTGGAAAATAAACCACCCATATCTTCTGTCTACTTTTCGGCATAGATGAAGATCACAAATAATTTGTCAAAGACGTTGATATTTAATTAAGTGCACACGACACGTTTCTGACATAACCTTAATCAATTATGCTCCAAATAAAAAAAAAAGGAAAGAGAAATAATCTATAAATAAAGTCACCGAAAGCAAAAAAACAAAAACAAACAAAGGTTATAAACAGTATAGCCAAAATCAGGTGTAATTACCTATACATTAGTTACATTAATAATATCTTTATGTAGGAACTGTATATTTTAATAATAACTATAACTAATAAACCAAGTGTGGCTAAAACGAATCAGAATTTACAACAATACAGGACAGACATTTTAAAACACTAACAACGTTAAATAATATACAATGCGTATTGGGCAATCTAGATGATAATCTGAAAATAATAATGCTAATGTATACAAAGTATGATGGTTAGTTAAAAAATATACTTACATACCGAGAATAATATTATCTGTCCATCTGAAAACTATTATATATGCGCTGGTATGATGCCATTGATTATATGTTTATTATATTTTTCTATGATTTAATTAAGCTCTTCTTTTAGTGGAAATATTTTAGTTTGTTTGTTTTGTTTTAGTTTTATATAATTTACATCTAATTAGAGCATGATTCATACATGTAGTGTTGTCATTATTTCTCAAAACGAGTTGTTTACACTGCGAGAACAAATCATTCAGGCATTTCTTATTTCAAATAAAAGTTAATAGAGGTGTGGTTATTGTTATTTTACCTGCAATAATGTTACCCATTGACACTAAATTATATAGCCTGTCTTAAAACACGTATAGAAGAAAGCTGTAATTGAGGGATGTGATCAACATAGCATAGTTTTTTCTGCCTCATAATATTTATTGTGCAATAAAAGTATATAAGTATTTGGTATGCCTTAATTCACAAATATATAGAGAAATGTTGAAGATACTAAAGGACGAACCAGCGGCGGTAAAATCTTTAGTTTTCTGTGTAGTGCTTCCTAGATCATTGTTTGTCATTGTAGTGTCTGTTCTTCCATTTACGGGTTTTGACTACCGCTTTGATGTTTTCAAACTGTTCTTTAAGAGAGATATACAACACAACGACCAAGTGAAAAAAAAGGACAAGAAGACGAAAATGGTCGACAAAACAATAAACAGAAAACAAAGACTTGAACAATAACCCTTTTTTATTCCTATTTGTATTAACGATAACAACATTCTGATTAATGTAAATCGATTTGTAAGTAACTACTACTGTACAGAGCGCAATGATGCACTTTACGTGCCAGGAGAGGGATAAAATGAAAGACAAAAAATACCACACTGTCGGAACAGTTCCAAAATCCAATAGAAAAATCGCACAAAGACACAATCGATACACCAAGCACACATATATATGACCGCTCGATTTTCTAGCTTGAGACAGGGATTCTAATAACATGTGGAGGCGTCAAACTAGTTTTATAGGTCCAAACTTCCTCGCGTAGTGAAATGATGCTGTCATGCAAGTTTTATCGCATATTGGTAAAATGTAAATCCTCACAAATAACCAGGCGAAGAAAGTTGTTATAAAGAACGTTCTAATCTTGAAAAATAGACATACTATATTTAATCTTCGTGACACAGAATTTTCCATGTGCATGGTTGTAGCTATGTTAAAGATGTCCGAACGCTTCATTCATCATTAAAATAATAAATGGTATACAAGGCTATCGTAAGACATATTAAAATGGATGCACTCAGGATTTAATTTTCTATTAAAGAAAATATTGTATGCATAATTTACAGTGTAATTTTAGATCGTTTTCCTTGTTGATTACAAAAGGGACTTATTGTAATGTGAACTAGACTTCGTTGTTAATGTATTCATTAAAACAAATGAATATCAGATAATATCTATATTTATACAACAAGTTAAAGAAAAATACTACAGTCAGTTGGGTATGTGTGATTTTTCATGTGATTGTGTGTACATGTTTAGAATTATACTTTAAAAATACTTGTGTTGATGAGTTCATACAGTGTTTATTTGACATGACAACTATATATTTGTATGCCCATAAATACTACATTACCATTAGAGAAAACCGAAGGAGCAATTAGAAATGGACAATTCAGAGACACTGACAACATTAGGCACACATGAGACAGGGCGAACAATCATCGACATTACATTACACAGAAAACACCCCTACAATCCAGATGATAATTCAAGTGATACGAAAGAAAAAACAGTCATTGCACAACTAGCGGTACCCTTCGTGCCACTATTAAACAACACGAACATCATTTGGTAAGAGAATCGTAACAACTGCAAAAGGAAATAATCAGAAAAAACAGATAAAGCAAGACCTAGGAATACAATAAACGGGAATAAAGACGAACGAACCGAACATTGTAGCGGACATGACACCACGGGACTGAAAACATGGAATATGTCATTGAACAAACTGGTGCATATTGGCCCGATCACACAACCTAGCTTTGGGGACAACTTACGTTTGTTTTTGATTTTGTTTATCGCCATTTTCAACAATATTTCGGTTTTTTCCACTGCGGTCAATTTTATTGGTGGATGAAATCGGAGTACCCGGAGAAAACGACCGACCTACCGCAAGTCACTGACAAACTTGTAAAGCATGTGGAACTTCAACGGACATACACGTAGCTCTAATTGAAGTATTTTCAAAATAATGCACTTTCTCTCTTACTTCTTGTAAATAATAAAAATGTTTATATATTAATTATTTAAGTCCAGCACTGATATCTACGCTAAACAATTAGCCACTTAATAATAAAGAATGCATACCACGATATCATTATAAGTGTCATACCACTAATTAATTTCATTAACATTTTCTACTAAATTTGTGTTTTTTCGAGCCTACCTGGCCATTTTATCTTAAGCTTAACCTTTCCAAGACCATATATTTTCTGAAGCGTACATGATTCCTCTACGTTCTGTAAAAATTTCAGGGCATGTTCAAAATCTTGCAGTGAAATGCCAGGCTACGGAAAAAACTCATTCTAAAAATAGCCCGGTTATCCCCCAGTATCTAAAGGTCATGCATCAAATCCTCCATTGAGGTATTGAAGTACAACCAAATCCATCAAATTTAAGCTCAAACTAATCCCTATATATTTTACTTCAATTATCAATTTTAATTATTCGATTCCATTCAGTAGTGTTCACAATACTACAAAGTGAAAGTAACTTTTTTCTTTAAAAAGGACTACTTTCGTATATGTTCTAAGCTCTGATTGGTGAATTGGTGAATTAGTGGTTTGACACCTTATATGTCGTTCGTCATCTTTAATGGTAGGAAAAGGACAAAATCATCTAACACCCTTATATTAAAATATTAAAAGCTGTTATTGTGAATACAACACAGAAACGTAGTACCAGTTAATTCTACCAAATCAGGCACCCTCCCTCCAGGGTATAATTACCACTTGTAACGTGAATGCATTACTTTCCTTTGATCTTTTTCAAGGTGTATATACCAGAATGTAAGCAACAGCTAAGAACTATGAAATAATACACGCAGATACGAGATTTTGCACACTTTATATCTGGGCTGTAGTTTGATTACTTTCAGAGAGCCGTGCAATAAGCAACGACTTCGATGTGATATTGCATGGACTCATGCTACATATCATTTATTCCACGAGTTTCCGACTTAAGCGGTGATATATATATATTACTTCTACAGGTAATAGGTATACTATTGTATGGGTGTTTTTATGCACTAGTGATTAACAGTAAACAAATATTTAACGTACATTGTGTATCACCGTGGAGTCATTCAATTGTTTAAAGATATTTAATTTGTATATGCTTGCCAACTTATAGTGTGCATTGCTTGTTGGTTCTGGTTGACACGTAAGACAACATAAATCGTAGAACATGATATTTCTGATATACACGATATTAGTGATTCTTCAACTGTGTAAAGGTAAGGCGATTTGCTACATAATTACAACTATCCCCATAATTCGTAAAACATTAATTTCTACTCAGTAGAGGCTAAAGTGGATATACATTTCCATTCGATGGTATCAATGTAAATATGACATTTCTAAAACAAGAACTTCCTCGGTAAAGGTCTGCAAAATCGCAAACCGTTAGTAATATTACTCACTCTTTTGTTAAGCTTCAAAAACTAAAACATTAAAATGCAAATGTAGAGACTTAATTTGCTGTGAACGACCCATGTGAGGTACATACTCAAAGGCAAACAATAAACAAGTCACATGACTTGTGTCGTCGGTAGCCGGAAAGCCGAACGTCAGCCACCTAAACTGGTGGTGATATTGGTCGTAATTTGAACAATGCAGAGCAATATTGTCAAAGGGATCATCCTTACACATCCGTATACCTAAATATAAACTGACCACATACTATTCTGAAATGATTAGGGAATAGAATAACATATATATGCTCACTATTGAAGACCCTACAGTGACTGTGAAAGTAAGAACAGATAAAGTAACAAACAACAGTAAAGGCCGTGGTACTCATAGTTTCATTCTTAATAGACAAATGATTTGATTGCTGAACAATACATTGGATAGAGCCTTCAGCTAAAAGTGTCCGTATCGTAGATATATGTTTTGGTCATGTAATATGTCCATGTTTAATTCCTACATTTTCCATTTTCCAAGTTATCATCTTGTCTGTCATGAAGACTAGTTAATTGATGCTTATCACCAAATAATAATAATGCAAACGTAAATATCACATTCCTGTGCACACGAAGCGTTTCATGATTAACCTTCATCAGGTACGATTGGAATGGGAAATAATATATAAAAATCGAGAATAATGGCCTATAATAAACAGAACCTACTTTGACTATTAGTCACTTATTTACAGTATTTTACTGATCTTTGAACTCGTCGTGTTTATGTCATTTTAGTTTCTGTGAAAGTGGTCTTTTGGGTTAATGCGATATTATACACGTTCTCTACTCTTTATTTTGCTTTGCCGTCTAACACAACGGGCTGGAATCCCATTGATTGGTATCATGCCACCACATTTCTATGTTTGTCTCTCACACCAGTGCTTAGATTTAGTCTGGTCACTGCCCTACTTGTTTCTGTATTGAGCAGGTTGAGGTTTGTCAAAGGAATAGTTCGTGTTCTTGTTAGCTATTTTGTCATTCATTACTGCTTAGCTGTATATTCTCAGTATTGCTTGATTTTGTGTTTTCATTTATAGGTATTGCAACAATGGTCAAAGATCCCTGCCCGGATTATATGAAAAACAGTGACATCGGTAAATACATATTTAACCAACCCATTCTTTCTTTAAAAGTGTTTATGTCATTTTGAATACTTAAAACGGAGCATGCAATATGCATGTCTACCCGATAATACAAATTGAAAAGTGAAATATGTTGTTAAAGACTATAGAAATGATGAATATGAAGCAGGTTGGTTTTCTAGTAGCTGCTATTAAATTGCTACATGTCAAGAGAATGTACATTCTAATTTGAATTAGATATGTGTGAGATAGTTTATATGTTTCTTTATCCGGAGATCTATCATGCACTTACATTTTAACAACAAATTGTATTCGGTCACCTCGGGTTAAGAGAGAATCTTATATGGAACTTTTTATCCTTGATTCTTAATTCCTGATTCTACATCCTTAATTCTTAACCCATACGTACTATAGACTTACGTAGGAAACTTTTCATTTACTAAGTTTCTACACAGAAGTCAGCATTTGTTCCACAGGGACACCAAAGTCACAAACTAAGATATATTAAGAAAAGATTAGACCTAGTAGTAGTAATATTATACATTTTTATAGAGTCAATTTAACTTATGTTGTACAATACCTCAACGTTATCATATAGCGATAGTTGGATTACCTAACAACTCATACAAACCTATCACCATTACGACATGGCTTCGTCCCCGGCTTTGTAAATTACAAAAAATGTGCACTCGACTCGCAGTAGCAAGTGATAAAGTTGATCAGTTGCTTGGCCATGGTCGGCGGTTCTCTCCGGGTACTCCGGCTTCTTCCATCACTAAAACCGGTCGCCATGATATAGCTAAAATATTGCTGAAAGTGGCGTTAAGACACCAAAAATACAAAATAAATCAATTAGAAAGAGTGCTTCATCTGTTCAGTGGATCATCAAAGGTTTAAATTTGAATGTGAAATACATTGATCTCTCTAATGCTTCTATTGATAGTTGCTGTTTTCAATTTACAATTAATAAACAAATTAAATGTTAACGATGAAACATTATAGTCAAAACATATAAGTAAATGTTAACAATTAAGTATTTGTATTGATTCCAACTATATATCATTATCAAATAAATATGGATAACATGCCATAATTAATGCAATAGCTATATCATTATCTGTTTTAATTACTTTCTTACAGTGGCTGATATGTGTAAGTCAAGCTCTGCAACAGAAGAAGAAAATTCTGGAGGATACAGGGTAGAAAGTGTTGTATTACGTATAATGACCCAACAAAACAACTGCATATGTCGGGTAACGTTGGACAATCAAAGCGAAAACCCGGTAGATGTAGGGTTGAGCAAATATGATGGTCTTCAATCATCAGTACCAGAGAAAGCTGATTGTGGACTTGTAGTTGACATAACTCATATACCTGATATGTTTACAGGAAATGTAATAGCTCCTATTGAATGTCTTGTGAACGGTACACGTCGTCATACACCACTGTTTCAAAAGAGTTATCTGCAATTTAGATCTAGGATAATTAATGGAGACTTCACCAGAGGCTTCTATATACGATACTACGAGGTAAGGCATCATTACAAATTGTGAATTTGAAAAAAAAAATCATCAACCAATAATTATTGTTCTCCATCCACTAACTATAAATAATACATCGCATAGCTTGACAAAATATCAAATAATCTATTTGAGTTTACCTCATAAAGGGCATAGTCCTTATTATATAAGTACGCTGAAAAAACAAATCATACACCATCAGAAATCCCCAATCCCAACCGCGATAAGATGTCTATTCGCACAAAATATGGTCTATTATATGAAATGTTTGGTAAAGTGCATGTTTATTTCCTAATTAACGCATTTAAGCAATCGAATCAGAATGATGAGATGGCCTAAATAAATGCATAAGTATATATATATTTGCAACAAAATCAAAAATGATTGGCATTTATGTTGAACAATGGTATAATGCATTTGGATTCAACAAGTGTTAATGCCTGGTTATTTGAACTTTTCAGAGTTGAAAGGTCATTTGTTGATCGAAAATTTTGTCAATATATTTTTTGTAACATCTTTATCGGTATCGTTGCACAATCTTCTAGACTTCTATAATTTATTTTGTTTGTACTGCATCGTCATGTCTCGACGATCCGCTACTCAATAAGTTCTCTGGTTGGTAGATTCCCTTAGACTTTATATATATATATATATATATTATGTATTCCATCGTTCATATTATAGGAATGATAAACTATTTTGCTACAGATGCATCTTAGCACAAACAACTGTCTTCATTACTGGACATTTTAAGCGTGTGTACGTGTTGTTTATTGACGAGAGAAACATTTGACATATACCGTTATTTATGCATGATATCAGTTACATGTATGTATTGATATTTGACTTATTATAATGACCTAGCTAATAGGTTTCTCTTCATTGTTATAGCTATGAGCTGTATAACATTACTATAAATATTATTTCAGTTTCAATGTTAGATGAAACTCATGGATTTGTCAAAAGTCACATACACCTTGCCACGGGCGCGAATGGAACTCAGTTTCAGTGATTTTAGTCGATGACATCATAGATATTGTCAATCAAAATTCCATATGATTACGGTCATGGCATCGCTTGAAATAACTCTGGAATATATACATATATAAATTTACATAATGAGCAGTCTAAAAAGCAAAAGAAACAGATGGTTGCTCTTTGTAAGCTTGAAAATATAAAACATAAAAACAGTACTTTCACTTATATTCAACGCATGACAATATTTCAGATAGCAACAGTGACCATTCACAAGTATTACGAATTGTGTGTGATGCTCCGATGACAACAGAACAGACAACCGAAAATATAACAACATATGATGCACCGCAAAGTTCCCCACAAACGCCTGTTTCAGAGAAATCAACCACAAACAGATCAAACATAGATACTACAACTACTGTTACAACGAAGAAATCAACCACAAACAGCTCAAGCATAGATTCTACAACTACTGTTACAACGGAGAAATCAACCACAAACTGCTCAAACATAGATTCTACAACTACTGTTACAACGGAGAAATCAACCACAAACAGCTCAAGCATAGATACTACAACTACTGTTACAACGGAGAAATCAACCACAAACAGCTCAAACATAGATACTACAACTATTGCTACAACGACAAATGTTAAACATCAATCGATAACTACAACTACAGACACGACAACAGGTAAAAGTCTAGTTACAAGTGCACTAAGTCATGACATGTTAAAGCTAAGGATCCACATACATGAAATATTGAATAATAATTTTAGATTGGAATTTCCAAAACTTAATAAGTGAATTGTAAATTCAAAAGGAACAAACCTCCATACTAACTACATGTATATTGTGCACACTGTGGTCAGATTTCTTAATCAAGTTCAGCTTCATTTGTTTGTAGGAGGTATCATGCCTTATTTACGTTGTTTGTGTTTGTTTGCGTATAGCGGTATCCAACACATATTGTGTTGTGTTGTTTGATGTGCTCGTGTTCGTCGTGTGTGCCCAATGTTGCCAATTTCTATGGATTGTACATTCTTGATTGTCTCTTCTATTTTCTCTACCGTTTATTTTCTACTCTTTGACATGGTTGATGTACCTTGGTAAGTAATCTTAAAAATACATATTTCGGTTGTTTTATTCTTTTGCTTGGTATTTTATTGATCTTCAATGGCCTTTTTCTACTTGCGTCAATATTTGTTTAAAATATATTTATGGACCGCATCAATGAGACAATTAACCATGACATTGTCTACTCTACATGCAAGTTGTGGTATGGTAAGAGGCAATGCTATGCTTATTTTTGCAAGTGACAAGATGAAACATTTTAAGGTCTATCAATGGCTGATTGGACACTAAATTTGCGGTTTGGGCAGTGATCATTGAACACATATATTGAGGTATGGACAGTTGACATAAGGGTAATAACAAAATTACCGAACACCGAGCAATCTTCCAAAAGGGAAAGGCAAAACTCATAAGTCAACAAACAGACAAGATAATTTAAAAACCGGAAAACTTATGAAAAACGCAATGGCCCTGACTTGATACAGGCATTTCCAAAGAAATGGTGGGTTGAATCAGATTTTACAGACGACATAGGACACACATTTTGAGGTGTGGGCCATAACAATTGGACTATAATTGTAAGGAAGGATATGGATGTAAATGCACCCGAAAGCCTATTCAACTTTCCACTTCGACACAACTTAAAGTAAAGAGACATCGCCTTTATTTTTGTCTTACTTCTCACAACCACAGTATGGGCATTAATAATTAGCACAACTCATACAGTAGACTGAGTGTGAAGAAGCTCATATACCGCAGTTGAGCGGTTGTCTTTCCTTCTATCGATAAACGCTCCGTTTTAACATCTTTGTCGTTCTGATGATATTTAAAGAACGGATAAGGGTTATTTGACACTAATTTCGAAGTGCGACTCTCTCCCATTGCGGACTCATGTGTACACCTGTGACCATGGCTGATTATGACTATCATGTTTAGGCTTTTTGCTTTATTGTTCCCAAGCATGTTTAATTTATTTGGCTTTCTAATGTTGTGCTGTTGAGCCTGCTTGATGAAAGTTATTCCAGAAACGTGTCATGCACACCTAATTATATATCAAGATTTGTATAATTAATTAATCTTGCAGGGCTTGAACAAAGAACATATCTTGCAATTGGTGCTGGTTCTGGTGTAGCTTTAATACTGCTGGTAGTCTTAGTTGTAATATGTCTAAGGTTTGTAAAAATATCATGTTCTTTGATGTTTAATGCTTTATCTGCAATTATTTCTGCATGACAATATTCCCAACAATAACAAAATACGTCCAATAAAGATATTATCTATGCATTACAGTATATATCTCGCGTATCCTTTCGCAAGCCAGATAAGATGTATTACAATCAATAAGACAAACGACCAAGTCGATTTGAAAACATTTACAAGAATGTTGAACACTTAAAAAATAATGGACAGAAACAAAATGTCACAAATGTGGTTTTTTGTAATATTGACATACATTCTACAAGAAAAAAGAGGTTGGTTAGTAATTAATACCAACAACTTCTAGCTAGAAAACTCAAAAGAATAGATCACATTCACCCTAGTATATATATGCGGATATGAATCTCATAATGTGAAAAATCAGTCTGGTCTTAAGTTATCACCATACTATATATATTGCATAATATCGACATTTGAGGACGATTGTCAATATTTGTTACATTATTCAAGTAATAAGAATGTTAAATTGAAAGACGTTTTAAAACTTTAGTGATAATAGAAATGTATTGGATTCGTACTACAACAAACACTGCAATCAATATATATATGTTCGAATAAGGTCAATATAGAGACCCACAAGGTAGCTATAGAAATAAGACCCAGTTTGTCCGCTATAGGGCATAGCTCCTCCAAAGTTGACGCTCATTAGATACAATGATTTTGCTATAAATATAGTTTAAGCTTTTTAGAATTATTCCTCTAAGATAGGTTTAGTGTTAATATTATTTTCAGTATTACGTTAGGTTCTATTTGTGTTTTTTAATAGCAATAACGTTTCAGATGTCCTAGGGTGTCTGTGGTTTCATAAAACATATATGGACTGGTTATTTGGACAATAGTCAGTATATTTCTTCTCGACATCAACTATTCCCCTAGTATACCTGGATATGGTGTATACTAAAGAGCATTGTGGAATTTCTTTTTGTATGTTGTATCACAGTATGTGTAAGAGTTTAATTTAAAACATCTCGTTTTCCTTTTTTCATTAGAAGGAAATCAACACAAAAAGCAGGAACCAATGGATATGTAGATAGCTCACATCAGGAAGACGAAAATGACGATAAGTTGCCAGATAATGTGCTATACGTGCCAGCGGGAGAATTTAATATTACTGGTGGTAAGTTCAGTACCGCTGATGTGGATACAGCAAGCTCCTCCAATAAACGATTAAGCATGGAAGGCAATTACAGTACCGTTGATGAGGATATACCGAAATCTTCCAACAAAAGATTAAGCATGGAAGGAGATTATAGTACCGTTGATGAGGATACACGAATATCCCTCAACGAAAGATTAAGTGTAGAAGACAATTACAGTACCGTTGATGAGGATATGCCAAAAACCTCCAAAAATATAATAAGCATGGATGGAGATTACAGTACAGTTGAACTCGATGAACAGTTGGATACAAACTGTAGTTATCCTGAGAATTCAGAACTAGGGCAAACAAAAGGGAAGCAAAAACCAACTATCAAACCAAAACCTAAATCGTCCTGTAAAAACAGTGAGGCCAATCGCTCCCTTGATCAAAACATAAAGCACGTTACTCCTCCAAATGGCAGTGATAACCTCTATGCAATTGTTGATAAAAGTAGTAAAAATGTTCCTACAACTAATGTAGGTAAAGGGGAGGGAACATGCCAGTCCGATCAAACCTACGCTGTTGTGGACAAAGCACGGAAACGTAAATCTAGTTCGGATGAAACAAATAAAAAGAAGTTCGAAATAAATTCTGGCAACAGGGATTAGGCTATTTGACATTTTTTTCAGGACTAATATAACATATTTTATATAGATCTAAGTATTTATGCTTTGGTTTCCTAAGGTTCATAACATTAACTTCGCATGTAAGATTAGTCTGTTCCTATCTGTATAAGTGACATTCCCAAACATAATTAAGGAAAGTCGTATTTGTTTTTCAAAATAACAGAGTGGAGTGAAAAAAAACCGATGCTAAAATGGTAATATTGGTGCAATCACTGCTTAAGCTTCTTTTAATAATATTAAATATCCTTACACATACTGCACAAATTATATAGCATATACTGTAAATAATAGGAAGATGAAACTGACAGTCAATTTATGTTAGACGTGGCAGTAAATGAACTAAAAATACTGAACAATTATATAGTTTAGCGTGCACAATGCATTACTGGAATAACCATTATAGAAACCATCAAGAAATCCAAAGGACATAAATATAGACCTACTTGTCGGTAATAATTTTTTATATTGAGAGAGAGAGAGAGAGAGAGAGAGAGAGAGAGAGAGAGAGAGAGAGGGAGAGAGAGAGGATTTTGGCCTTAACCTGAATAAAAGTTCGCACAACCATATTATCTGGTCAGTAGGGAGACATTTTAAATTCTGCTAGACTACCAAGTTCAAGATCTTCTTAGCAAACCATATCTCATTCAGAAAAAAAATCATATGGTTATTTCTTAAGTTTGAAATATGTGTATCCTAAATGGGGTTCATGTTGTTCACTTTACCCTATTATGTTCTTAGTTCTGTCCGTTAATATCTGCTGCGCTTTCCATACGAAATCATGTTCGGTTCCTCTTTATCCGCAATTGTGCATTGGACAGCTCGTGTCTTTAGTTGTATTTGCTTACGCATATTAGTGTCAACACGACTTGACTGTATAAGTAGCAATGCGAGTGTCTTTCAAGATGCAGAAACCGGTTACCCTTCGTTATCACTTGGGTTCAATCTGGTTTTTATTTGGATTGTCCATTCGTGATTGCATCTTCGTGTTTCCCTAACTTTTATATTAAGACTTGTTCTGTCTACTTTTCGGCTTAGATGAAGATCACAAATAATTTGTCAAAGACGTTGATATTTAATTAAGTGCACACGACACGTTTCTGACATAACCTTAATCAATTACGCTGCAAATAAAAAGAAGAGGAAAGCGAAATAATCTATAAATAAAGTCACCGAAAGCAAAAAAACAAAGGAAAACAAATGATATAAACAGTATAGCCAAAATCAGGTGTAATTACCAATACATTGGTTTTTTTGGGGGTATTTCAAAATATGTAATTAGCAAGAGGTTTACAATTAATTTATATTTTATTTATTTGGCCTAAGTCCTATACGTGTGATCTGTTCAGTTACCGGTTTTTTCTGTAAGGTAGATAAATCTACTCACTACCTTATTCTTATTGGCTTAATTCTTACTATTGTTCTTTACCCTTTAAAAGACAGTGTTTTATACACTGTGATTATTATTTTGATTTAATTTGATGCGTGTAAAGTAGAACACGTTTGTTAAAAAAATACCCACCCACCCGCTGTAACTTAAAATTTTAGTAAATTTATTAAAACCACAAGCAATATATAGTATATGTATATATTATAAAATTTTTAGTCGTATATAAAGAAACGTTTATTGCATTATATGATTAGTGGAATTAATATAATAGTGACCAGCAGTTGACATTGAATTTCATGGACAGTGATAATTAATGTGATAATGGTGGACAGTTAATAGCCAATAATTATTAATTTTTTGTATTTTAATTTATTGTGATATAATAATAAATATATATATAAATGGCAATACACATATTCTCTTTTGCTGGTTTTTCTGTATCCATAATTGCTAATTAACTACAATAATAATATCTTGATGTAGGAACTGCATATTTTAATAATAACTATAACTAATAAACCAAGTGTGGCTAAAACGAATCAGAGTTTACAACAATACAGAACAGACATTTTAAAACACTAACAAGGTTAACAAATATATATTGCGTATTGAGCAATCTAGATGATAATTTGAAAATAATAAAGCTAATACATGTATATACAAAGTATGATGGTTAGTTAAATAATATACTTACATATCGAGAATAATACTATGTGTCCATCTGAAAACTATTATCTGTGTGCTGGTAAGATGCCATGGATTATATGTTTATTATATTTTTCTATTATTTAATTAAGCTCTTCTTTTAGTGGACATATTTTAGTTTGTTTTGTTTTAGTTTTATATAATTTACATCTAATTAGAGCATGATTCGTACATGTAGTGTTGTCATTATTTCTCAAAACGACATATTTACACTGCGAGAACAAATTTATCATGCATTTCTTATTTCAAATAAAGAATAATAGAGGTGTGGTTCCTGTTGTTTTACCGGCAATAATGTTACCAATTGACACTAATTCTATAGCCTGTCTTAAAACACGCATAGAACAAAGCTGTAATTGGGGGATGTGGTCAACATAACGTATTGTTTCTGCCTCATAGTATTTATTGTATAATAGAAGTATATATATATTTGGTATGCCTTATTTCAAAAATATATAGAGAAATGTTGAAGATATTAAAGGGCAAACCAGTGGCCGTAAAATCTTTAGTTTTCTGTGTAGTGCTTCATAGATCACTGTTTGTCATTGTAGTGTCTGTCCTTCCATTTACGGGTTTTGACTACCCCTTTGGTGTCTTCAAACTGTTCTGTAAGAGAGATAGACAACACAACGACCAAATGAAAAAAGGACAATAAGACGAAAATGGTCGACAAAGCAATCAACAGAAAAAAAGGACTTGAGCAATAAATCTTTTGTATTCCTATTCCTGTTAACGATAACAACATTCTGATTAATGTAAATCGATTGGTAAGTAACTACTACTGTACAGAGCGCAATAATGCACTGTACGTGGCAGGAGAGGGATAAAATGAAAGACAAAAAATATCACACTGTTGGAACAGTTCAAAAAATATCACACTGTTGGAACAGTTCAAAAAATATCACACTGTTGGAACAGTTCAAAAAATATCACACTGTCGGAACAGTTCAAAAATATCACACTGTCGGAACAGTTAAAAAAATATCACACTGTCGGAACAGTTCCAAATTATAATAGAAAAATCGCACAAAAACAATCGATACGGTCCAAACTTACCCGCGTAGTGAAATGATGCTGTCATCCAAGTTTTCTCACATATTGGTAAAATGCAAATCCTCACAAATTACCAGGCGAAGAAAGTTGTTATAAAGAACGTTCTAATTTTGAAAATTAGACATACTATATTTAATCTTCGTGACACATAATTTGCCATGTACATGGTTGTAGCTATGTTAAAAAGATCCGAACGCTTCATTGATTATTAAAATATTAAATGGTATACAAGGCTATCGTAAGACATATTAAAATGGATCCACTCAGGATTCAATTTTCTATTAAAGAAAATATTGTATGCCTCATTTGCACTGTAATTTTAGATCATTTTCCTTGTTGATTATTTCCCTTGTCATTCTAAAGTGACTTATTGTAATGTGAACTAGACTTCCTTGTTAATGTATTAATAAAAAAATGAATAGCAGATAATATCTATGCTTATATAAACTACAGACAAATACTACAGTCAGCTGGGTATGTGTGATTTTCTATGTGATTGTGTGTAGATGTTTAGAATTATACTTTAAAAATACTTCTGTTCACGATTTCATACAGTGCTTATTTCACATGACAAATATATATTTATATGCCCATAAATATTACATTACCATTAGAGAAAACCGAAGGAGCAATTAGAAATGGACAAATCAGAGACACTGACAACATTAGGCACACATGAGACAGGACGAACAATGATCGACATTACATTACACAGAACCCCACCCCCCCCTCCCCCCCTACAATCCAGATGATATTGCAAGTGATACGAATGAAAAAAACAGTCCTTGCTCAACTAGCCGTACCCGTCGTGTCTCTATTAAAAAACACGAACATCATTTACTAAGAGAATCGTAACAACTGCTAAAGGAAATAACCAGAAAAAAAACAGATAAATCAAGACCTAGGAATACAATAAACGGGAAAAAAGACGAACACACCGAACATTGTAGCGGACATGACACTACGGGACTGAAAACATGAACTATGTCATTGGACAACTGGTGAATATCTCACCCATCACACAATCTAGCGTTGGGGAGAATTTACATTTGTTTTTGGTTTTGTTTATCGCCATTTTCAACAATATTTCGGTTGTTTTCACTGTGGTCAATTTTATTGGTGGAGGAAATCGGAGTACCCGGAGAAAACCACCAACCTACCGCAAGTCACTGACAAACTTATAAAGCATGTGATACTTCAACGGACATACACGTAGCTGTAATTGAAGTATTTACAAAATAATGCACATTCTTTCTTACTTCTTGTAAATAATAAAAAATGTTTATATATTAATCATTTATGTCCAGCACTGATATCTACGCTAACAAATTAGCCATTTAATAATAAAGAATGCATACCACGATGTCGTTATAGGTGTAATAACACTAATTAATTTCTTTTACATTTTCTACTAAATTTGTGTTTTTTCGAGCCTACCTGGCCATTTGATCTTAAGCTTAACCTCTTCTGAAACGTACATGATTCCTCTACGTTCTGTGAAAATTTCAGGGTATGTTTAAAATCTTGCAGTGAAATGCCAGGCTACGGAAAACACTCATTCTAAAAATAGTCCGCTTATCCCACGTATCTATAGGTCATGCATCAAATCCTCCATAGAGGTATTGAAGTACAATCAAATCCATTCAATTTAGACTCAAGATAATCCCTATATATTTTACTTCAATTATCAATTTTAATTATTCGATTCCATTAGGTAGTTATCAAAATACTGCAAAGTGAATGGAACTCTTTTCTTTTAAAGGGACTACTTTCGTATATGTTCTAAGCTCTGATTGGTGAATTAGTAGTATGACACCTTATATGTCGTTCTTCATCCTTAATAGTAGGAAAAGGACAAAATCATCTTACACCCTTATATTAAAATATTAAAAGCTGTTATTGTGAATACAACACAGAAACGTAGTACCAGTTAATTCTACCAAATCAAGCACCGCCCCCTCCAGGGTATAATTACCACTTGTAACATGAATGCATTATTTTCCTTTGATCTTTTTCATGGTTTATATACCAGAATGCAAGCAACAGCTAAGAACTATGAAATAATTTACGCAGATACGAGATATTGCGCACTTTATATCTGGGCTGTAGTTTGATTACTTTCAGTGAGCCGTGCAATAAGCAACGACTTAGATGTGATATTGCATGGACTCATGTTACATATCATTTATTCCACGAGTTTCCGACTTAGGCGGTGGTATATATAAATTACTTCTACAGGTAATAGGTATACTATTGCATGGGTGTTTTTATGCACTAGTGAATAACAGTTATCAAATATTTAACGTACATTGTGTATCACCGTGGAGTCATTCAATTGTTTAAAGATATTTAATTTGTATATGCTTGTAATTTCTTGTTGGTTCTGATCAACTTCCGGGTTGACACGTAAGACAACATAAAACGTAGAACATGATATTTCTGATATGCACGATATTAGTGATTCTTCAACTGTATAAAGGTAAGACGATTTGCTACAACTATCACCATAATCAATGTCTATTAAGTAGAGGTTAAAGTGGAGATACAGTTCCTTTCGATGGTATCAATGTAAATATGACATTTCTTAAACAAAGAACTTCCTCGGTAAAGATCGACAAAATCGTAAACCGTTAGTAATATTACTTACTCTTTTGTTAAGCTTCAAAAACTAAAACATTAAAATACAAACGTAAATACTTAATTTGCTGTGAATGACCCATGTTAGTACACATGTAGATACTTAATTTGCTGTGAACGACCCATGTGAGGTACACACTCAAAGGCAAACAATATAAAAGTCACATGACTTATGTCGTCGGTAGCAGGAAAGCCGAACGTCAGCCACCGAAGCTGATGGTGATATTGGTCGTAATTTGAAAAATGCAACACAATATGGTTAAAGTGATCATCCTTACACATCCGTATACCTAAATATACACTGACCGCATACTATTCTAAAATGATTAGGGAGTAGAATAACATATGTATGCTCATTATTGAAGACCCTACAGTGACTGTGAAAGTAAGAACAGATAATGTAACAAACAACAGTAAAGGCCGTGGTACTCATAGTTTCATTATTAATAGACAAATGATTTGATAGCTGAACAATACATTGGATAGAGCCTTCAGCTAAAAGTGTCCGTATCATAGATATATGTTTTGGTCATGTAATATGTCCATGTTTAATTCCTACATTTTCCATTTTCCAACATGTTATCATCTTGTCTGTCATGAAGACGAGTTAATTGATGCTTATCACCAAATAATATTAATGCAAACGTAGATATCACATACCTGTGCACACGAAGCATTTCATGAATAACCTTCGTCAGGTGCGATTGGAATGGCCAATAATTTATAAGAATCTAGCATAATGGCCTATAATCAACAGAACCTACTTGGCTATTAGTCACTGATTTACAGTCTTTTACTGACCTTTGAACTCGTCGTATTTATGTCATTTTAGTTTCTGTGAAAGTGGTCTTTTGGGTTAAAGCGATATCATACACGTTCTTTCTTCATTATTTTGCTTTGCCGTCTAACACAACGGGCTGGAATCCCATTAATCGGTATCATACCAGCACATTTCTATGTTTATCCCTCACACCAGTGATTACATTTCGTCTCGTCGCTGTTCTACTTGTTTCTGTATTGAGTAGGTTGAGGTTTGTCAACGGAATAGTTCGTGTTGTTGTTAGATATTTTGTCATTCATTACTGTTTAGCTGTATATTCTCAGTATTGCTTTATTTTGTGTTTTCATTTATAGGTATAGCAACAGTGGTTCCAGATCCCTGCCCGTCTGATATTAAAAACCGTGGCATAGGTAAATACATATGTAACCAACTCATTCTTTCTATGAAAGTGCTTATGTCATTTTGAATACTGAAAACGGAGCATGATGACTACCCGATAATACAAATTGAAAAGTGAAATATGTTGTAAAAGACTATAGAAATGATGAATATGAAGCGGGTTGGCTTTCTAGTAGTTGCTATTAAATTGCTACATGTCAAGACAATGCACATTCTAAAATGAATTAGTTATTTGTGAGGTAGTTTATATGTTTCTTTATACGGAGATCTATCATTCACTTACATTTAACAACAAATTGCATTCGGTCCCCTCGGGTTAAGAGAGAATCCTAAATGGAACATTTTAATTCTTGATTCTCAATTCCTGAGTCTACATCCTTAATTCTTAACCCATACGTACTATAAACGTACGTAGGAAACTTTTCATTTACTAAGTTTCTACACAGGAGTCAGCATTTGTTCCACAGGGACACCAAAGTCACAAACTAATATATATTAAGAAAAAAGATTTAGAATAGAAAATAGATTCAACAGTCAATCAAACCTAGTAGTAGTAATATTAATCATTTTAATCGAGTCAATTTAACTTATTTTGTATTATACATCAACGCTATCATATAGCGACATTAGAAAGAGTGAGGGACCGGATGTCTCAATGAGTTGGATTACCTAACAACTCATACAAGCCTATCACCAATACGGCGAGGGTGCGTTAAATTACAAAAAGGTGCACTCGACTCACAGTAGCAAGTGATAAAGTTGATCAGTTGCTTGCCCATGGTCGGTGGTTCTCTCCGGCTTCTTCCACCACTAAAACTGGTCGCCATGATATAGCTGAAATATTGCTGAAAGTGGCGTTAAAACACCAAAAATAAAAATAGATCAATTAGAAAGAGTGCTTCATCTGTTCAGTGGATCATCAAAAGTTAAAATTTGAATGTGAAATAAATTGATCTATCTAATGCTTCTATTGATAGTTGCTGTTTTCAATGTACAATTAATAAACAAATTAAATGTTAACGATGAAACACCATAGTCAAAACATATAAGTAAATGTTAACAATAAAGTATTTGTATTGATTCCAACTATATATCTTTATCAAATAAATATGGATAACATGCCATAATTAATGCAATAGTTATATCATTATCTGTTTTGATTACTTTCTTACAGTCGCTGATATGTGTAAGTCAGGTTCTGCAACAGAAGAAACAAGTTCTGGAGGTTACAAAGTAGACAGTGTTGTATTACGTATAATGACCCAAGAAGATGACTGCATATGTCGGGTAATGATAGACAATCAAAAAGATGCAGTAGATGTAGGAATCAGAAAAGCTGATGGTCTTACAGCATCAGCACCAGAGAAAGCTGATTGTGGACTTGCAGTTGATATCAATCATATACCTGATATGTCAACAGAACATATAATAGCTCCTATTGAATGTCTTGTGAACGATACACGTCGTTATACACCACTGTTTCAAAAGAGTTATCTGCAATTTAGATCTAGGATAATTAATGGAGACTTTATCAGAGGCTTCTGTATACGGATACTACGAGGTAAGGCATCATTACAAATTGTGAATTTGAATAACATCATCAACCAATAATGTTCGTTCTCCAGCCACTAACTATTAATAATACCTCGCATAGCTTGACAAAATATCGAATAATATCGAGTTTACCTTATAAAGTGCATAGTCCTTATTTTATAAGTACGCTGAAGAAACAAATCATACACCATCAGAAATCCCCAATCCCAACCGCGATAAGATGTCTATCCGCACAAAAGATGGTTTATTATATGAAATGTTTGGTAAAGTACATGTTTATTTTCTAACTAACGCATTAAAACAATCGAATCAGAATGATGAGATTGCCTAAATAAATGCATAAGTATATATATATTAGCAACAAATTAAAAATGATTTCCATTTATGTTGTACAATGGTATAATCCCCGTCCATTTGCATTTGGATTCAACAAAGTGTTAATGCCTGGTTAATTGAACTTTATACGCTATCAGTTCCAGATAATATACCATGGTTTTCTACAAGCACATTTTAAAGCTAAATAATCAATAAAAACATCAAAGGAAATGTATATAAATAAACGTTAGAGAAAAGCGAAAGGGCATTGAAGAATGGACAATCCAGATATATACACTCCGACAAAGGTTAAGCAACACCCTATATATTTCTCGATATATTTATATACATCAATACTGTTAAAAAATAGATATCACCATTTTTGTTACACTTCTTAAAAGACTACACCAAGGGCCCTAAAATTACCAATATATATATATATATAACTGACCAAAACAAATCTTTGACGGTCTGCAAGATATCTTCAAAATTCAAAGCCTAAAGTTGCGAGAGAAACGACGCAAGAAATTATTTAGGGATGGTATCAACCCGAACAAACATATACCATCAGAATCACCTGTCACTTCTAGGGAAACGACAAGGAGGAAACGAAGATTTTCAAAGCACAAAGAAATTAATAGAGACCAAAAATGACATAGTCGTCAATTTGTCATCAAAAGATCTAAAACCTGATGAAATTCGTATACTCTTTTAGGGACTTAATTTCTGTCCCACCCCTAACAAAATCAATGAGGAGCAACTATCAGCTGATCTCGACAAATTTGCTAGATCTCTTCGAATTAAAGAGTATTTCTTGGCCAAAGAAAGAGACTTTCCTGTAGATGGGTCGTCCGATTCGGAAGATGATAATGAGACCCCCCTTCCTAGGTATAAGAGAAAAAAAGTTCATGGAATCCACAACACAGCAAAAATACAACTTTAGAATCCTTTATTGACTTAGTAACATATGATGTCCAGACAGCAGTTAGCACGAACATACCAACCCATAACAACCCCACTCCAGCAGAAAAGGGTGTGATCCAAGAATTAAAGGAAAGGGATGACATTGTCATAAAGCAAGCAGACAAGGGTAGCGCAATGTTGTTATGGACAAAGTAGATTATTTAGAGGAGGCAAACAGACAACTGACGGATGGAAGATTTTAGAAAAAAATGGACTCTGACCCCACGGAAGAATTCAGCACTAAAATAACGCAGTAGCTAATAATTATGAAAGAAAGTAGTCATATCGACAAGAACACTTTCGATTATTTTAAACCAGACAAACCCAAAGCCGGACGCTTCTATCTATTACCTAAAATTCATAAAGTCAGCAACCCCGGGAGACCCATTGTTTCAGAAAATGGGCACCCCACAGAATTAATCTCCGAATTCGTCGATTTCCACCTTCGACTTCATGTAGAAGCGCTACTCTCACATTTGAAAGACACCACTAATTATCTTCAAAACTTCCTTCAGGGTCCATTATTGTTTCGATGGACATTACGTCATTATACACTAGCATCCCACATACTGACGGTATCGAAGCATGTCGAGAGGCCTGGGACCAAAGAGCCGTTAGAGAACCACCAACGGAATGTCTTGTCCAGTTGCTCACATTGGTACTGAAACATAACAACTTTACATTTAATGGAGAGCATTGTTTTACAAATCAACGGAACAGCTATGGGAACAAAGATGGCACCTTCATACGCCAACATATCCATGGGGAAGCTTGAACAAATAATCATACAATCTACACCCTACAAGCCAATTTCCTGGTTACGTTTCATAGATGAAGTTGACATGAAGTGGTCCGAGTCGGAAGAAGATATTCGTGTATCCTCATCAACGGTACTGTAATCTCCTTCCATGTTTAATCTTTTGTTGGAAGATTTCGGCATATCGTCCTCAACGGTACTGTAATTGCCTCAATGGTTTCTTTGACCATGCCAACTATTTTCACCCCACTATAAGATTCACCCATGAAACATCCAGAAATAACATCTCCTTTCTGGATACTTACACTACCTGTGAAAATGGTATTATGTCAACTGACATATACAACAAACCGACAGATACACATCAGTACCTGTCCCCACACAGTTGTCATCCTAAACATTGCACCAAAAGTATTCCGTACAGCCAAGCTCTCCGAACCAAACGCATCTGCTCCAATGAACAAACAACAAAAAAACGGTTTGGGGAACTGAAATATCATCTGGAAAAGAGGGGTTAAACAATGCGAGCATTAACCAATGTTTTGACAAAGCAAGTGGTATTGACAGAAAAGACCTCATCCAATATAAAGAAAAGAAGACGAACAACATAATGCCAATTGTCATCACATACCATCTTGTGCTCAGTAATTTATCCAACATCGTTCGTAAGCACTGGACAACCATACTAATACACCCATAATTGTGCAAAATGGTCAAAGAACCACCCGTCTTGGCTTTCAGGACCCAAAAGGTTGAGAGATATCTTGGTGAGAGCTGACATCTCCCCTCGATCAGCCTACAATAGTCAGTGCCAAAACTGTGATTCCAGACGATGTATGACGTGCAAAAACATCCAATGCACACAAAAATTCAGCAGCACACATACAGGAGAAGAATTCATCATATAACAATGGTTACGACAAAATCAAAGTTGCAAATGGAATTCAACAAAGAAGTTACGTCAGCTTCTGCTGGTCTGGTGTATGTGTGTTTTGGCAGTTTTGTAAAGAGCTCAAGGGTTTGAGCAATAGCAAGGGGAAAATCTAATTTAAGTCTATTTTATTTCTAATTAATTTTAATTATTTTATATGTATTTATATTTTCATCTATACTTTAAAATATGCTGTATTCATATATTTTCTAAACTGAAACTCGTGTATTTTTTCTTTGTAATAGAGCAACATTTGCCTTTAATTTTTTGGTAAAAATAAATCATATTTAAAAAAGAATTTCCTTGAAAGAGCCTCAATTTACAGGTGTTGGTGGTTATACCTATTTGAAATAGTGACACTAGACATGTTTATACAACGGTTTAGACAATACCTGATTACAAAAATGTAATTGGTATTTTGACATTACATTCATAAAAACTTCAAATAAACTTGAAAATTTAATTTTGCATAATTACTTATAATTACCTCTTTGAAGATTAATTCAATACAAAGAAATTAATTTGCATTTTCTTTTAATTTCATCACACAGATCGAAACCATTCGATTAAAATCCATATCGTGACGTTAACTAACCTTGAAAAGCGTATGATAATATATGTGCTTGACTTATTCGACGGGGGGGGGGGGGGGGGGGGGGGAGAGAGCCCCCACAGCTCCTCCTTGAATCCACCACTGATATCAGCTACATGTATGTATTCATATTTGACTTATTATAATGACCTAGCTAATAGGTGTCTCGTCATTGTTATAGCTATGAGGTGTATAATATTATTATCAATATTATTTCAGTTTCAATGTTAGATGAAACTCATGGATTTGTTAAAAGTCACCAACAAACTTGTCACATACACCTTGCCACGGGCGCGAATGTAACTCAGTTTCAGTGATTTAGTCGATGACATTATATATATTGTCAATCAAAATTCCATATGATTACGGTCATGGCATCGCTTGAAACAACTCTGGAATATATTTATTTATATAAATTTACATAATGAGCAGTCAAAAAAGAAATAGAAACAGAAAATATAAAACATAAAAACAGTACTTTCACTTATATTCAACGCATGACAATATTTCAGATAGCAACAGTGACCATTCACAAGTTTTACGAATTGTTTGTGATGCCCCGATGACAACAGAGCAAACGCCTGTTTCGGAGAAATCAACCACAAGCAGCTCAAACATAGATACTACAACTACTGTTACAACGGAGAAATCAACCACAAACAGCTCAAACATAGATACTACAACTACTGTTACAACGGAGAAATCAACCACAAGCAGCTCAAACATAGATACTACAACTACTGTTACAACGGAGAAATCAACCACAAACAGCTCATACATAGATTCTACAACTACTGTTACAACGGAGAAATCAACCACACACAGCTCAAGGATAGATTATACAACTACTGTTACAACTACAAATGTTACAGACACGACAACAGGTAAAAGTCTAGATACAAGTGCACTAAGTCATGACATGTTAAAGATAAAGATACACATACATGAAATATTGAATAATAATTTTAGATTGGAATTTCCAAAACTTAATAAGTGAATTGTAAATTTAAAAGCAACAAACCTTCATAAGAACTACATGTATAGTGTGCAAACTGTGGTCAGATTTCTTAATCAAGTTCAGCTTCATTTGTTTGTAGGAGGTCTCATGTCTTATTTACATTATTTGTGTTTGTTTGCGTATAGTGGTATCCAACACATATTGTGTTGTGTTGTTTGCTGTGTTCGTGTTCCTCTTGTGTCTTGTGTGCCCAATGTTGCCAGTTTCTATGGATTGTCTATTCTTGATTGTCTATTCTTGATTGTCCCTTCTGTTTTCTCCAACGTTTATTTTCTTCGTAATTAATCTTCGAAATACATATCTTGGTTGTTTTATTCTTTTGTTTGGTATTTTATTGATTTTCGATGGCCTTTTACTACTTGTGCCCATATTTTTTATAATATATTAATGGACCGCATCAATGAGACAATTAACCATGACATAGTCGACTCTACATGTAATTTGTGGTATGCTAAGAGGCAATGCTATACTTATTTTTGCAAGTGACAAGATGAAACATTTTAAGGTCTATCAATGGCTGATTGGACACTAAATTTGCGGTTTGGGCAGTGATCATTGAACACATATCTTGAGGTATGGACAGACGACATTGGACACACATTTTGAGGGTTGGGCCATACCAAATGCACTATAATTGTAAGGAAGGATATGGATGTAAATGCATCCGAAAGCCTATTCAACTTTCCACTTTGACACAACTTAAAGTAAAGAGACATCGCCTTTATTTTTGTCTTATTTTTCACAACCACAGTATGGTCATTAATAATTAGTACAACTCATACCGTAAACTGAGTTTGAAGAAGCTCATACACCGCAGTTGAGCGGTTTTCTTTCCTTCTATCGATAAACGCTCCGTTTTAACATCTTTTTTCGTTCTGATTATATTTAAAGAACGGATAAGGGTTATTTAACACTAATTTCGAAGTGCGACTCCGTCCCATTGCGGACTCATTAGTCTATTCCAGAAACGCGTCATGCACACCTAACTATATATCAAGGTTTTTGTGATTAAATATTCTTACAGGGCTTGAACAAACAACATATATTGCAATTGGTGCTGGTTCTGGTGTAACTTTAATACTGCTGGTAGTCCTAGTTGTAATATGTCTAAGGTTTGTAAATATATCATATACTTTTGATGTGTAATGTTTTATCAGCAATTATTTCTGCATGACAATATTCCCAACAATAACAAAATACGTCAAATAACGATATTATCTATACATTGCAGTAGATATCTCGGGTATCCTTTCGCAAGCCAAATAAGATATATTACAATCAATAAGACAAACGACCAAGTCTATCTGAAAACATTTACAAGAATGTTAATCACTTGAAAATCATGGACAGAAACAAAATGTCACAAATGTGGTTTGTTGTAATAGTGACATACATTCTACAAGAATAAAGAGGTTGATTAGTAATGAATACCAAAAACTTCTAGCTAGAAAACTCAAAAGAATAGACTACATTCACCCTAGTATAATGTGGAAAATCAGTCTGCTCTTAAGTTATCACAATAATATATGTATTGCATAATATCGACATTTGAGGGCAATTGTCAATATTCGTTATATTATTCAAGTAATAAGAATTTTAGATTGAAAGACGTTTTAAGTCTTTAGTGATAATAGAAATATATTGGATTCGTACTACAACAAACACTGCAATCAATAAATAGGTGTTCGAATAAGGTCAATATAGAGACCCACAAGGTAGCTATGGAAATAAGACCCAGTTTGTCCGCTATAAGGCATAGCTCCTCCAAAGTTGAGGCTCATCAGATACAATGATGTTGCTATAAACATAGTTTAAGCTGTTTAGAATTATTGCTCTAAGATATGTTTTGTGCTAATATTATTTTCAGTATTACTTTAAGTTATATTTGTGCTTTGTTAATAGCAATAACGTTTCAGATGTCCTAGGGTGTCTGTGGTTTCATAAAACACTTATGGACTGGTTATTTTGACAATAGTCAGCATATTTCTTCTCGACATCAACTATTCCCCTATTATACTTGAATGTGGTGTATACTAAAGAGTATTGTAAAATTTATTATTGTATGTTGTATCACAGTATTTGTAAGAGTTTAATTTAAAACATCTCGTTTTCCTTTTTTCATTAGAAGGAAATCAACACAAAAAGCAGGAACCAATGGATATGTAGATAGCTCACATCAGCAAGACGAAAATGACGATACGTTGCCAGATAATGTACTATACGTGTCAGCGGGGGAATTTTATATTACTGATGGTAAATGCAGTACCGCTGATGTGGATACAGCAAGATCCACAAATAAACGATTAAGCATGGAAGGCAATTACAGTACCGTTGATGAGGATATGCCGAAATCTTCCAACAATAGATTAAGCTTGGAAGGAGATTACAGTTCCGCTGATGAGGATACACGAATATCCCTCAACGAACGATTAAGTGTGGAAGGCAATTACAATACCGTTGATGAGGATATGCCGAAATCTTCCAACAAAAGATTAAGCATGGAAGGAGAATACAGTACCGTTGATGAGGATACACGAATATCCCTCAACGAAAGATTAAGTGTGGAAGGCAATTACATTACCGTTGATGAGGATGTGCCAAAAACCTCCAAAAATATAATAAGCATGGATGGAGATTACGGTACAGTTGAACTCGATGAACATTTGGATACAAAATGTAGTTATCCTGAGAATTCAGAACTAGGGCAAACAAAAGGGAAACAAAAACCAACTATCAAACCAAAACCTAAATCGTCATGTACAAACAATGAGGCCAATCGCTCCCTTGATCAAAACATAAAACACGTTACTCCTCCAAATGGCAGTGATAACGTCTATGCAATTGTTGATAAAAGTAGTAAAAATGCTCCTACAACTAATGTAGGTAAAGGGGAGGGAACAGGTCAGTCTGATCAAACCTACGCTGTTGTGGACAAAGCACTGAAACGTAAATCCAGTTCGGATGAAACAAATAAAAAGAAGTTCGAAATAAATTCTGGCAACAGGGTTTAGGCTATATGACATTTGTTCAGGAATTATATAACATATCTTATATAGATCTGAGTATCTATGCTTTGATTTCCTAAAGTTCATAACATTAACTTCGTATGTAAGATTAGTCTGTTTCTTTCTGTATCAGTGACATTCCAAAACATAATTAAGGAAAGTCGTATTTGTTTTTCAAAATAACAGAGTGGAGTGGGAAAAAAACGATGCTAAAATGTTAATATTGATGCAATCACTGCTTAAGCTTCTTTTGATAATATTAAATATCCTTACACATACTGCATACATTATATAGCATATACTGTAAATAATAGGAAGAAGAAACTGATCGTCAATCGGGTACCTTCAAAGACAAAAGAATGGAATGCGAAATAATTTAAGTCTTTCAGATCAAGAAATCCAAAGGACATAAATAGGATATTGATAAACAAGCAAATACATGATTAATCTTTTAGCTATGAAATAATGTATTATGTATATGTAGACCTATTTGTCGGGAATAATTTTTTTATATTTATGGAGAGAGAGAGAGAGAGAGAGAGAGAGAGAGAGAGAGAGAGAGAGATTTTTGAAACAAATAATGTTACAGACGATTTTGGCCTTAACCTGGCTAAAAGTTCGCAAAACCAAATTATCTAGTAAGTATGGAGAGATTTAAAATTCTGCCAGACTACCAAGTTCAACATCTTCCTAGCAGACCACATCTCGTTTAGAAAAAAAAATAATATGGTCATTTCTTAAGTTTGAAATCTGTTTATGCTAAATGGGGTTCATGTTGTTCACTTTACCCTATTAAGTTCTTAGTTCTGTCCTTTAATGTATGCTGCGCTTTCCATATGAAATCATGTTCGGTTCCTCTTTATCCGCAAAAGTTCATTGGACAGCTCGTGTCTTTAGTTGTATTGGCTTACGCATATTAGTGTCAACACGACTTGACTGTATAAGTAGCAACGCGAGTGTCTTACAAGATGCAGAAACGCTTATCCTTCGTTATAACTTGGGTTCAATCTGGTTTTTATTTGGATTGTCCATTCGTGATTGCATCTTCGTGTTTCCCTAACTTTTATATTAAGACCTAACCAGACCAGTTTTGGAAAATAAACCACCCATATTTTCTGTCTACTTTTCGGCTTAGATGAAGATCACAAATAATTGGTTAAAGACGTTGATATTTAATTAAGTGCACACGACACGTTTCTGACATAACCTTAATCAATTAATCAACTACGCTGCAAATAAAAAAAAGCGGAAAGTGAAATAATCTATAAATAAAGTCATCGAAAGCAAAAAAAGGAAAGGAAACAAAGGTTATAAACAGTATAGCCAAACTCAGGTATAATTACCTATACATTAGTTACATTAATAATATCTTTATGTAGGAACTGTATATTTTAATAATAACTATAGCTAATAATCCACGTGTGGCTAAAACGAATCAGAGTTTACAACAATACAGGACAGACATTTTAAAACACTAACAACGTTAACAAATATATAATGCGTATTGGGCAGTCTAGATGATAATTTGAAAATAATAAAGCTAATATATACAAAGTATGATGGTTAGTTAAATAATATACTTACATATCGAGAATAATATTCTGTGTCCATCTGAAAACTATTATCTATGCGCTTGTATGATGCCATTGATTATCTGTTTATTATATTTTTCTATAATTTAATTTAGCTCTTCTTTTAGTGGAAATATTTTAGTTTGTTTGTTTTGTTTTAGGTTTATATAATCTATATCTATAGCATGATTCATACATGTAGTGTTGTCATTATTTCTCAAAACGAGCTATTTATACTGCGAGAACAAATCTATCATGCATTTCTTATTTCAAATACAAAAATAATAGAGGTGTGGGTTCTTGCTATTTTACCGGCAATAATGTTACCCATTGACACTAAATTATATAGCCTGTCTTAAAACACGTATAGAACAAAGCTGTAATTGATGGATGTGGTCAACATAACATATTGTTTCTGCGTCATAGTATTTATTGTACAATAAAAGTATATATATATTTGATATGCCTTATTTCACTAATATATAGAGAAATGTTAAAGATACTAAAGGGCAAACCAGTGGCCGTAAAATCTTTCGTTTTCTGTGTAGTGCTTCCTAGATCAGTGTTTGTCATTGTAGTGTCCGTCCTTCTATTTACGGGTTTTGACTACCCCTTTGGTGCTTTCAAACTGTTCGCTAAGAGAGATAGACAACACAATGACCAAATGAAAAAAAGGGACAAGAAGACGAACATGGTCGACGAAACAATAAACAGAAAACAAAGACTTGAACAATAAATATGTTGTATTCCTATTTGTATTAAGATAATAACATTCTGATTAATGTAAATCGATTGATAAGTAACTACTACTGTACAGAACGCAATAATGCACTATACGTGCCAGGAGAGGGATACAATGAAAGACAACAAATATCACACTGTCGGAACAATTCCAAAATTCAATAGAAAAATCGCACAAAAACAATCGATACAGCAAGCAAACATATATATGACCGCTCGATTTTCTAGCTTGAAACAGGGATTCTAATAGCATGTGGAGGCGTAAAGATATTTGTATAGGCCCAAGCTTCCCCGTGTAGTGAAATGATGTTGTCATGCATGTGTTGTCACATATTGGTAAAATGTAAATCCTAACAAATAACCAGGCGAAGAAAGTTGTTATAAAGAACGTTCTAATTTTGAAAATTAGACATACTATATTTAATCTTCGTGACACATAATTTGCCATGTACATGGTTGTAGATATGTTAAATTGATCCGAACGCTTCATTGATCATTAAATGGTATACAAGGCTATCGTAAGACATATTAAAGTGGATTCAATTTTCTATTAAAGAAAATATTGTATGCATAATTTACAGTGTAATTTTAGATCGTTTTCCTTGTTGATTCTTTCCCTTGTCATACAAAAGGGACTTATTGTAATGTGAATTAGACTTCCTTCTTAATGTATTCACTAAAAACGATGAAGACAATATCTATGCTTATACAACAAGTTAAAGAAAAATACTACTGTCAGTTGGGTATGTGTGATTCTTTATGTGATTGTGTGTACATGTTTATAATTATACTTTAAAAATACTTGTGTTCATGATTTCATACAGTGTTTATTTTACATGACAAATATATATTTGTATGCCCAGAAATATTACATTACCATTAGAGAAAACCGAAGGACCAATTAGAAATGGACAATTCAGAGACACTGACAACATTAGGCACACATGAGACAGGACGAACAATGATCGACATTACATTACACAGAAAAAAAAACCTACAATCCAGATGATAATTCAAGTGATACGAAAGAGAAAACAGTCATTGCTCAACTAGCAGTACCCGTCGTGTCACTATTAAACAACACGAACATCATTTGCAAAGAGAATCGTAACAACTGCATAAGGAAATAATCAGAAAAACCATAGATAAAGCAAGACCTAAGAATACAATTAATGGGAGTAAAGACGAACGAACCGAACATTGTAGCGGACATGACACTACGGGACTGAAAACATGAAATATGTCATTGGACAAACTGGTGAATATCGGACTCATCACACAACCTAGCGTTGGGGACAACTTACGTTTCTTTTTGGTTTGGTTTATCGCCATTTTCAACAATATTTCGGTTTTTTCACTGCGGTCAGTTTTATTGGTGGAGGAAATCGGAGTACCCGGAGAAAACCACCGACAAGTCACTGACAAACTTGTAAAGCATGTGAAACTTCAACGGACATACGCGTAGCTGTAATCGAAATATTTACAAAATAATGCACTTTCTTTCTTACTTCTTGTAAATAATAAAAATGTTTATATATTAATCATTTAATTCCAGCACTGATATCTACGTTAACAAATTAGCCACTTAATAATAAAGAATGCATACCACGATGTCATTATAGGTGCAATACCACTAATTAATTTCTTTAACATTTTCTACTAAATTTGTGTTTTCTCGAGCCTACCTGGCCATTTTATCTTAGGCTTAACCTTTCCAAGACCATATATTTTCTGAAACGTACATGATTCCTCTACGTTCTATCAAAATGTCAGGGCATGTTCAAAATCTTGCAGTGAAATGCCAGGCTACGGCAAACACCTATTCTAAAAATAGCCCGATTATCCCACAGTATCTATAGGTCATGCATCAAATTTAGGCTCAAAATAATCCCTATATATTTTACTTCAATTATCAATTTTAATTATTCGATTCCATTCAGTAGTTTTCACAATACTACAAAGTGAAAGGAACTTTTTTTCTTTAAAAGGGACTACTTTCGTATATGTTCTAAGCTCTGATTGGTGAATTAGTGGTCTGAGACCTTATATGTCGTTCGTCATCTTTAATAATAGGAAAAGGACAAAATCATCTAACACCCTTATATAAAAATATTAAAAGCTGTTATTGTGAATACAACACAGAAACGTAGTACCAGTTAATTCTACCATATCAGGTACCCTCCCTCCAGGGTATGATTACCACTTGCAACATGAATGCATTATTTTCCTTTGATCTTTTCTTCATGGTTTATATACCAGAATGTAAGCAACAGCTAAGATCTATGAAATAATACACGCAGATACGAGATATTGCACACTTTATATATGGGCTGTAGTTTGATTACTTTCAGAGAGCCGTGCAATAAGCAACGACTTAGATGTGATATTGCATGGACTCATGTTACATATCATTTATACCACGAGTTTTCGACTTAACCGGTGGTATATATATATATTACTTCTGCAGTTAATAGGTATACTATTGTATGGTTATTGTTATGCACTAGTAAATTACAGTTAACAAATAGTTCACGTACATTTTGTATCATCGTGGAATCATTCAAATGTTTAAAGATATTTAATTTGTATATGCTTGCTAACTTATAGTGTGCATTGCTTGTTGGTCCTGATCAACTTCCGGGTTGACACGCGAAACAACATAAAACGTAGAACATGATATTTCTGACATACACGATATTAGTTATTCTTCAACTGTATAAAGGTAAGACGATTTGTTACATAATTACAACTCTCCCCATTATTCCTAAAACATTAAGGTCTATTCAGTAGGGGCTAAGGTGGATATACATTTCCATTCGATGGTATAAATGTAAATATGACATTTCTTAAACAAGAACTTCCTCGGGAAAGGTCGACAAAATCGCGTAATATTACTCACTCTTTTGTTTGTTAAGCTTCAAAAACTAAAACATTAAAATACAAACGTAGATATTTAATTTGCTGTGAACGACCCATGTGAGATACACACTCAAAGGTAAACAATAAACAAGTCACATGACTTATGTCGTCGGTACCAGAAGAGTCAAACGTTAGCCACCGAAACTGATGGTGATATTGGTCGTAATTTAGCTGTATATTCTCAGTATTACTTGATTTTGTGTTTTCCTTTATAGGTCTAGCAACAGTGGTCCAAGATCCCTGCCCGTCTGATATTAAAAACAGTGACATAGGTAATACATATTTAACCAACCAATTCTTTCTTTAAAATATGATGACTACCCGATAATACAAATTGAAAAGTGAAATATGTTGTAAAAGACTATTGAAATGATGAATATGAAGCGGGTTGGCTTTCTAGTAGTTGCTATTAAATTGTTACATGTCAATACAATGTACATTCTAATTTGAATTAGATATTTGTGAGATAGTTTATATGTTTCTTTATCCGGAGATCTATCATGTACTTACATTTAACGACAAATTGTGTTCGGTCACCTCGGGTTAAGAGGGAATCTTAAATGGAACTTTTTAATTCTTGATTGTTAATTCCTGATTCTACATCCTTAATTCTTAACCAATACGTCATATATACTTACGTAGGAAATTACGTACCAAATTCACAAACTAATATAACCTAGTAGTAGTAACATTGTACATTTTTTTAGAGTCAATAAGGGTAATAACAAAATTACCGAACTCCGAACAATCTTACAAAGGGAAAATCAAAATTCATAATTATATAAACAGACAAAATCAGTCAACAACCGGAAAACTGTGAAAACCGTAATGACATTGACTTGGTACAGGCATTTCTAAAGAAATGGTGGGTTGAATAAGATTTTAAAGCGCCAAACCTCCCGCTTTCATTACGGTTCAAAGGTTCCGGCTGTCACTATAACAGTATTTAATTTATTGTGCTCAATACCTCAACGCTATCATATAGCGACATTGGAAAGAGTGAGGGCCCGGGTGGCTCAATGAGTTGGATTACCTAACAACTCCTACAAGCCTATCACCAATACGGCGTTGGTTCGCGCCCGGCTTTGCAAATTACAAAAAGGTGCACTCGACTCGCAGTAGCAGGTGATAAAGTTTATCAGTTGATTGCCCATGTTCGGTGGTTCTCTCCGGGTACTCCGGCTTCTTCCACCACTAAAACTAGTCGCCATGATATAGCTGAAATATTGCTGAAAGTGGCGTTAAAAAACAAAAATCAATCAATCAATCCTCTTACCAAAAATAAAAATAAATCAATTAGAAAGAGTGCTTCATCTGTTCAATGGATCATCAAAAGTTTAAATTTGAATGTGAAATAAATTGATCTATCTAATGCTTCTATTGATAGTTGCTGTTTTCAATTTACAATTAATAAGCAAATTAAATGTTAACGATGAAACACTATAGTCAAATCATATCAGTAAATGTCAACAATGAAGTATTTATGCTGATTCCAACTATATATCCTTATCAAATAAATATGGATAACATGCCATAATTAATGCAATAGTTATATCATTATCTGTTTTGATTACTTTCTTACAGTGGCTGATATGTGTAAGTCAAGTTCTGCAACAGAATATACAAGTTCTGGAGGCTACAAAGTAGACAGTGTTGTATTACGTATAATGACCCAAGAGGATGACTGCATATGTCGGGTAACGTTGGACAATCAAAAAAAAATCCCGGTAGATGTAGGTTGGAGCAAATATGATGGCTTTATTACATCAGCACCAGAGAAAGTTGGTTATGGACTTGCAGTTGATGTAAATCATATACCTGATATGCCTACAGGAAATGTAATAGCTCCTATTGAATGTCTTGTGAACAATACACATCGTCATATACAACTGTTTCAAAAGAGTTATCTGCAATTTAGATCTAGGATAATTAATGGAGACTTTAACAGAGGCTTCTGTATACGGATAATACGAGGTAAGGCATCAATACAAATTGTGAATTTGAAAAAAAATCATAAACCAATAATTTTCGTTCTCCAGCCGCTAACTATTAATAATACCTCGCATAGCTTGACAAAATATCGAATAATATATTCGAGTTTACCTCATAAAGAGCATAGTCGTTATTTTATAAGTACGTTGAAGAAACAAATCATACACCATCAGAAATCCCCAATTCCAACCACGATAAGATGTCTATCCGCACAAAAGATGGTCTATTATATGAAATGTTTGGTAAAGTACATGTTTATTTCCTAACTAACGTATTTAAACAATCGAATCAGAATGATGAGATTGCCTAAATAAATGCATAGGTATATATATATATATATTAGCAACAAAATAAAAAATGATTGGCATTTATGTTGTACAATGGTATAATCCCCGTCCATTTGCATTTGGATTCAGCAATATTACAGGAATAAAAAATAGATTTGAGGGTTACGAGTGTTATCTGTAGGCCATTATAAAAAAGTAACATTTTATTTTTTAAAAAAGAGATGTGAGGGGAACAAAAGAAACAAATCTATTATGATGAGATTGCCTAGACAAATGAATAAGTATATATATATTTGTAACAAAATAAAAATTGATTGGCATTTATGTTGTACCATGGTATAATCCCCGTCCATTTGCATTTGGATTCAACAAAGTGTTAATGCCTGGTTAATTGAACTTTGTACACTATCAGTTCCAGATAATAGACCATGGTTTTCTACAAGCACATTTTAAAGCTAAATAATCTCCCAAAAACATCAAAGGAAATGTATATAAATAAACGTTAGAGAAAAGCGAAAGGGCATTCAAGACTGGACAATCTAGATATATATATATAACTCACCAAAGCAAATCTTTGACGTTCTCTGATACCAACAATATAAACGAACGTCTGCAAGATATCTACAAAATTCAAAGCCTAAAGTTGCGAGAGAAACAACGTAAGAAATTATTTAGGGATGGTATCAACCCGAACAAAAATATACCATCAGAATCATCTGTCACTTCTGGGGAAACGACAAGGCGGAAACGAAGATTTTCAAGGCACAAATCAATTAATAGAGACCAAAATGACACAGTCGTCAATTTGTCATCAAAAGATATAAAACCTGATGAAATTCGTATACTCTCTAAGGGATTTAATTTCTGTCCCACCCCTAGCAAAATCAATGAGGAGCAAATATCAGCTGATCTCGACAAATTTGCTAGATCTTTTCGGATTAAAGAGTATTTCTTGGCCAAAGAGAGAGACTTTCCTGTAGATGTGTCGTCCGATTTGGAAGATGATAATGAGATCCCCCTTCCTAGGTTTATGATAAAAAAAAAGTTCATGGAATCCAAAACCCAGCAAAAATACAACTTTAGAATCCTTTATTGATTTAGTAACAAATGATGTCGAGAGCAGCTAGCACGAACATACCAACCCATAACAACATCACTCCAGCAGAAAAGGGTGCGATCCAAGAATTAAAGGAAAGGGAGGACATTGTCATAAAGCCAGCGGACAAGGGTAGCGCAGTTGTTGTTATGGACAAAGTAGATTATGTAGAGGAGGCAAACAGACAACTGACGGATGAACGATTTTACAAACAACTGGACTCTGACCCCACGGAAGAATTCAGCACTAAAATAACACAGTAGCTAAATATTATGAAAGAAAATATTCATATCGACAAGAACACTTTCGATTATTTGAAACCAGACAAACCCAAAAACGGAAGCTTCTATCTATTACCTAAAATTCATAAAGTCAACAACCCCGGGAGACCCATTGTTTCAGCAAATGGGCACCCACAGAAAAAATCTCCGAATTCGTCCATTTCCACCTACGACTTCATTTAGAAGCGCTACCCTCACATTTGAAAGACACCACTGATTATCTTCAAATCTTCCTTCGGGGACCATTATTGTTTCGATGGACGTTACATCATTATACACTAGCATCCCACATACTGACGGTATCGAAGCATGTCGAGAGGCCTGGGACCAAGAGCCGTTAAAGAACCACTAACGGAATGTCTTGTCCAGTTTCTCACATTGGTACTGAAGCATAGCAACTTTACATTTAATGGAGAACATTTTTTTACAAATCAACGGAACCGCCCGCTATGGGAACAAAGATAGCACCTTCATACGCCAGCATTTTCATGTGGAAACTTGAAAAACCAATCATACAATCTGCACCCTACAAGTCAATTTCCTGGTTTCGTTTCATAGATGACGTTGACATGAAGTGGACCGAGTCGGAAGAAAACCTCGATCGTTTCTTTGACCATGCCAACTATGTTCACCCTACTATAAAATTCACCCATGAAACATCCCGAAATAACATCTCCTTTCTGGATGCTTACACTACCGGTGAAAATGGTATTGTGTCAACTGACATATACAATAAACCGACAGATACACATCAGTACCTGTCCCCACAGAGTTGTCATCATAAACATTGCACCAACAGTATTCCGTACAGCCAAGCTCTCCGAATCTAACGCATCTGCTCCAATGAACAAACTACAAAGAAAACGGCTTTGGGAACTGAAATATCATCTGAAAAATATGGGTTACAACAATGCGAGCATTAACCATTGTTTTAACAAAGCAAGTGGTATTGACAGAAAAAACCTCATCCGATATAAAGAAAAGAAGATGAACAACAGAGTACCATTTATCATCACATACCATCCTGTGCTCAGTAATTTATCCAACTTCGTTCGTAAGCACTGGACAACCATACAAAAACACCCATAATTGTGCAAAATCTTCAAAGAACCACCCGTCTTGGCTTTCAGGAAACCCAAAGGTTTGTGAGGTATCTTGGTGAGAGCTGACGTCTCCCCTCGATCTGCCTACAATGGTCAGTGCCAAAAATGTGATTCGAGACGATGTATGACGTGCGAAAACATCCAATGCACACACAAATTTAGCAGCACACATACAGGAGAAGAATTCATCATATACTGCAATGCCAACCTCCAGACGGAAAATAGTATCTACCTCCTGGAATATGCAATTTGTGGCATTCACTACATCGGAGAAACTAAACAACAACTTAGTAAAAGCTTGAATGGCCACAGAAGCGATGAATATTGCAAATCTGATCTTCCTCTCAGCAGACATCTCAGACGGATCACCATGATTCTTTCGAGAAACTGAGGGTCACCATAATTGACCATAACCCCAAGTGGGATGATAAAAGCATACAGGAAAGGGAAAGCTTCTGGATTAGAAAACTTGGACCTTATCACCGAATGGAATCAATGAGAAAAAGTAATATCCTTGCTTGACTCCTTTTTTTGTTGGTCTCCCCCAGTCGTATTAGGAAATACAGTTTGCTCAATTGGTCCAAAGTATATATCCTACACTGTGGTGGGCCGTTTTTTGTTTAATGAGTTTGGGTATCATACCGTTTTCAAAAATATTTTTGACAGTGCTATTTCATACATTAACCAATAATGTCTCATTTTTATTTCTATTTCTAATTAAACATTTATTTAAATGTGTAGCCCTATTGTGTATTTATATTATTGTTATTATACTTTTATTTATCTGTGGGATTTTAATTTTTTTATATATGTATTTTTATATGAGTAACTTCTCGTTCTTTTGTCCCGTGCATTGACCGTCAAAAACGTTTCTTGAAATTGTAAAGTCGCCATATTGTTTCGAAATTTTATTCAATTAGGCATTGATTAAGTCCCTCGGTGGGACGAACATTTTGTCATTCAACAAAGTGTTTAATTCTTTATCACTTTGTTTTGTGTACTTGGTGTTGCTTTACATGTTTTACATGACAATGCAGCACAAACAAAATAAATAATAGAAATCTAGAAGCTTGTGCAACGATACCGATAAAGATGTCGCAAAAAATATATTGACACAATTTTCGATCAACAAATGACCTTCCTCAGTGTCTATCAAAGTTCGATCAACACATGATAGACACTGAGGAAGGTCATTTGTTGATCGAAAATGTTGTCAATATATCTTTTGAAACAATGATAGACACTGAGGAAGGTCATTTGTTGATCGAACATTTTGTCAATATATTTTGTGTAACATCTTTATCGATATCGTTGTACAATCTTCTAGATTTCTATAATTTATTTTGTTTGTGCTGCATTGTCATGTCTCGACGATCAGTTACTCATTAAGTTCTCGGGTTGGTAGATTCCTTTAGACTTTATATATCTATATATATATATATATATGTTATATATTCCATCGTTCATATTATAGGAATGATAAAATATTTGGTTACAGATGCAATTTAGCACAAACAATTCTCATAATTACTGGACATTTTAAGTGTGTGTACGTATTGTTTATTGACGAGAGAAACATTTGACATACACCGTTATGTATGCATGATATCAGCTACATGTATGTATTCATATTTAACTTATTATAATGACCTAGATAATAGGTGTCTCTTCATTGTTATAGCTATGAGCTGTATAACATTACTATCAATATTATTTCAGTTTCAATGTTAGATGAAACTCATGGATTATTCAAAAGGCACCAACAAACTTATCACATACACCTTGTCACGGGCGCGAATGGAACTCAGATTCACTGATTTTAGTCGATGACATCATAGATATTGTCAATCAAAATTCCATATGATTACGGTCATGGCATCGCTTGAAATAACTCTGGAATATATTTATATGTATAAATTTACATAATGAGCAGTCTAAAAAGCAATAGAAACAGAGTGTTGCTCTTTGTAAACTTGAAAATATAACACATAAAAAAAGTACTTTCACTTATATTCAACGCATGACAATATTTCAGATATCACCAGTGAACATTCACAAGTTATACGAATTGTTTGTGATGCTCCGATGACAACAGAACAGACAACCGAAAAGATAGAAACATCTGATGCACCGCAAAGTTCTCCACAAACGCTTGTTTCGGAGAAATCAACCACAATCAGCTCAAACATAGATTCTACAACTACTTTTACAACGACAAATGTTGAACATCAATCGATAACTACTACTACAGACACGACAACAGGTAAAAGTCTAGTTACAAGTGCCCTAAGTCATGACATGTTAAAGCTAAAGATACATATACATGAAATATTGAATAATAATTTTAGATTGGAATTTCCAAAACTTAATAAGTGAATTGTAAATTTAAAAGGAACAAACCTTCTTAAGAACTATATGTATATTGTGCAAACTGTGGTCAGATTTCTTAATCAAGTTCAACTTCATTTGTTTGTAGGCGGTCTCATGCCTTATTTACGTTATTTGTGTTTGTTTGCGTATAGCGGTATCCAACACATATTGCGTTGTGTTGTTTGCTGTGCTCGTGTTCGTCTTGTGTCTTGTGTGCCCATTGTTTCTATGGATTGTCCATTCTTGATTGTCCCTTCTATTTTCTCTAACATTTATTTTCTACTCTTTGACATGGTTGATGTACCTTGGGAATTAATCTTAAAAATACATATTTTGGTTGTTTTCATCTTTTGCTTTGTATTTTATTGACCTTCGATGGCCTTTTTCTACTTGTGCCAATATTTGTTTATAATATATTTATGGATCGCAGCAATGAGACATGTAACCGTGATCTCTTAAAAAGTTTATATTCCGATATCAAGATCTTGTCGAAATATATTCCGTCTCTGCAGAAACGATTATAAACGATGCATTTTCATATAGTGAAAACGTATAAAGATAAAGAAGTCAAGAAAAATGTCAAAAATATTTTTTTATCGCTTTAAAATCTGATTCAACCCACCATTTCTTTAGAAATGTCTGTACCAAGTCAGCGTCATTACGGTTTTCACAGTTTTCCGGTTGTTGACTGATTTTGTCTGTTTATATAATTATGAGTTTTGACTTTCCCTTTGTAAGATTTTTTGGAGTTCGGTAATTTTGCTATTACCCTTATAGTCTACTCTACATGCAATTTGTGGTATGCTAAAAGGCAATGCTATACTTATTTTTGCAGGTGACAAGATGAAACATTTTAAGGTCTATCAATGGCTTATTGGACACTAAATTTGCGGTTTGAGCAGTGATCATTGAACACATATCTTGAGGTATGGACAGACGACAAAAGGGTAATAACAAAGTTACCGAACACCGAGCAATCTTCCAAAAGGGAAAGGCAAAACTCATAAGTCAACAAACAGAAAAAATCATTTAACAACCGGAAAACTGGGAAAACCGCAATGACCCTGACTTGGTACAGGCATTTCCAAAGAAATGGTGGGTTGAATCAGATTTTACAGACGACATAGGACACACATTTTGATGGTTGGGCCTTAACAATTGGACTATAATTGTAAGGAAGGATATGGATGTAAATGCACCCGAAAGCCTATTCAACTTTCCACTTCGACATAACTTAAAGTAAAGGGACGTCGACTTTATTTTTGTCTTATTTCTCACAACCACAGTATGGTCATTATTAATTAGTACAACTCATACCGTAAGCTGAGTGTGAAGAAGCTCATATACCGCAAATGAGCGGTTTTCTTTCCTTCTATCGATAAACGCTCTGTTTAACATCTTTGTCGTTCTGATGATATTTAAAGAACGGATAACGGTTATTTGACACTAATTTCGAAGTGCGACTCCGTTCCATTGCGGACTCATGTGTACACAGGTGACCTTGGCTGATTTTGACTCTCATGTTTAGACTTTTTGCTTTATTGTTCCCAAACATGTTTAATTTATTTGGCTTTCTAATGTTGTGCTGTTGAGCGTGCTTGATGAAGGTTATTCCGTCATGCACACCTAATTATAAATCAAGGTTTTTATAATTAATTATTCTTACAGGGATTGAACAAACAACATATATTGCAATTGGTGCTGGTTCTGATGTAACTTTAATACTACTGGTAGTCTTAGCTGTAATATGTCTAAGGTTTGTAAAAATATCATGTACTTTTGATGTTTGAAGCATTATCTGTAATTATTTCTGCATGACAATATTCCTAACAATAACAAAATACGTCCAATAAAGATATTATCTATACATTACAGTAGATATCTCGTGTATAAAGAGGTTGATTAGTAATAAATACCACTGATGTTGTCTCGCAAGCCAAATAAAATGTACTACAATCAATAAGACAAACGATCAAGTTGATTTGAAAACATTTACCAGAATGTTGAACACTTAAAAAATAATGGACAGAAACAAAATGCCACAAATGTGGTTTGTTGTAATATTGACATACATTCTACAAGAATAAAGAGGTTGGTTAGTAATTAATACCAACAACTTCTAGCTAGAAAACTCAAAAGAATGGATCACATTCACCCTAGTATATGTATGCGGATATAACTCTCATAATGTGAAAAATCAGTCTGCTCTTATGTTATCACAATACTATATATATTGGATAATATCGACATTTGAGGGCAATTGTCAATATGCGTTATATTATTCAAGTAATAAGAATTTTAAATTGAAAGACGTTTTAAAACTTTAGTGATAATAGAAATATATTGGAATCGTACTACAACAAACACTGCAATCAATATATAGGTGTTCGAATAAGGTCAATATAGAGACCCACAAGGTATGTATAGAAATAAGACCCAGTTTTTCGCTATAGGGCATAGGTCCTCCAAAGGTGATGCTTCTTAGGTACAATGATTTTGCTAAAAACATAGTTTAAGCTGTTTAGAATGGTTGCTCTAAGATAGGTTTAGCGTTAATATTATTTTCAGTATTACTTTCAAGTTCTATTTGTGCTTTGTTAATAGCAATAACGTTTCAGATGTCCTAGGGTGTCTGTGGTTTCATAAAACACTTATGCACTGGTTATTTGGACAATAGTCAGTATATTTCTTCTCAACATCAACTATTCCCCTATTATACCTTGATGTGGTGCATACTAAAGAGCATTGTGAAATTTCATATTGTAAGTTGTACCACAGTATTTGTAAGAGCTTAATTTAAAACATCTGTTTTTCCTTTTGTCATTAGAAGAAAATCAACACAAAAAGCAGAAACCAATGAATATGTAGATAACTCACATCAGCAAGAAGAAAGTGACGATAAGTTGCCAGATAATGTACTATACGTGCCAGCGGTGGAATTTTATATTACTGGTGGTAAATGCAGTACCGCTGATGTGGATACAGCAAGATCCTCCAATAAACGATTAAGCATGGAAGGCAATTACAGTACCGTTGATGACGATATGCCGAAATCTTCCAACAAATGATTAAGCATGGAAGGAGATTACATTTCCGTTGATGAGGATACACGAATATCCCTCAACGAAAGATTATGTGTGGAAGGCAATTACAGTACCGTTGATGAGGATATGCCAAAAACCTCCAAAAATAGAATAAGCATGGATGGAGATTACAGTATAGTTGAACTCGATGAAAATTTGGATACAAACTGTAGTTATCCTGAGAATTCAGAACTAGGGCAAACAAAAGGGAAACAAAAACCAACTATCAAACCAAAACCTAAATTGTCCTGTAAAACCAGTGAGGCCAATCGCTCCCTTGATCAAAATATAAAGCACGTTACTCCTCCAAATGGCAGTGATAACGTCTATGCAATTGTTGATAAAAGTAGTAAAAATGTTCCAACAGCTAATGTAGATAAAGGGGAGGGAACATTTCTGCCTGATCAAACCTACGCTGTTGTGGACAAAGCACGGAAACGTAAGTCTAGTTCGGATGAAACAAATAAAAAGAAGTTCGAAATAAATTCTGGCAACAGGGCTTAGGCTATGTGATATTTTTTCAGGAATAATATAACATATCTTATATAGATCTGAGTATTTATGCATTGGTTTCCTAAAGTTCATAACATTAACTTCGCATGTAAGATTAGTCTGTTCCTTTCTGTATAAGTGACATTCCCAAACATAATTAAGGAAAGTGGTATTTGTTTTTCAAAATAACAGAGTGGAGTGGGAAAAAACCGATGCTAAAATGTTAATATTGGTGCAATCACTGCTTAAGCTTCTTTTGATAATATTAAATATCCTTACACATACTGCATAAATTATATAGCATATACTGTAAATAATAGGAAGATGAAACTGAACGTCAATTTATGTTAGACGCGGCTGTAAATGAACTAGAAATACTGAACAATTATATAGTTTAGCGTACACAATGCATTACTGGAATAACCATGATCGGGTACCTTCAAAGACAAAAGAATAGAATGCGAAATAATTTAAGTCTTTCAGATCAAGAAATCCAAAGGACATAAATAAGATATTGAAAAACAAGCATATACATGATTAATCTTTTAGCTATGAAATAATGTAATATGTTTATGTAGACCTACTTGTCGGTAACATTTTTTTATATTTATAGAGAGAGAGAGAGAGAGAGAGAGAGAGAGAGATTTGAAACAAATAATGTTACAGATGATTTTGGCCTTAACCTGGCTAAAAGTTCGCGCAACCAAATTATCTGGTCAGTAAGGAGAGATTTAAATTTCTGCCAGACTACCAATTTCAAGATCTTCTTAGCAGACCATATTTCATTCAGAAAAAAAATAATATGGTCTTTTCTTAAGTTTGAAATCTTTGTATACTAAATGGGGTTCATGTTGTTCACTTTACTCTGTTATGTTCTTAGTTCTGTCCTTTAATGTCTGCTGCGCTTTCCATATGAAATCATGTTCAGTTCCTCTTTATTCGCAATTGTTCATTGGACAGCTCGTGTCTTTAGTTGTATTTGCTTACGCATATTAGTGTCAACACGATTTGACTGTATAAGTAGCAATGCGAGTGTCTTACAAGATGCAGAAACGCTTACCATTCGTTATCACTTGGGTTCAATCTGGTTTTTATTTGGATTATCCATTCGTCATTGCATCTTCGTTTTTCCCTAACTTTTATATTAAGACCTAACCAGACCAGTTTTGAAAAATAAACCACCCATATGTTCTGTCTACTTGTCGGCTTAGATGAAGATCACAAATAATTTGTCAAAGAGGCACACGACATGTTTCTGACATAACCTTAATCAATTACGCTGCAAATAAAAAGAAGCGGAAAGCGAAATAATCTATAAATAAAGTCACCGAAAACAAAAAGACAAAGGAAACAAAGGATATAAACAGTATAGCCAAAATCAGGTGTATTTATCTATACATTGGTTTTTATTGGTATTTCAAAATATGTAATTAGCAAGAGGTTTACAATTAATTTATATTTTATTTATTTGGCCTAAGTCCTATACGTGTGATCTGTTCAGTTACCGGTTTTTTCGGTAAGGTAGATAAATCTACTCACTACCTTATTCTTATTGGTTTAATTCTTACTATTGTTCTTTACACTTTAAAAGCCAGTGTTTTATACACTGTGATCATTATTTTGATTTAATCTGATGCGTGTAAAGTAGAACACATTTGTTTAAAAAATACGCACCCACCCGCGGTAACTAAACATTTTAGTAAATTTATTAAAACCACAAGCAATATATAGTAAATGTATATATTATTAAATTTTTAGTCGTATATAAAGAAACGTTTATTGCATTATATGATTAGTGGAATTTATGGACAGCGATTGTGTGATCAATATTCATGGACAATGATAATATAATAGTGACCAGCAGTTAACATTGAATTTCATGGACAGTGATAATTAATGTGATAATGGTGGACAGTTAATAGCCAAAAGTGATATTTATTTTTGTATTTTTATTTATTGTGATATAATAATATATATATATATATATATAAATGGCAATACGCATATTCTCTTTTGCTTGTTTTCTTGTAGCCATAATTGCTAATGAGTTACAATAATAATATCTTGATGTAGGTACTGTATATTTTAATAATAACTATAACTAATAAACCAAGTGTGGCTAAAACGAATCAGAGTTTACAACAAGACAGAACAGACATTTTAAAACACTAACAACGTTAAATAATATATAATGCGTATTGGGCAATCTACATGATCATTTGAAAATAATAAAGCTAATATATACAAAGTAAGGGTAATAACAAAATTATCGAACAATCTTACAAAGGGAAAGTATGATGGTTAGTAAAATAATATACTTGCATATCGAGAATAATATTAAGTGTCCATCTGAAAACTATTATCTATGCGCTGGCATGATGCCATCGATTATATGTTTATTATATTTTTCTATAATTTAATTAAGCTCTTCTTTTAGTGGAAATATTTTAATTTGTTTTGTTTTAGTTTTATATAATGTACATCTAATTAGAGCATGATTCGTACATGTAGTGTTGTCATTATTTCTCAAAACGACCTATTTACACTGCGAGAACTTCTCAAAACGAACTATTTACACTGCGAGAACAAATCTATCATCCATTTCTTATTTCAAATAAAGAATAATAGAGGTGTGGCTCCTGTTATTTTACCGACAATAATGTTACCCATTGACACTAAATTCTATAGCCTGTCTTAAAACACGTATAAAACAAAGCTGTAATTGCGGGATGTGGTCAACATAACATATTTTTCTGCCTCATAATATTTATTGTACAATAGAAGAATATAAATATTTGGTATGCCTTATTTCACAAATATATAGAGAAATGTTGAAGATACTAAAGGGCGAACCAGCGGCCGTAATATCTTTAGTTTTCTGTGTAGTGCTTCCTAGATCACTGTTTGTCATTGTAGTGTCCGTCCTTACATTTACGGGTTTTGACTACCCATTTGGTGTCTTCAAACTGTTCTTTAAGAGAGATAGACAACACAACGACCAAGTGAAAAAAGGGACAAGAAGACGAAAATGGTCGACAAAACAATAAACAGAAAACAAAGACATGAACAATAAATCTCTTGTATTACTATTTGTATTAACGATAACAACATTCTGATGTAAATCGCTTGGTAAGTAACTACTACTGTACAGAGTGCAATAATGCACGTGCCAGGAGAGGGATAAAATGAGAGAGAACAAATATCACACTGTCGGAACAGTTTCAAAATCCAATAGAAAAATCGCACATAGACAATCGATACACCAAGCACACATATATATGACCGCTCGATTTTCTAGCTTGAAA